>BDMB01000001.1:7276374-7293291 GCA_016859785.1 Macrotyloma uniflorum
AACCAGAGGGAAATGATTTTGCCGTATTGCTTGGAGGTTTTTTGAAAGAAGCGGTGGATGGGTTGTTCGAGGAGGTTTAGGTTCCCTATTATGGGGAGAGGCCTTGGTCCCGGTGGCAGCTTCCTCCCTTTTCTTCCCTTCTGAAGGAAGTTGAGAGTGAGGAGTAGTGATACCAGGGGAACCACTAAGCAAGCCAACAACAGCAACACAGAAGAACTCATTCCCATGGTTGATATTTGTAATGGAGAATGTTTCTGTATTACGTAGCAGAAAGATAGATTATAGAGAACTACCTTGTGTATGTGCAGTTGAGTGATGAATGAAGAATGTGGCATTCTAAGTGTCTCTTTTATAGTATGAAGCCATAGTCTGAATCCTCAAATAATATTATTATATTATTATTTGGTACAATATTTACTATACATTTCCCTGCTCATCCTGATACTATTAGCCACCACCCCTCTTATAATAATATAATATAATTAAAATAGTTCTACATCTTTTATTTTGTGTTTTTCTGTTTCATTATACCTAGAATAATTCTTAATTAATATATCACAAACTGAGAATTCTATCTTTAAATCATAGTCAATACTGTCAACCTCTTTGAGAAGACCTCCTATACTAAAAGTAATTATATATAATATTTATCGCATTCAAACTGGACTAAATTGAATAATATTTTATTTTTATATATTTAGTTTGAATGACTTATTATTAAAAGCAAATAAACAATCCAGCCCCCAAGGAATTCCTTTCATCACAAATGGTTCCAATTTCAAAGTCCGAGGCTCGAATCTTTTGATAATACTCAATGGGCGACCAAGTGGAAATAATTAACGAGTATAACATTAAAACACATTTACGTACTTCCTCCAACAGGAACTCAGTTTTAGCTTTTCAAAACAATCTTAAATTAATTGATATTTTAACTTTTCAATTATGTATTGATTTTTCATGTTAATTAATCATTAAATTAATTTTTTCTTCTCTAGAAGATTTTCTAAAAGAAAATAGATAAAATAATTTATTTTTCTTCTCCTTTTCTTCATAAATGGCTGCGAACCAGGGTTGGTTGGACAAGGTGTGATGAAGGCATAATATTCAATGCATTAAGTATAGTAAATACGAGCATGGAAAGCTGAACCCGAAACTTAAATCTTGGTTTAATGGTCTTGTGTGTGAGAAGGTATCCAACTGGTCAAAAATAATCTTTGTGGAATGGGATAGCCAGCCATGTACCAGTCCGAATAATTTCAAAGGGAAATTAATAATATATTTCAACATTCTAGATTGTCTAGTAAAAAGTAAAATTTCTATATTCGCATGCTGTTCTCTGTAAAGTTATGTTTGACTCACCAGAATTCAGTCTGGGTTGAACATGCTGCATGGTTATTTTAAACTTGATCATGCTAGATATATGTTTTTGTGATGAATTTGAGTTATTTAAAGCTTTAAGCAAAGAATATAAATATAAAGCAATTTTGTAAGACAAAATAGCTGATAAAAACTGTGTTTGGAAGAGACTCTTGGCTTTGGTAGAGGTGACACTCCATTCTCTTATCTTGCTCTTCCTATTTTTAACAGTGTCGGTTAAAATCTTAAATCATTTTAAAATAAAATAAAATTTAAATCTAAGTTATCTACTGCCAGATATCATGGGTAGAATCAAGCTGAAACTTGCATCTTGGAGAGGTAGAATATCATCCATGGGCACTGGGCAGGGTAGAATTGATTAAAGCGTTCTCACCAGCATTTGAGTATATAGCTTACAGATCTACGCATGGCCACAAATGTGAATGTCCCTTAGCTATGAACATGATTTTGTATAGTGTTTTCGGAATTGAGTTGTGTTATATTATAGATATACGTAATTTCAATATTTTTTTTTCTGGTAGCAATCAATTATTCTCTAGTATTTTTTAAATTATTTTAATCTTTTTTTATTATTTTTCTATACACTTCATATGTTATATATATATTCACTAAAGATTTTATTTATCTCGAGTATGTTTTAATAAAAAAAATTTATTATTTCCAAATAAAGGATGGTGTTTGAATATTTTATTATTTTTAAAATTTCTTGAATTTTTTATATTAGAATTATTGTTTTTCATGAAATACTTTTATCAACCTCAACGTTTTTGTTGATGGTGAGGTTTTTATCTAAAAGTTATAAACTTTATAATCTCTTAACTGGGTTATATTTCAAGAAAATTATTTCTATAATATTATTTTTTAATTTGTACCTTTTTTTTTTTAATTAAGTATACGTATGTAAGAGATGAATGCCAAAATACTTAAGTATTTAATTCATAATTTTTTGAAGTTTCAATTAAAATTTTTTTTAGATTATCTTAGTTGGATATATGTTGAGTATATACATAAAAGAGTAAATTACTTTTATTTGAAAATTTGTAGATAAGTTTTCCTCTTTTAACATTCATCTATGCTATTTTTACAAATATGTAAATTTCTTTTTCTAACACATTATTCTATTGTGATATATATGTTATTGTAACTTACTTTTCTATTCCTTCCTCTTCATATAACTTATAAAACTCATTTGAGTTATCTTTTATATGTATCTCACTTTATTTCTAAATAAGAGGTTTAAATTTTTTAAATATTCAAAGACTTTTGATATTTTTATAATGAAATAAATTTAGATTATTCTAAAAAATTTATTACTAACAAAATAAAATGGTATTGTTGCTTAATAGTATTTTCATCAATCTATATGTCTTTGTGAATTGACTCTAACAAGTCTTTTACTCTCTATATGCTTTATTGATTGAAAATATAATTTATGTAGCATTATTATTTTCTTTCGAGTATGGCAATCCTCTCATCATATTCTTTTAATATAATAGCTTTAAAATTTGTATTTTGAAATGACCAAACCTTTAATTTCAAAACATTAATCATATTTGAAACTTATAGGAAAATTTTTATATTTTTTTCTATTTTAACTTCACTATCTCTTCTTTTGTTTTCATAAATTGGAAACATATCTTCTTTAAAATGAAGAGTATAACTTTTCTCCAACATTTGACCAATGCTTAAGAGATTCTCTTTAAAATTAAGAACAAACAAGACATCTTTTTGTGTTTTTACTTTTCTTTATCTCCATCACGATAACGATTTTTTTTCTTTTTACTCCACTAGGATATTCTTACTCAATCGAATTTTTATTTTGACTGAATCATCAATATCTTTAAAATATTCATGTCTTTAGTCATATAATTGTTATATCTACTATTCAAATACTAATTTTTGCTTATTTTATCACTAAAATTTTAATATTAAAAAGATATTCTTCAACTTTTTAATGAAATTTAGTTATGTTTGATTTTTTTTATAACAATTAATGAGTTAATGAGTGTCCAAATTTTTTATAATATTGACATTGTAATCTTTTGGGATGCTAATAATGTTTTTTTAAAT
This sequence comes from Macrotyloma uniflorum, assembly GCA_016859785.1. Classification (NCBI taxonomy): domain Eukaryota; kingdom Viridiplantae; phylum Streptophyta; class Magnoliopsida; order Fabales; family Fabaceae; genus Macrotyloma; species Macrotyloma uniflorum. The sequence continues at coordinate 7,279,822 of BDMB01000001.1, forward strand.
AACTTTACTTTTTCATATATTATGTGAAGGATATTTGTTTTGATTGATGTTAGAAAAACTTGTAAAATTTTATTTATTCCTAGAACTTTTTTCTTCATTATTTGTATTATAATATTATAATTTAAGTTTTAATTGAAAGATATTTTCAATAAATTTTTTTATTAAACATTTTCGATCTTTATTCCTATATTTCAAGAGAGTCTACTAGTTCTATCATCAATAAAATAAATATAACCTTAATTTATTTAAACATAATCATAATTACATGAAAAATAAAAATTCAATTTTTCTCAACAATTTTTGTCAAGAATATTTTTTTATTTTAAATTAATAATTTTTAATGCTCTCTAACTCTTTCGCAATTATTAACTCAAACTTTTATGTTGAAGTTTAATAGTGTGTGCTTTTACTAAAAAAATTGCATCAATTACTACTTAGTTGTAGAAAATATAATTTTCTTAAATTCTTTAATTCGTGCTTCAAAGCAATTGTTAGTGTAGAAATATTTGTAGGAGCAATAAAGTCATCTTTTACCATCTTTCATACATTTTAAGAGTAAAAATATGTCTTAATTTGAATGCTCTAAAAATTATAATTTTCTTCCTAAAGATAGATAAATGAATGAAGGAAGATTAGTATTAGTCATGCATTAAATTTTTTTTTTGGAATTGATACGAAACTTAATCCAAATTTTTAGAAATAGTATTGGATATTATATCTATGATGAGTAGATGACTATAGTATTTTTTAGAATTTTAGAAACGTAGAAATAATTGTTTTTTTTATTAATAAGGGACTTAAAAAAAAGTATACTTAAAAATTTTAAAAGATAAGTAGAACATAATTTATTGTATAGGCCTAATAAGAAATATTGATAAATTTATATTAATTTTCCAAAGTTACTAAAAAAACATAACATTTTTTATTTATAAGTTTGACCTACCACCTCTAAAAATTAAGGTTATCAATCTATAATATTCTAGATTTTCTTCAACCTAAAATTATCAAAACTTATTATTATAATTTTTAAATATATCTATTATTTATATATATTTTTAGAATAAAATTTTTGTTTTTAATTTTTTTTTATAATTTCTACAAACTTATCAAATTCAACACGATTGGAAAAATATCAAAGAGTATAAATTCTTAATTTAAAACAAAAGAGCTAATAAAAACACTTAGATGTTTGAAACATATTCTTGGTTTTGGTGGAGGTGACACTTTGGTCTCCTACCTTACCATGGTGTCCATGTTTTCAAGAGTACCCCAAAGCCATCTACTTTTGGAGTATCATGGACAGAATCAAGGTAAAACTTGCATCTTCAAAAGGTAGAACGTCATTACTAGAAAAAATACATTTTATATCGTTAAATTTATATCGGTTATTAGATAAACCGATGTAAATATGAAAACGGTGGCATTTTTGTAAATAAAACAAAAACTTATTGCATATTTACATCGGTTCATTTAAGACCGATGTAAATATGTGCATATTTACATCGGTTCTTCAACGAACCGATATAAATATGCACATATTTATATCGGTTCTTCAAAGAACCGATGTAAATGTGTTTAGGGTTTACATTAAATAATATATAAAGAGAGACTCTACCAAGTGGTGTGTTGTTGGCATTCTACGCTGAGGCTCTCTCTAGGGTTTGTTTGCTCTCAAATCGAACCGATTTCATGGCGGAAGAACGATTCACAGGCATCGTGCAGTGGCCACCTCGCTAGGGACTGCAACCGAAGCAGCAACTCCGACAGCGGAGGAGGAGGAGGCGGGTGCTTTGTTTGTGGCGGCTTCGGTCACCTCGCGAGGGATTGCGTTCTCGGAGGCAACAACGGTGGTGGAGGCGGCGGTGGCGGCGGAAACGGCTCTTGCTTTAGATGTGGCGGATTTTGACATATGGCGAGGGATTGCGCCACCGCGAAGAGCGTCGGGGGTGGTGGTAGTAGTGGTGGTTGTTTTCGGTGTGGGGAGGTTGGTCATTTAGCTAGAGATTGCAGCATTGACGGAGAAGGAAGGTATGGCGGTGGTAACAGTGGTGGCGGCGACGGTGGTGGGAAAAGCACATGCTTTAATTGTGGGAAACCTGGACATTTTGCGAGGGAGTGTGTTGAGACTTCTGGGTGAGGTGAATAGTTACGTTTTGCGAAGGGAGATAAAAATAAATTTACATCGGTTGTTTCACAACCGATGTAAATTTGTTTTTAAATTTACATCGGCCTTATTTATATCGGTTCTGTAAGTGGAAGAAGAAGCGAAGGAAGAGAAGAAAACATAAAACAGCGTGTATTATGCAGTATTGGGTAATCTGTCTGATGCAATTACAGAGAAGAACCAGTGGATATATATAACAGTATATCCAATAAAAACTAAGCACAATCAGTTCTAACAAACTAACTAATCAAGACTTTATCACCCCCTCTCAAGCTGAGCATAAGAATTAAAAAGACTCAGCTTGGAAATGACAGTCTGAAAAGGAATGGAATGTAAAGTCTTGGTAAAAACATCTGCCAATTGATGAGCAGATGGAACATGAACAAGATGTATGAGTTTGTCAAGAACTTTTTGTCTAACCAGATGGCAATCAATTTCCACATGCTTGGTCCTCTCATGAAATGTAGGATTTTTGGCAATTTGAATGGCTGATTTATTATCACAGAACACAGTATATGGAATTGGGATATCAACATGAAGATCTTGGAAAATGTATTGAAGCCACTGCAATTCACAAGACAGGTTTGCTAATGCTCTGTATTCAGCCTCTGATGAAGAGCGAGAAACAGTGGTTTGCTTTTTGGACTTCCATGCAATTAGAGAAGTTCCTAAAAAAATGCAAAATCCAAAAACAAACTTCCGTGTGGTAGAACAGGATGCCCAATCAAAATCTAAAAAAGCTTTAATGTTCAATGGAGTACTTGAAGAGTAATATAAACCATAACCAGGAGCATTCTTCAGATAACGTATAATTCTCATGGCTTGCTGCATATGAGGCTCACGAGGAGATGAAACAAATTGACTTAATTGTTGTACATCAAAACTTATATCCGGTCTGGTATGCGTGAGATATAGAAGTCGCCCAATAAGCCGTCTGTAAGGTAAAGGATCAGAGAGTAATAATCCTTCATCAGCATGAAGCTTAATTGAAGCATCAGCAGGAGTAGATGCTGGCTTACATCCAAGAAGACCTGCCTCAGAAATAAGATCAAGACAGTATTTGCGTTGATTTAAAATAATACCAGTAGAAGACTGAATAACTTCCAGACCTAGAAAGTATCGAAGGGAACCAAGATCTTTGATGTGAAATTTGCTATGAAGATGATTTTTGATCAAATTAATTTCTGTAACATCATCTCCTGTGAGAATAACGTCATCCACATAAACAAGAAGAATGGTAATATTGGATGCAGAATGTTTAACAAACAGGGAATTATCAGCAGTACTCTGAGAATAACCAAAGCTTATGAGTTCAGCAGTAAGTTTATGATTCCAATTTCTACTAGCCTGTTTGAGTCCATATATAGATTTATTAAGTTTGCAAACATCTGTAGTGTGAGGAAGGATAAGACATGGTGGAGGCTTCATATAAATTTCTTCACTTAAATCTCCATGAAGGAAGGCATTATCAACATCAAGTTGCTCCATGAACCAGTGATTTGCAGTAGCTAAAGCAAGCACAATTCTGACAGTGTTTAATTTTACAGGTGAAAAAGTCTCAAAGTAATCAATGCCTTCAGTTTGTGTGAATCCCTTGGCAACAAGACGGGCTTTAAATCGTTCAACGGAGCCATCAGCCTTGTGTTTGATTTTATACACCCATCTGCAACCGATGGTCTTCTTGCCAGGAGGAAGAGAGACTAATGTCCAGGTGTCATTTTTATGAAGAGCATGTAATTCAGCAGCCATAGCCTCTTTCCAACAATCATGTTGAGCAGTCTCTTTATAGGAAGAAGGTTCAACTTGAATAGAGATGTTATGACAGAAAGAAATATGACTGGGAGAACAGTTTTGATAAGAGAGGAAATTATGTATAGGATAAGGAGTAGAAGTGGAAAAATCAGATTTTGAAGCACAGCCACAGTAGTAATTATGAAGATGATCAGATTTTGAAGCAGAGCCACAGTATAATTATCAAGATATTTAGGTCTAGTTCTTATACGAGTAGAAGTTCTATTGTTAGGAGCTTCAATATGAGAAGTATCAGAAACAATGTTTTGAGTTATTATGTTTTGTTCTTGACTGGTGACATGTGAAATAGGTAGAGTATAATCGAACAAATCATTGCTGGAGGAATAAACATTAGTAGAAAGATCAGATTCATGTGTTTTTGTAAAACAAAAGGGAAAAATGGTTTCATGAAAAATGGCATTCCGAGAAACTATTATAGATTTTGATTCAATGTCATATAAAACATATCCTTTAGTACCAGTTTTAAAACCAAGAAAGACACATTTGAGACTTCTAAAATCTAATTTGGTTCTGTCAACAGTGGATGAACTGGCATAGGATAAACAACCAAAAGTTTTAAGATTTGTAAAATCAGGTTTGCTGTGGTGAACAAGTTCATATGGTGATTTATTTTTCAAGAAAGGTGTGGGAAGCCGATTAATGATATGCACAGCAAGTTTAAGAGAGTAAGACCAAAATTGATTAGGAAGTTTTGACTGAAAAAGAAGAGCTCTGCAAACATTCAAAAGATGTTGGTGCTTTCTCTCAACAATTTCATTTTGTTGAGGAGAAGCAACACATGAAGTTCATGTAAAATACCTTTAGAACTATAGAAATCATTTAAAAGAAATTCCCTCCCATTATCAGATCTTACTTTCTTAAGTTTGCAAGAAAATTGATTTTCAATGAAAATGATGAAATTCTGAAATGAAGATTTGACTTCAGTTTTATTTTTAAGAAGTAAAATCCATGTGAACCTGCTATAGTCATCCACTATTGTTAAAAAATATTTATAACCATCAAGAGAGACAATTGAAATAGGGCCCCAAATATCAATGTGTATGAGTTCAAAGAAATTAGTGGATTTGGAAGTACTAGAAGGATATGGTAAACGCTTTTGCTTGGCAAAAGCACATGCATCACAATCATTAATAGGAGAAAAAGAAATAGTAGAATTTTGAGAAGCAATTATTTGTAAGATTTTATTAGATGGGTGACCTAATTTCATGTGCCACAAATTGCAAGATTTAGTATTACTGTCAAGAACAGAACATTGAACAGATTTTGATGTTTCTGATACATCCATATTGTAATTATCAGTGAGATAGAAGAGACCATCAATCTTTTTAACTACTCCAATCATCTGAAAGTTGTTGGTCTGCAGAATATAACATTGATTTTGGTGAAAGAGAACAAGAGAATTGGTAGAAGCAATGAGTTTAGGAATTCAAAGTAATGAAACAGTAAAATCTGGGGCGTATAAAGTATCATGAAGAATGATATTACCCAGAATAATAGTTCCAATGAATCTGGCAAAGACAATATTTTTATTAGGCAGACATATAGTAATAGGAGGAATAGGTTTCAGATCTTGAAACAAAAATTTAAAAGGACAAATATGATCAGTGGCTCCACTATCTACAATCCAAGAAGAGGAAGAAGAAAGATGACCTGAAGTGTTAATGGAACACTGATGATGGAAGTAAAGGAAGCTTTCTGTGATTGTTGGATTAAGGCAAGAAGTGCTTCATATTGCTCTTCAGAAAAATTAGCCTGGACATCATTCTGCTCGTTCATGATGATGGAAGAATTACTAGAAGCAGAAGCAGGAGCAATAGAATCAGCCATAATAGCGGAGGACTTAGGAGTAAAAATCTTGCTTTTGTTTTGTTGATATCCCTGAGGAAGCCCATGCTTTATCCAACAATTATCAACAGTATGATTATTGCGATGACAATAATCACAATATCTAGTATTACGCTCACCAAATTTGTTGGATCTTCCTCGACCACGAGAGTTAAATCCTCCACGATTGTTGGATATGGAAGAATCTTGAAAACTGACATTAGCAATGGAGTCTTGTGGAGCAGTAATGTGAGAACCAAATTCACGTTCTTGTTGAAGAACTAAAGAAAAAGCCTTAACCAAAGATGGCATGGGTTCCATCAACATAATTTGAGATCTTACTTGAGAAAATTCTTCATTGAGGCCACAAAGGAACTTGATTACGCAATCATTATCACGTTCTTTCTGGATTTTCAGAATTAATCCACAGGTGCAGGGAGTGGCACAAGAACAAGCAAGAACCGTGCGAAATAAAGACAATTCTTTCCATATGATTTGCAATCTAGTATAATATTGAGACATTGTTGAATCTCCTTGTTTGCAACTCTGAAAATCTTTTTGAAGATCAGCAATTCGGAATTTATCACCATGAGAAAACCTTTGATGAAGGTCAGTCCATATTTCTGCTGCAGAATCCATCCACATGATGGATTGTTTAATTTCGCTAGACATGGAGCGAGTGAGCCAAGCAATAACCATTTTGTTGCAGCGCTTCCATGCTTCATGTAAGGGGTCAATTAATGGTGGACAGGGAAGAGTGCCAAGAACAAACTTTTCTTTGTTCTTGGTTTCTAAAGCAACGAAAACATCATGTTTCCATTGTTTATCAGTAAGAGGTTGAGAGACAAGGAGAAGAGCTAGGCTTTCTCCAGGATGTAGAAAAAGGGGGTTGGCCGGATTAGTAAGGTGGTCCGGCGGAGGAGTAGCCATTGCAGCGGAAGAAAGTAATCACTGATACCATGTAAGTGGAAGAAGAAGCGAAGGAAGAGAAGAAAACAGAAAACAACGTGTATTATGCAGTATTGGGTAATCTGTCTGATGCAATTACAGAGAAGAACCAATGGATATATATAACAGTATATCCAATAGAAACTAAGCACAATCAGTTCTACAAACTAACTAATCAAGACTTTATCAGGTTCCATAACCGATATAAATAACCTAAAATAACCGATGTAAATTATCTCATATCCTTCTAAAAAAGTTTATTGGTTTGGCATCATTAAAGATATCCTCAAGCTTACAGGGGATTTTACGTACTCGAATAGCCCTGTACCTCTCTTCAATCACTATATCAGATACAGAAGCAACTTACCTCCACTGTGAAGGAAATGCAGATCGAACGTTCCTAGTGATATCTTAAACAAGTTACCTCTCCTAAGGGAGCGTCTTAGCTTTTAAATATTAACATTGAGAATGATAAGGCCATTTGGATGCACCCTCTTTAGGGATTCTTAAAGTCTAAAGAGGCAAAGAAGTTTTGCAGCAGCCAAAGTCATAAGCAAGTCTCTTGTACTAAACAGGAGGATTATTCACGATGGGATGCCCAATGATGAAAACTTGTGTAAATGTGGTCGCGTTGGTGCTTCGGGATGCATTCTTTGTGGCAAGACTCAGGAAACTACGCAACACCTTTTCCTGGGTTTATGACATTTTTGCATGCAACATCGACCCTTCTGATACGATTTCTACTTTAAATTTCGTCCAACAACCTTGTAGTAATGTGGCTTTTATACGGTAAAGGAGTATTTTTATTCAAAAATTACCTAAAAAGATTAAGTTGATCCATTTTTATTTTTTTGGTCAAATCGTGTTTTCAAAGTACGACTTCATTCGGTAGAAGTCGTGCTTCATAATACGACTTTACATTTTTTTAATTTTTTTTTTCTGAAAATACACTGAAGTCGTGCTATCAACCACGACTTCATTTTATTTTTAAATAATTAAAAAAGTCATGTTATCAAACACGACTTTACCCTTTTTTTATTATTTAATAATTAAATAAGTTTTGCTATCAACACGACTTTACATTTTAAAAAAAAAAATTAAAGAAGTCGTACTATCAAATAGGATTTTACCTTTTTTTTAAATAAAAAAGTCGTACTATTAAGCACGACTTCACCTTTTAAAAAAAGTTTATTGAAATTGAAGTTGTAGTTATTTTTTTAAAATTTATTTTAAATTATTGAAGATAGCTTTTACTGTTTGTGTGAAGAATAAAATTAATGATTAATGTATTTAATTGTTGTTTGTAAAAATTGTTATGATTATATAAAACATCCATGTTGAATTCATTTTGTATTATTTCATTTTCAATTAATTTATTTATCTTTAATCTCATCCTTTTCAATTTTTTTCAATAATGAATTAAATAGATTAATCATAACTAAAAATGATAAATTAACAAAATTCAAATTCTAACTAAATAAATACAAAAATATAGGTAAATTTAAAAAAAAAATTACAAAGTAAAGTCGTGCTTAATAACACAACTTCTTTATTAAAAAAAAGTGAAATCGTGCTTGATAGCACGACTTTTTCAAAATTTTTTTAGAAAAGGTGAAATCGTGGTTGATAACACGACTTTAATGTATTTTTGAAAAAAAAATTAAAAACTGCAAAATCGTATTATGAAATACGACTTGACCCAAAAAAATAAAAATAAGTCAACTTAACTTTTTTAGATAATTTTTAAATAAAAATGTTCCTGTAAAAAAACCTAACGTGCTAGGTGAGGTCGTTTCGACCACAATCATTGATATTTTTTGGTTTATTGAAAAATGCGTAATAATATTAACTTTAATAATACTGTTCTGATTTTTTTATAAGGTTATGCAGCTTCTAAAATTTAAAGTTTCACGGGGATGCTATAAGAGGATATATATTTAATAACATTAATGATTTTCTTATTCTCAAACTTTTCAATATTCGGCTTCTGCGTGACGTTGTTACTAGTGTTTTTTTTATATAGAAATCATATTTGTAAATTTAGTTATTTTTAAAAATAAAATCATATTTATAAATACGAATTTATTTTATTTCAAAATAGAAATGGTTACATATTTCATGAAGTCAAAACTATAATATGTAGTAAAAATAAACTTTATCCTATGATATTAAAATAACTTCATTAATTTTAGTTAGCTTAAATATAGAAGTCTCCTTGTTCATCTCTGTTTTCTGGTTTAAATTACTGTAGCTGCCATATTCATATGCATGCATGGTACAATGGCTTCATGCATAATGAAACAGAAATCCAGCATCATAAATCTTTATATTTGTGAATTTTAGTTCTGTTTTTACTCAATTTTCACTATAATACTGTAATTACATGATTTTCATGTTCTTTTATAAATTGTTTCTAGATTTCACATTTTTAAATCTTATTTATTGTCATCATTCATTAATCCTTATTTAAGATAAAATTATGAAATGGTTGTATACTCTTGTATACATAAACAATAAATAAGATTTTTAAGAATTTAAAGAAAAGATTTGATAAAAGTGAGCATTTTATAATCTTTGATTTATATAAAGAATTATATTAAATTAGGTAGGATGAGAGGTGATTTTTTTAATATTTTATTAATTTGAACCTCTTATAAAGAATTAGATTATTTGAAAAGAAATCTATTTGTAACATCCCATCTATCAATCAAGACTATCATTAAATACAAGAGTTCTAATATATGATATATTTAATGACATTTATATCAAGGTTAAAACTCTGATAGTAAAAATCTTTTTCCATCCATCCTTAGTTTTGTTTTGAGAATAAAACTTTTATCAATTCTACCTATTTTACTAATCTTTAGATGAATTCGGGTAGTAACGAAAACAGAATTATCATGGTTAGAAACTAAACCATCACACTATTGAAGAGTATTATTCTAAGTACTTAAACAAAGCAAGAATTATAAAATTAACAGTTTACACCAATCTTGAAAATAGAAAATAGGGAATTAAAGAGAAAGTAAACATTTCTTAAATTCTTGGGGAACAACTAATCAGGTAAAAAGATAACATTTTTTTTAGTTTATTAACTTTTACAAAATCAAATCTGTTAATTTTTTTAAACAATTTTTTTTGTTATATAATGTACTTTACATAGCAAAATTCTCTTTTAATTTTATATTTTATATCTGCCCAATTCCTTTGTTGAAAGAATTACTGTAAACTAATCATCTTATAAAAACTGTGAGATGCAGATGAAATTTCAATGAACATAATTGGAGAAGCTGAACCTTCACATGAATGAATTGTGTACTATCTTCAATTGGAAGAAATTTTTACCTTTGATATCACAAACTCAATCTTTGGTATCTTTACGTATAATAATAAAAAAATAGAAAATTTTTACCAAGTTTTAATTAATTCAAACAAATATATGGAACCTTCCACTAAATCTTCACGATTATAAGTAATTTCTCATAAACAATTTTTCAATAAGTAATTTCTTATAAGCAATTTTTCAACATTGGAAATTATTTGAGTAAATTTATCTATATTTTTTAATGAAAATAAAATCTGATATGGTTTGAACAATTTCATTAATCTTGTGGATAACAATTCAATACTAAGATCAATATCATTAATAATTTAGGAAATTTTTTATCAAGTAAATTTATTATAGATATAATTAAATATGGGTCTAATTTTTTTTATTATGTAATATGTAAAAATTATGTCAAATTTTTTTTTAAAAAAATTATAACTTTTTGATAATTTTACATTAACATGATAAAAAAAATTCATCATCCTTCTTTAAATATAAACTAAGTAAAGTATTTGATATATATAATTTATATGATTGATGTTTTAATATAAACTAAGTATTTAATTTTTTTTTTCAAACTAACTAGTATACTTAGAATTTAATATATCATTCATCATGAATATACTCTTTGAGAATAAATAAGAAAAAATTATGCTAAATTTTATGTGATCCTCATTATTAATCACATACATACAAATTTCATTAATAATATAAAAACCGTAAGAATAATATGATAACTGATAACTGTCATGTTATTCTTATTTAGTAAATAGTTTCCCTTCACAAGAAATTACCTAAAACTGACTTGAACAATAACAAAAAAAAATAAAAAATATTACATAAAGATTTTTTTAAAATAAATTAAAATTCACATAACGTCCTAATTTTTTGTCCTTAAATAAATATTAATACAATACTTACAAAAATTTATATTACACAGTGTTGTTTCGAACAAATATAATTAAAATAATAATTAAAATAAAAAAATATAGTTAAAGTGAAATATATTAAAAAAAACATATAATATTATAATATTAATAAAAATGAAATATTTTAAGAAAATTTAAAATTACTTATAAAACTATTATTTAAGAAAATAATAAAAATTAAAGGGATGATAGTTTGGGAGTGTCCATGTCCATGTACTCATACCTCATTTGATGTAAATGATTTTTTTTTAATTATGTAAATAAATAATTTATATTATAATATATAATTTTATAATAAAAAGCCATATTATTATTATATAATAATGTTAAGATATAAGAAAAGTCCATAAAATTCTTTTCTTATATCTTATAATAAACCTCTGAATATATTACCATAATTTTATTAAAAAAAAAATAAAAGAATATTATATTATTAAAATATGATTTTGTTAATAAAAATTATATTATTAAAATCTAATTTTAATATAATTTATATTTTATATTGTAATACAACTTTAATGGTATTAAATTATACAAATTTTTTTTTTCAAGTTATATTATGAAATAAGACTTATTCTTTTATGTTTTAAAACATTATCTAATGGTAAATAATTTTATATTAATTATCAAATAATGATTAAAATTAGACAAAATTATAATTAATAACTTTTTTTATTTAAAGATATAAAAATTATATAAAAAAAAATATATTTTTTATTAAATAAATTTGTAAGTAATATTTAAAATTAATAAAAAATATAATTTTTTTCATAAATCTATCACAAATTTTTTATTATCGTAAATTTTTAAGTAAAATATTAATAAAAAATTATTTAAAAAAAAAAAAAAAAGTAATTTATAAAAAAAATTTCATAAATAAATCAATGATCTGCTTGGTTAATAAGAATGTATTTCTTAAAGAAGATTACAAACTCTTTTATCCCTTTTAAACACTCCACAGTTCCTTTGTATTACCAATGTAGATTAAACATTCAAGTATTAAAAATGCCTGAATTCTGATATGATTGTAATATGGTTACATGAATAAATGGTTGCAGTATACTTCCATCAACAAATTTATATTTATTATTTGTCATTAATGTTCTCTTCATTGCTTTATTCTAAAAATAATAATTAACTTTATTGAATTCAAGACTCACAAGGATAACATCTGATTTTTCTCTTACATGTAACTAACTGGACTCATGGAATTGTCAATGTCAATGATGTTGGTTACACAATGAAATCAAACACAAAAAAGAAACAATTTAAGAAATCAAGAATTTTAAGAAGAAAAAAATAAATAAATAAAGAAGATATGAGAAGCATCCGCTCTAATATCATATTGAGGTAAAATGAATAAGAAAAAAAAAATACAAGTAAATAACAAATTTGGATAAGACTAATTGGTATTATTACAGTAATTCAAAATGGCTAACAAAAATTACAAAATGAATAAGAAAAAAAAATACAAGTAAATAACAGAATTTAGTTAAGATGAGAGCAGATACTATATATAGAAAAATAATTAAGTGTGAGTCAATAACAAAATACATGTTCTAATATGATTACTTGTTAATGGTTTTTGTGACTTAGTGTAATTCAATGAAGTTTTAAAAATACCTTAAATTTACTAAATTTTTTTAATTATTTTTTCTTGCATAACACATTCTTAATAAAGAATAAAGAAACATAATTGAGTTTCCAATCAGTAATTGTATTTCTAATCAACGTAGAAGATTTAAAATGTAATGTTTTAAAATTTCGCCAAAAAACCAATAAATTACCGTAATTAAAGAAAACAAAAGCTATTGACTTCATAAAATAATCATGTGATGATATGCAATATCTATTAGTCAAACAAACAAATAATGGCCGAATAATTTTCTCCTTTGAAAGGTTTTATAAGCAACAATTATATGCTGATTAAGTTAAACAAATAGTAGGAAATTTAAAGAAGACAAGAGATATGTAAGTATTAGAATAAAGATTCTCTATAGTTGAATGCAGATAATGTAGACCATAAAAAGTATTGTTTACTTATATAACTATATAAAAAATACATTTAACATTATTCGCACCCGTTAGATGCAACTAAAGGAGGGTGCATTGCATAAGCCATATGATACTAATGGACTATATCGATACATAGGCACACCCAGTTTTACATTTGGAGTTGAAGAGATACAACAAATATTAGTAAATTTGAAGGTGTATAGGAGGAGGAGGAGTTGTTGCAGAGTGAAAAAGAGAAGGAAAGTTTGTGAAAGAAAAAGGAATGTAATTAAGAGGTTGAAATTTGAGAGTAAAGTGGACGGGCCTTGCACATGGCCTGCAATGGAATCAACCTGGACAAGGTGATCCAATTATTCTCCCTCATGTCAAGCTTTTCCTCACTCACTCGTTTCCAGTCAAAACATTGAATCAACAATCCCAAAGTATAGCTCACGCTTTGCATAGCCATG
>BDMB01000001.1:7294791-7331360 GCA_016859785.1 Macrotyloma uniflorum
TACGCTTGCATGGTCGTGTTTGGTGAAGCATTCTTGGAATGCTGAATGTGAGGAGATTACGACGGCGAGACGGGAACCAAACCAGAGGGAAATGATTTTGCCGTATTGCTTGGAGGTTTTTTGAAAGAAGCGGTGGATGGGTTGTTCGAGGAGGTTTAGGTTCCCTATTATCGGGAGAGGCCTTGGTCCCGGTGGCAGTTTCCTCCCTTTTCTTCCCTTCTGAAGGAAGTTGAGAGTGAGGAGTAGTGATACCAGGGGAACCACTAAGCAAGCCAACAACAGCAACACAGAAGAACTCATTCCCATGGTTGATATTTGTAATGGAGAATGTTTCTGTATTACGTAGCAGAAAGATAGATTATAGAGAACTACGTGTGCATGTGCAGTTGAGTGATGAATGAAGAATGTGGCATTCTAAGCCTCGGTTTTATAGTATGGAGCCATAGTCTGAATCCGCAAATAATATTATTATATTATTATTTGGTACAATATTTACTCAACTTTTGTCCAGTAGTCATCCTAATATTAGCAGCCATCCCTCTTATAATATTAACATTATTATAATCCAAGTTGAAAGTTTACTTTTCAATACAAATTACTAGTCATCCTAAAGTTTACTTTTTGTTTTGTAATAAGAATAACTCTTAGTAGATTTGCAACTGTAAAGATTACAAAGTAGAACTCAACTTTTAGTTTAGCAACCTTCCTAATATTTATGTATAATTAATATGTATTTTTTATTATGTTTTAATGACAATACTTTTCGGTTGAATTTTAATGTAAGTTGGAAATTTTTTTATTGTATATAATAACTAAAAACTATTATAAGCATAACTTGAAAATAATTACACTCTTAACATATTCTAATTAAAATTTTATTTTCCTTCTGTTTGCAAATGGCTGCTGAGACATGGGGGTAGTTGGACCTGAGATTGTTTTGCCGAAGCCGCAATCTTGAATGCATTACACATAAAGTAGAATTGTTTTTAAGAAATTATAATTAAAAAATAGAAAAGAATTTCAGTAGATGAACTCTGAAGAGTAATAATTTGGCCGAAAAAGCAGAAACTTTTGGTTTAATGGTCAAGAAGGTCTTCTGCTAAAAAAATCAGAAGTGTGTCTATCATTGTTGAACGGCATAGCTCAGTAGACAAGCAATAGGAGTAATTTCAAAGGGAAATTAATATTATATTATATCAAGATTCTAGATTGAGATATAGAAAAAAGAGTTCTATATTGTCATGCTGTGACTCAATCTTCTTGTTATTCTAGATGGAAATGAAGTAATCTCTCAGTACAGTATGACCGTTTTTAATCCGTTGACTAACATTAATATGTTTTCCACTAATTCTTTTTATGTCATTCAAATTTTGATTTTTTTTTTCTTTTAATTATGTGAACACCTACCCACCACTTGTAGAGTTAACCCAACTAATGATTTTTACGTGCATCACTCTTTCTCCATTTTCTATCATATCAGTATATTCTTTAAATTAATAATTTAATCCAATTAAACTCAAATAAATTTAATAAGTTTTTTTATTACATTAAATTTATCATGATTTTAACTCTTATAAATTATATAATAAATTTTTAATATTAAATCAAACATCTAATTTAATTCAATTTAATTATTAAATAATCATAATATAATTATTTTTTAATTTATTTATTTATTTTATTAACTAAATAATATAATATATTTTAAAAAAAGATATTTTAAAATTATAAAATTTAAGTAAATTTAATTTAATCTAAAATATTATAAAAATTTAACCTAATTCAATTTAATTTACTTTTATTGAATTAACGGATAAATTTAATTAAATTTGTGTCAACTTAATATGTATTCATTTCTATATTATCAAATATAAAATGTATATGTAACTTTCTAATCCTTAATTATTACAACTCTCAGGTAATAGTAAAAAATTAAAGACTTTTAAATATAAAAAAAAATATTACTGTATTAATTAAAAAATTATAAAGATAATAATACTTATTATAAATCAATTTTTAATTTTTATTATTTTATTATATTAATTATTATTTCATTTACGTATCTTTTCATATTTAATTATTACTTTAATTAACTATAAATAATATAGTAAATTTTATAAAGCAATAAAAAAAAGCGCAACCTGGTTTGTAAAAAAAAAAGATTATTTGAATTAAAAATAATAATAATAAATAAATAATAAAATAATTATATTTATTATTAATATTTTTTATTTTTAAAATATTATTAGTTATTTATTTATTATTATTAGAATAAAAAAATAAAAATAAAAATTATTATTTTTATTTATTATTTTAAATTATTTATTATTATAATTATAATATAAAAATAAAAAAAATAAATTTTTTTATAAACTATTATATCTCTATTATCTAACATATGTAAATATATTAATTTATATTTACTATAGTGTCTACTCTATTATTTTAAATTTATAGTTTTTCTCTCTTTTCTTTCTTATATAAATGAAAAATTTATATACATTATGTTAGGCCCATTATTAATGCCACCAATGCGGGGCTCATCATAGAAGAGTAACAGGACTCGGTGGATGTACAAGAAATGCCAGACCCCAGGATTAAGAACAAATCCCCCTGACTTAAAGACTATGTAACCAATTGACCACGTGGCAACTTTGTAAGGAACGGTTATGCAATAGAGGAGCATGACTAACAAACTTTTATTCTTTTACGTTTCACGTAGTGTGTACGGTGCTTTATAGACACGGTTGATAATTAGAAAAAAAGGGAGAACACAACATTTACCTCAATTCTCTCTGATATTTTCTCTTCCTTCTGATTATTCCTTTCTCTTTTTCTGTGTATTTCCCTTTCATTGGTGCTTTCATTGACTTTCTCTCCTCCCATGGCTGACCCCTCTAATTCCTTTTCGTCCCTTGATAAAAAGCTTGAACAAATTCTCCTTGCCCAGGCCAATTTTTCTAACACCCTCCATGACATAGTTGCACGCATGTCATTGCTGGAATCCAAACTCTCATCACCACCACCACATTCCACACCACCACGCCCTCTCAAGTTTGATCCCCCTTCCTTTAACAGTGACGACGCACTTGACTGGATATTCAAAATAACTCAGTTCTTTGATTTTAACATGACACCACCAGCCCAGCGAACACAGATTGCCTCATTCCACCTTGAAGGTCCTGCACTTGCATGGTACCAATGGATGCACAATAATGGTCTCCTCACGTCATGGGATGCCTTCCTCCGTGCCTTGGAATTGCGTTTTGCACCATCAAAGTTTGAGGATCCAATCGCTGCCCTGTGCAAGCTTTCCCAAGTCCATTCTCTCACCGATTACATCTCAGAATTTGAAGCCATTGCTAACTGCATCTCCGGTTATCCTGCTAGCTTCTATCTCAATTGTTTCATCTCCGGCCTCATGCCCCATCTCCGCCGAGAGGTCACCGCCTTACAACCCACCGACATGCCACAAGCAGTTGCATTCGCCAAACTCCATGATGATAAGTCCAAAATTCAACCATTCCCTTTCTCCAAATTTTCCAAACAACCATCACCACCTGCCACTTCTGTGACCAAACCGCTTCCTCCGCTCCTTCCGCTCCTTCCTACACCAACTACCAAACTCCCCATTAAACGTCTCACGGAGGCTGAAATACAGGTCCGTCGTGACAAAAATCTGTGTTACAACTGTGATGAACGATACACGCGTGGCCATCGTTGTAAGACTCAATTCCTTCTACTCGTCGTGACTAACCCAGCTGATGACACCGACCCTCCCACCATCCAGATACACTAACCATTCCATCACCTTACTACCAAACACTTCACCCATCTCGGTTTGACCATACCGATACCCCCACTTCCAAAAACAAGAGATTGAGTTTCAGGTACAGAAAATGTTGGATTCGGGATTCATCACCCCTAGCACCAGCCCTTATTCATCCCCGGTTTTGCTTGTCAAAAAGAAAGACGAAACGTGGAGATTCTGAGTTGATTACCGCGCACTCAACGCCATTACCATCAAGGACAAATTCCCAATTCCCACCATCAATGAGCTTTTAGACGAGTTGGGCACAGCATCATGATTTTCTAAGCTTGATCTCTTTTCTGGCTTCCACCAAATCCTCATGAAGCCTAGCGACTCCTCTAAAACGGTTTTCCGCACCCATAATGGTCATTTTGAATTCAAGGTGATGCCCTTCGGTCTGTGCAACGCCCCATCCACATTCCAGGCCACTATGAACGACCTCTACCACCCTCACCTACGCCGTTTTATCATCGTCTTCTTTGACGATATACTTGTTTATAGCTCCACCTTGGAAGACCATATTCTCCACCTAGAGACTGTCTTCAAGTTGCTCCTTGCTAACAAATTCCACCTCAAGGGGACCAAATGTCACATTGGACAACAATCGATTCAGTACTTGGGGCATGTGGTATCTGCGACTGGTGTTACACCTGACCCTACCAAGGTTCAAGCAATCATTGACTGGCCAATTCCCTCAAACCTCAAATCCCTCCGTGGGTTCCTGGGACTTACAGGCTTCTACCGTCGTTTTGTGAAAAGACAGATGCTTCAGGCACAGGCATGGGGGCTGTTTTATCATAGCACGGACATCCAATTGCATTCTTTAGCAAGCAATTATGTCCTAAATTGTGCAGTTCTTCTGCATACATCAGAGAACTATGTGTCATCACCTCCGCAGTGCAGAAATGGCGACAATACTTGCTGGGACGTCATTTTATTATCTACACCGATCAACAATCCATCAAAGACCTTCTCACTCAAACCGCTCTTACACCAGATCAGCAATCCTACTTGACCAAATTACTTGGGTTTGATTTTGAGATCCACTACAAACCAGGCAAGTCCAACACCGTGGCAGATTCTCTTTCACGTATCCTCCCTAAGACAAACTCTTTCTTCATCATCTCCATCACTCAAATGGACTTCCTCCACGACCTCAAATGTTGCCTCAGCAGAGATAATGCCTTCCTTGACCTTAAGGAACAACTTTTGCAAGCTCCTTCCTCATTTCCTGATTTCTCAATTCATCAGGACCTCATTCTCCACAAGGGCAAGATATGGCTGCCCAAGTCTTGCTCAATGATACCACTGTTGCTCCACGAGTTTCACTCTACTCCTTTAGCTGGTCACCCGGGTATCACTCGCACCTTGGCTAAATTGTAAGCAAACTTTTATTGGGAGAATATGAGAAAGAATGTCCTTACCTTTGTGGCACAATGCACTACGTGCCAACAAACGAAGGTCCCCACTCAACGCCCACCAGGTTTGCTGCAGCCAATACCACCACCATCACGCTGTTGGGAGGATCTTTCACTCGATTTTATCATTGGACTGCCACCATATCAAGGTCACACTACTATATTAGTTGTGGTGGATCGATTCTCAAAAGGAGCACACTTTGGTACTTTGCCTCGCTCTTTTACTGCTGCCAAGTCACTTTTGGATGGAGCTCTTCCGTCTGAGTGGCACTAAATTGCGCATGTCCACCGCCTACCATCCCCAAACAGATGGACAAACGGAGGTCACAAATAAAATACTGCAGCAATATTTGCGATGCTTTGTCCATCATCACCCATCTCTATGGGGGAAGCTACTACCATGGGCAGACTGGTGCTTTAACATCTCTCTTAACTCCTCCACGGGTTACACTCCCTTCGAGGTCATGTTTGGTCACCCACCTCCTTCCATCCCTCAGGCTTTGAACTTGGATACAACTAATGCAGCAACTCATTTTGAGGTCCATTCTCGCGAGGAGATCATGCGGAAGTTACACTCCAATCTCCTCAATGGACAAGAAGACATGAAATGCTGGGCAGACTCCCACCGCCGTGACCTCATTTTCGACGTGGGTGATTGCGTTTATGTCAGGCTCCGCCCTCGCCGCCAAAGCTCCGTCACAGGCCAGTATCTTGGCAAGTTGCAAAAACAGTTTTTTGGTCCCTTCCGCGTGCTTGAGAAGATTGGGGCAGTTGCATACCAACTGGACCTCCCTCCTTCTGCAAAAATACACAATGTCTTCCATATCAGCCTCCTTCGCCTTCATCGTGGCCCACTTCCTTCCCCGCTACCACTCAGTCTTCCCCTTGAGATCAAAGACAATCAACCCATTCTTACTCTAGTCGCTATTCTAGCTTGGAAGATGTCCTCAGATACCACCAACCCACAACAGTTGGTCTTGATTCAATGGGAAAGACTTCCTTTGGAAGAGGCAAGTTGGGAGCCCTGGTCTCAAATTCAGGCCCAGTTCCACCTTGAGGACAAGGTGACTCTCGATGGGGGAAGAGATGTTAGGCCCATTATTAATGCCACCAATGCAGGACCCATCATAGAAGAGCAACAGGACTCAGTGAATGCACAAGAAAGTCTAGAAGTTGAGGCCAGACCCCAGAGGATTAGGAACAAACCCCCTGGCTCAAAGACTATGTAACCAATTGACCACGTGGCAACCTTGTAAGGAACGGTTATGCAATAGAGGAGCATGACTAACAAACTTTTATTCTTTTACGTTTCACGTAGTGTGTACGGTGCTTTATAGGCACGGTTGATAATTAGAAAAAAGGGAAGAACACAACATTTGCCTCAATTCTCTATGATATTTTCTCTTCCTTCTGATTATTCCCTTCTCTTTTTCTGTGTATTTTCCTTTCACATTACATTTTATTATTATTTTTATATTTTAAAAATTGAGTTTTTGTCATTTTTTCTAGGATCTTGCATTTCTGTACGGTGTAAATCAAATTCTTTATTGAGTTAGGTAAATTTCTTCTTCTTCTACATTCAGATTAATTAATGTTTTGCTATCCTATTAGATTTGCCCTTATCTTAATTAACTAATAATCAATTCCTTTATTATATAATTAATAGATAATTTGAATTGTAATTAAATTTGTGTAACAAAGTTATTAGTCTAAATTTGGAAGAAGTTTAATTATCTGGGAAATTAGCAACAATAATATTTGTAATACTTTTAGTCTCTCTTTATTTGATGCTGTATTGCTTTCTCTCTCGTGTATAAATTGCATGTTACAGCATTGATTTCATAGGAAAATGGAACCCTTTCACCATAGCAATCTCTTTCAACTAACCAACAAAATAATATAATTAGAGAATTATATCTTTATATTAAAATAATTTAATTTACAAGTTATTTTTTAATAAAATATTAAATGAGTATATATAATAATGTATGAAGATCAACAATAATTTATAGATTTTAAAATTTATTTATAGTTTCAACTAAAATTTATATAAGTTAAGTTTTTAATTTTAAGAATATTTCAATAATTAATTAAATTATCTAATTAGTATATATTTTTTATTTTTTTAAACCGATACAAATTTTTAATTAATTTTTTCTCTTTAATTTAAAAAATCTTATTTTTTTATTATTTATTTTATTTTCTAGTTTTTAATTTCTAATCTAAACAAAATTTTACATGTTCGCATCCGGTCAAGGAAGGATGAAAAAAATCAGTGGACCCAATACCGTTAATTTTAATTCTATTGTTGCCAATGTATAATCCAATATAACACTACTTTTTTTTTTTGTAAATTTCCAAAAAAAAAAATTCAAATTTTTTAAAAATTAAAATAAATATTAAAATAATAAATAAAACTTTTAAAATAAAAAAATTAAAAAAATTAATTTACTATAATAATAATTTAAATAACATAAAAATAATTATAAATAATATTAAAATAATAAATGAAATTATTTCATTTTTTATTTTTTAATTTTTTAATCCAAATAATTAAATTTATTCTTTAATCTAAATAAAATTATTTGTATTTTTATTTAATATTATACTATATTTATTCGTTATTATTTTTATTTAATATTAAACTATATTATAAAATAAACGAAAATTGTTTGAATTTAATTTATAGTATTTACATTATGCATGTAATATTAGAAGGAAATAAGTAGGCACCGAATTTTTAATGTAAGAAAATTTTCTATGGAAAAACTCACAGGAATTTTTTTAGTAAAAATTTTCATTATTAATAATAATAATAAATATATCATAAATTTTCTTAAAGTTCAAGAATTAATAAAAAAAATTTCAACACAAGAAAAATCTTATTTAATATTTTAACTAGATAATAAAGAAAATAATAAATACAGATATTGATATAAAGTATTTTTTTTCACATTCAAAATAACTTTCAGTCAAATGTTAATTTAATTAGTATAATAAATGTGCAGAGTTTATACCTTTTTTTTTTTTTCTTTCTATTTTAATTTATTTTATAAGTTAAATAACCTAATTATTGGTAACCACTTAACATATTTTCTCCTCACCGATTAGTTTGGGTCATACTTAATCAAATCTGCTTTTCCTTTACAAGTTTTAAACTTTCCTATAGGTTTTTTTTAGATCGACAAAAACAAATATATTAATAAAATTGGCACCGGAAGTACAAAAAACAATTATAAGTACAAAGTACATAATTGTAAAAAGATGTGTTGAAAATTCAACAATTAGCAAAATAATTATCCCTCCTATTACAATTTAATGACTTAACCTACCCTACACAAGATAAGGGATTTATACACCATTAAGCAAAAGTTCGAAAATTATTGTTTACTCTATTAATGATCCACGAACAAGTTCTGACTTGAATTAAACAAAAAATCTCATATGCACTTATCTTATCATTTCGAAATAGCACCTCATTTCTTTGTAGCCAAATAGATCATACCACTCCAACTTAGAGTATATTACATACACTCTTAAGTTGTTTATTTCCAGTCATCCAACAATGTTGAAGTAAATCCCTTTTTAAATTACTTACCCTACAAGTATTTATCCCAAACCACAAATAACATTTATCCCAAACACCACTAGCTACCTTATGTTATCAAGTGGCATCAAGAGGGGGGGGGGGGGGAATTGATGTTAAAGTTAAAGCCTTTTAAATTTTTCTTTAAAAAAAATCCTCTTGATTATTAATTCGTCTTAGCAGATAAATAAAAACACAACGGAAAATTAAAGAAGATAAGGGAAAGAAGAGAGACACCCAGAATTTATACTGGTTCGGGTTAACACTTTTAACCCTACATCCAGTTCCCAAACCACCTCAAACCGAGATGATTTCTCACTCTTATATTTTAATTCTTCACAAATTACAATCACCAATTACCAGTGAAACATGTAAAAAGGAAAATTAAAATTTTCACAATCCCTTGAACCCACAAGAGAATTCCCACCCTTCCTTGAGTCCCACAAGGAAGTGAAAAACGTTCCTTGAATCACACAAGGAAAAGAAAACCTTACCTCCTCTGAACAGCCTCAGAGGAAGATCAGAAAATAAAATAAATGTCACCTATATGTGAAGATATCAAAGTGTGACACTACTCTGCTCAGGGTTTCTCAAAAGCCTGTAAAGATGATATTCTTTGAAAAGAATATTCTCCCTTTCAACAACAGTAATTTTGTGTGGCACAGTTCAGGAGAAAAGAAATAATTGAAAAAGATAGTATATCTCCTGATGTATTTCAAAAGCTTTAAATAAGTAAAGATAAAAATATTTTTTTTTTGTTTTAATTCGAAATTTGATACACAGAATCATCTCCAACGTTCAGAAAATTATATCAAAGATATTCTAAGATTTTCGGAGGATTTTGTGTAACTTTCATAATTTCCGAAAAACCACGAACATAATCGATTATCTTAAGTACATAATCGATTATCCCCGCATTGAAAAGTTTTTTTAAAACCACTGATAATCGATTATATAATCGATTATCACCGAATAACATATTTTCCAAAATGGCTCATAATCGATTACCTAATCGATTATCACCGTAAGTACCATTTCCTGAAAAAGCTTATAATCGATTATGTAATCGATTATCACCGAAAAGCATATTTTCTATTTTTAAAAATATAATCGATTATCTAATCGATTATTGCCGAATCAAATGCTTTTTCATTTTCACAAAACATAATCGATTATCTAATCGATTATTGCCGTATCAAAAACTTTGTTTTTCAAAAATCCTGTCCCATAATCGATTACTTAATATACATAATCGATTATAGTGTCTTAAAAAGATTTTATAATAATTAAATTTACTTTGAGAACCTTCTGAGCAGAGTGATGTTTCCTTTTTTATTCTCACTTCTAAATCTAGATAAAGTCTTCTTTGATTCTTTGCTTTCTTCTGGTCTTGATGTCTTGAACACTTTTGCACATTGTGATAGTCTTGATCATTATGAAAATTCTTGAACAGAATGACAACAATCTCCTTCTGTGATAACACCTTACATTCAAAGAATAAATGTTCAACGTTTTCACTTTGTAGTCCACATAAAGCACAATTGAGATTTGTCAATTGGATTCCTCTTTTTTGTAAGTTATCCTTTGTTGTTATTCCTCCAATTGCCGCTCTTCAAACCAAATGTACTGTTTTAGGAATTGCTTTAATCTTCCATAGCCTTGTGAAGAATTCTCTATCCTCCTTCTGCAAGTCTTGATCCTGTTGTAAATCCTCCCAAATAAGATTATATGTAGAATGTACAGAGTAATTTCTCAGCTCATCACTCTTCCATAGCCATTTATCTTCATCACCCTCTTTTGCCTACTTAGAATTTATAATATCTATTAATCTTTCCAATAGGAGTTCTTCCCACTCAAACTTTCCTATAGGTAAAAGGTCCTTGTCATCATATATATGAACCATTTTCATCTATCTAATTTTATTCTAATGATAAATGTTTCATTTTCAATATATTTTGACCTTGAATGAAAGGTCGAATTCTTGCAAAGATGAATTACACTTTGACTATCACAATACAAGACATATTTTTCTTATGATAGTCTCAACTCTTGTAAGAATTTTTACATCTAAAAGAGCTCCTTAGCAGCTTCCGTAGCAACAATATATTATGTCTCTATAGAAGATAGAGTAATACATTTTTGCAATCTAAACTGTCATGACACTACTCCTCTGCAAAAGTTATCGTATAACTAAAAGTAGACTTTCTGGAATCCACATAACCACTCATGTCTTCATTTGTGTAACCATTCAATACAGATTTACCACTATCAAAATATAAGTAAACTCCAAAAATACCTTTAAGATACTTGAGAATCTACTTCAAAACTTGTCAATGTTCTTTTCCAAGATTAACAAAAAAATCAGCTAACAACACTAATAATATGAGTAATATCTGACGTTGTTTATGCCATGAAATACATCAAACTACCAATTGTAGATAAATATATAAAAGAATTTACATTTCTTTTTTATCTTTCTCATTTGTAGGATATTATTTTGATCTCAACTTAAAATGATTAACAAGTAAACTATTATCAAACTTAAAATTGTCCATATTAAATCTTTTAATACCTTCTGAATATACTTTGTGATAATTTTCCATTTTTCCTTCCACACGACTAAAAATCCAATTCACACAAAGTGAGAAGATCAAACTTCCCTCTTCTTTTCTATCCTTACTTCATCTTTTATCAAAGATAAAATTTCCTTGGCTTATACCTTCTATTCTATCTTTAACTTTTTTATTCTTCTTAATCCTTCAAAATCATGGGGCTGTATTATGGTTTCGACATGCATGTTATGTGGGAAAGCTGAAGAAAACATACACCATTTATTTTTCCAATGCAGCAAAGTGATACATGTTTGGAGATGGGCCATAAATGTTACGAGATGGCCCAACAGAATCCATAGCTTACATAATGTTTTTGAATATGGAAAACTCTTTGCACATTTGATGGTTTCTCCACGAGGATTGGCAGCATCTTGAATTGTATCAAATCTCAAGTTACCCTCTCAAATAAATTCTTTAAAAGCCCTTCATGATTTTCAGGTTTTAAATATTTTTTCTATCAATACTAAACCTATGGCTAACTTATTATTTCATGTATTAAATATAACACAAACATGGCTTTTTAAATGTTTTTTTTCTTATATTGCTCTTAATATTGTTTAAGATAACGAAATTACAATTATTATTATGATCACTTTAAACATGTCGATATATAAGTTGGGATGGAAATTTTTATGTTTAAGATGTGATCCTCAACTTGCTCTAAGATGATTTCAGGATGAATATATGGTGCTTTTGTGACGTTTTTAATCATTATTCTTAATATAACATTTTTTATAATTTTTTAAATAATTAATCAAATAAATAATATTTCAGATTTTTTTACTTAAAATAATTAAATAAGCAAAGGACATTTTAATTTTTTTTCAAGAAATTAATAATCAACTTAAAATAAAATAAATATAAAAAAAATATTTAATAAAAAAAATTCATAAATTATTTAATTTAACTCATTACAATTAATAAATATTATATTAAAATCTATAAATAATAAATCTGAAAGAGAATTAATAAATTTTAAATAAATCAAGTATTATTTATAAAATAATTACATGCTATTAAATTATATATAATTGTATAAAATATTTTAAAAATTATTTAAAAAAATTCAACATACTAACAAGAACGTAATTCCAATAAATACTTTTCTTTTTCAAAAAAACTTAACCAAAACTGTATAAAATTATTATTTATATGTTGAAAATAAAAAATTTAATAAATTTTCAAAATAAAAGCAAACCATATATAAAATACCTAAAATTTATTTAAACGTTTATGGTATTTAGAATGTGCATTACATATCTACCTTTTATTAAAAAAAGAAAAAAGTGAGAGTATCCCCGAAACTCTAGCCGCCATACAATTCACACATAACATGGATTCACATTCATAACAATTATTTCTCACAAGAGATTAAAAGACATAAGAATAATATCCTTCTGAGCATGAACATTCTTTCATAAATCATTCATGAAAAGTAAATTCTTCATAACATTGTGACATCAGAAATTTACTTCTATTAAAATTTCCTTTTTCTTTTTCTTTTACTTTTCTTCACAAATGGCTGCAGAGCTAGGGTTTGGTTGGTAAGATGAAGGAATAATCTTGACTGCATTAAGCTGAAGCCAAAACTAAAAATCTTGGTCTAAAATATGACCTTGAAGGTATTCCAAAAAGTTTCAAACTGGTCAAAAAAACCTCTGGAAAATGGGTTAGCCTCCTCAAGTCATGTACCAATTCCAATAATTTCAAAGCAAAAATAATATATATATATATATATTAACATTCTAGATTGTCAATAATGGAAAATAAATAAAAATTCTATATTGTCGTTGGAAACGAAGTAGCCACTTTCTGGGTAAAAGAGGTCTTCGTGTGGATATTTTAATATTTCATTTTCATACAAGAGATTTTTTATAAATTAATTTATTCATAAGGCGATTTTAATTTATAAAATATATTTTTTTCTCCTATTTTTTACTATTATAGAAAGTTATAATGATCATGAGATCATAACTAATAACAACAAAAGTTATAAATAATGTCCAACCATTTCAATTAATATAAATATATCATTAGTTTACAAAGACGATTTCCTACAAAAACTTTGTTCCCACGAAAATAGCCAAGTTGATTGAAATGAATAAAGAATGCTATCCATGGCACCTTGAGTTTACCGCTGTCTAAATTTAGAAAAAAAATAAAATAAAATAAAATAGCCGTCTCAATAGAACATTTTAAAAAAAAATCAACCAATTTGATTCAAACTAGTAAAATTGTTTACAAAATCAAAACTTAGTCAGAGAGTGTGATTTGGCTCTTAATTTATTCCCCTAAAATCACTCTTTCGTCAATGGCAAGAATTTATATAATTTAAACCCACTAGATATTGATAACCTTGAAAAGTCTTTAGTCAAAAATAATTAATATAATCTTAAATTTTTTCAACAAATTTAAATAAAATAAAATTTATAAAAAAATAACAATTATAAAGAACATAAGAAATATAATGTGAGTTAATAGAGACTATATAGACTTCTTAATAACTTTTCTTTCAATGAGAAAGTGACAAATTTGTCTAGCAAAAGGAAGAAGTAATAACTTCTCTTCAATGATAGGTGACAAGTTTGTCTAGCACGAGGAAGAAGAGAGACTTTTGGTTACGAGAAAAAAAATTCAAATATTAAGATATAATTTATAATTTATATAAGTTTAATTTATTTTAAATTTATTTTAATTGATTAATTTTAAATATAAATTCATATTTTTAAATTTTAAATCCAATCCAATTAATTAGATTTGAATTATATAGGGATAAAATTATTTTTTAATTTTGAAAATTTAAAGTTAAGATTTATCAAAATTTTAAATAAAGACTAAAGTGATTTGAATTAGTGTGTCATATATTTTTTGGTGAAAGCATAAGACTGAGTTAGATTATTGTGAATTAGGTTGAGTTCAAATTTGAATTTGAGTTAGGTCGAGGTAACATCAAGTTCAAGTACAAAAAAATCAGGTTTGGTTGAATTCAGCTTCATATTCGAGGAATTTAGATTTAGGATAAGTCTAAATTAGGTTTGAGTTCAAGTCCAAGTTAGGTTCGATTCGAGCAAGTTAGATCCTAAGACCAGGTGGATTGGTTTAAATTTGAGTAGACTAGGTTCAGGTTTGGGTTCTAATTTGAGTCTGAGCGAGTTAGGTCTAAGTTTGGACGGGTTATATTCGAATTTGGGCACGTAGGATAGGTCAAACCTAGGTCCAAGTCTTGATAAGTTTAGGGTTCAACTTTAGACAAGTTATATCTGAATTCATATTTGGGTGAGCTTGATCCACATATAGTTAATTTGGATCTGGATCTAATTAAGATTTTGGATTCAGATAGACAAAATTTAAGTCTAAATAGATCGAATTCGAATCCAAACGAGCAAATATAAATTAAGACTAATTAGGTTCAATCTAATTAAAATGAGTTTAGATCGTTAAGTTCAATTTATCTAAATATTAATGAGTTCTATCTAATTTTAATAATTAAATAAATATAAATATAAATATAATTTATTTTAAATTCATATTAAGAATTTAAATTAGGTTTAATTAAATGAATTTGAATTTGAATTTTATTTTATTATTCTAGATTTTTAAAATTCCAATTAATATCTATCTTTACTATTTTTGGTAACCTCATATACTATATACTATATACTATGACGGTGTAGATTGAAGTGGTAGGTGGGGGCGAACCTCTAAAAGAGGTAGCTTGATGTCATTATAAGAAAATGGAAAATTTATGTAACATTTTCCATTGAGGTGACCACATCTAAATGAAAGAATATGACTTAAGATACAGATTATAATTTTCATCCAAATTTTAATGTAATTCTCAACAATAAAAAATTCTAAAGGATCTAGAACCAGATAAAATACTGGTCATATCACAATTATATAGTCAGATTTTTTTTCTGCATTTTATACGCAAGCACGTTGAATTGCGCGATTATGTTTGACTAAAGGATGAGGATAAATAATATTATAATTTCTGTTAATTTATTATATTATTATTTTAAAAAATTGTCATATAAACTATATTAATATATCGAAACTGGTATGATATATCTTTAAAAATATATATTATCATGTATTTAAATTTTAATTAAAGTAAACATAAATAGTTAAAATAATTTATATTTATATATGATGGTTAAATTAATAAAATAAAATTAAGGTTTACAACGTATTCTATATTTCTTGCAAAACTTATTAGAAACAAAATTCATTATAAAAAAATCTTTTATTATTTATGAAATTTTTTTTACGGAATTTTTTTTTTAAAATTAATTATCCATTGAATATTTTCTATAGATTTATTTTTATGAAAATTTTTTATTAATTTATTTGTGGGAAATTTTTTATAAATTTGTTTGTGAAAAAATTTTCCATGAATTTATTTGTGGGAAATTTTTCATGGATTTTTTGTGGGAAATTTCCCATGAATTTTTTATGAAAAATTTCCTTCTAGCCTTTTATCTACAAATTGTAGTGGTGAAAAATTTGTGAATAAAAAAGCTAGTAGGAAATTTTTTACAAAAAATCCATGAAAAATTTCTCACAAACAAATTCATGAAAAAAAATTTCATAAACAAATTTATAAAATATTTCCCACAAAAATAATTTCTATAAAAATAAATCGATAAAAAATATTCAATGGGTAATTAACTTTTTTCTAAAAAAAATTTCATGAAAAAATTTTCATGAATAATAAAATTTTTTTAGTGATTTTTTTATATTTTCTCAACTTCCAATTGGCATCATCTTCAACCATATTCAAAATATTTACAGAAGAACTATTCAAGCTTCTATTATTATATAAAAATATTTAGCAAAGTTGAGAAACTCTTCACAACACCTGTGTGTCTACTATTGATCCAATTATGATCAATATGTTTTGTAATACGTACAAACATTTACGTGTAATTCTCACTTTTTAATATAGGGTGTGATTCTATCACATTTAGGGATATTCTTTTTATACGTATATGATAAAGAGGTAGAGTATAATTACTCTTATATATTTAAATTTGAGAAAATTTAACAAAACTTCACATCGATATAGTCAAATACTCAAAATCCAAAACTGATCCATTACACCATAATACATTAAACTAAAATTTCGTCAAATTTAAAATAAGATTTAAACTTTAAATATTAATTAAATATAAAAAAAAAAATCTTAAATTTTAAATTTTAAATTTTTATTAAAAATTATCTACATTGAAAATAATTCATTTATTTGATGAATTTAATTTAAATACCAAAATTTATAATTGTGAAAAAATCATAAAAGAATGAAACAATAGACTTAAAGAATATCTAATAACAAATACAGAAGGGTAAACACCTTATTCCAAAGTTTCAAAAGATATAAGAGAAGAATTTTGAAAATTATTTAAAGAGAAAGTAGGTACTTCAAGCTCTATAGATAATGTTATTATGGGTGATAATGACTATAAATAATGTTATTATGGGTGATAATAACTATAGATAATGTTATTATGGGTGATAATGACAGTGAAGATGAAATTGAATTTTAAACTACTAGTAATGTTAAAGGGACAAAAAATACTAGTAAAAAATTACTCATGAATATGTTTTGTAGGAATTTTA
Organism: Macrotyloma uniflorum; assembly: GCA_016859785.1. Lineage (NCBI taxonomy): Eukaryota > Viridiplantae > Streptophyta > Magnoliopsida > Fabales > Fabaceae > Macrotyloma > Macrotyloma uniflorum. Next base: position 7,311,838 of record BDMB01000001.1, read on the forward strand.
CTGTTGCATTAGAGAAGAAAAAAAAAAAGAAAAATTAAGACAAACTAGTATAAAAGAAGTATGTGATAAAAATTTGAAGGTATTAGTTCATCAACATATTTCTCATTTTTGGTACCAAACAAGCTTGTCATTCAATCTTGTTAGATTAAAGAGCTTTCAAGATATGATTGATGTTATTAGAACTTATGGTCCACATTTACTAGTTCCTTCCTATCATTAAATTAGAGTTTCGCTCCTTAATAAAAATATGAACTATACTGAAGGGTTGTTGAAAGATCATAAACATGATTGGATCAAACATGATTGTTCTATTATGTAATATGCATGGATTGATTGAAAGCAACAAACTTTAATTAATTTTTTCGTCAACTCTCCTACAAGGACAATGTTTGTGAAGTCTATTGACGATTCTAAATTGTGAAGATTGGAGAAAAATTATTTGAAATGTTTGATACTCCTGTAGAGGAAATTGGAGAAGAGATTGTTGTTCAAGTGATCACAGAGAATAAAAACAACTATGTCTTAGCCAGTAAGATGTTAGAGGAGAAAAAACTCAATCTATATTAGACTCTTTACACTACCCATTGTATAGACTTGATGTTGAAAGATATTGGAAAACGTCCTTTAATAAAGAAGACAATTCAACCGAGATTAGTCTTGTTAGCTTTATCTAGTCATTCTAGTACCTTGAGTTTATTGAGACATTTCACAAAGAAAAGGGAATTAGTAAGACGTGTAGTTACAAGATTTGATATATCTTACTTAAATATTTTATCAAGAGAAATGAAGTTTAAAAAAGATATTTATTTCTTATGAATGGAGCAAGAACAATTTGTCTAAGGATATTAAAGGAAGGGAAGCTTCAAAAATTGTTCTTATACTTTCATTTTGGAATCATGTTTTTTTACACATAAAGTCATGACTCCTTATCTGTATGTTTTGTCTTGTAGATGGGAAATAAAAGTAATTATGAAATAATGGAAAAAGTCCAAGAAACCAAAATGAAGTCTTTCAATAATAATGAAAGTAAATATAAGAATGTATTTACAATCATTGATAATATATAGACTTGATAAACTTTATCGTCCATTACATACAGTTGACCACTTTTTGAACTCAAAGTTCTATTATTCTAATCCAAAAATAGAAAAAAATTTGAAAATAACCAACGAAGACATTGAAAAAATTATTTAACTTTAACAAATCTTTCTCTAGAAAAAAAGATAATACGCTCTATTAGATATCAACATAGATGATAATCATTTGGGAATGGAGGAAGAGTCTGGTAATTAAAAATTTAAGGATATTTATCTTTATATTTTATTATTATTTATGTCTTAAAATTTGAATTTATTGAATTAATTTTAAATTTTAAATATTTTTATATTTCTTTTTTATTCATATGTATTTATTGAATTTTTTTATATATTTATTATTTTATGTGTACATACTTCTATCCCGTTATAGTATTCAATATATTTTTTTAAAAGATTTTTTATCTTATAATATTTTTTATTATTTAACCTAATAACACTTATTTATTAGGAATATAATATACGTTTACCCATAGTGTATTTTGAAAATAATAAAAATATAATAATATATGATATTAAAATAGAATATATAATAAAAATATGGAAGAATAATAAAAATAAGAATTAAAAAAAAATTTAATATAACTATTTTAATTGATTTTAAAATATATTAATTATATTAGATTTTTGAATATATCAATTAATCATCCACCAATTATATATATATATATATATATATATAACATAATTTAAAATCTATGGGTCTTTATTTTTATATATTTATTTTTATATTATGTAAAAAAACTCCAATTTTTTTAAATCCTAACAAATTATAAATTGAACTTATATAATTATAAAAAATTGTCATAATTACAAAAGTACTACTATTAAATCGAATACCAAATAACTAATATAAAAATTTATTATAAAATATATATTTTTAGAATATATTAAAGCCAAGAAGAATACGATTATCAATAATGAAATGGAATCTTACCTATCCACTCTTGTTGATGTTGCTTTTCAAAAGTAGAAAAATGGTGTATAGTATTCAAGGAAATAGTATAGCTATCGATAAGGCCTTGTTGTGAAGCTTAGGAATGCTTTGTCCACAAATGCTATCTTCCATGAGATTCTCTACATACCTTCTAAAGATTGCCATATGAAGTATTTCATTAGCTACTCTAAATCCTGAACTAAAAATACAATTAAATTATAACATAAATTAATGCAAAATTTACCTTAAATATTTAAGAAGAAATAATAACCACTTAAATCAAGTAATATCATGAATGATATTATAAATAGAGTAATTATTGTACATTTTGTTATTATTGTTTTTATTGAGATTCTTATTGAATTTTATATTAATTTAAATAGAGTGTAGAGTGTAATTAATAAGTATATTTTTTAATCAGATCAAGAAATAGACAAATTAACCATAAAAAGAAGAAAAAGAAGAAGACAAACATTCAAAAAGAAAAAAAAAAACACTAACCAAACAGTGTTCAGTCTTCGAAAAACACGTTATATTATAAACCACACATCAACCACAAGCATCATGAGACAACTTGAGATACCAAGAACCAAACTCTGTATAACTTTCTACCCTTATGAAATGTCCATGTTAAACATAATATTAATGTCTTTCATGGTGCAATCAAATAGAGAAGGCCAATTCAATCGTATTCATGACACCATACGTTATAAGATAAAGGGCATATGAAAAAAGGTGACCAATGTCTTCTTCATTTTGAAAGCAAAAAAACATAGCATAATGCATGAGGATCCCTAGTTCGTAATGTGAACATTGGTCATGTAATGTGTCCTTTGCGTTTGAGATCCTTATGAGATTGTAGAAGGTGGAAAGTTGATGCAATTGTGAACATCCTTGAATCTTTCGTTTCCCACAACCCAAAAATCGTTTTAGTCTATGAAATTGGTAGAAACCTATTATTTAGTTATTTGAGCAACTATTTGTTGATGTTCTTCACCCAACGTTTATAAAACTTGATTTTAAAATGGATATTTGATCAAATGGGGAAAGAACTCCCTAACCTAATGCAAGTATTGCCATGCCAATGAACACTGAAAAAACATACCTTCTCACCATTCAAAGAAAGGACTTGTACTCGATTCCAATGCCATTATTTCTCCTCGCCACCATATATATAGAAGCCATTCAAAGAATTTTGCTTAAATTATTATTATACTTTTAATATAAATTACAATAAAATTATTAACTCAATTATTTCTATTGAAAATTGCATGTATACTGATACAAGTTAGTCGAATAAAAAACTATTATTAGTAAATTAATATTTTTTATCAATATATATAAAACAAAAACAACGTATAAAGAAACAATCCGAAGCAGCCTCAGGAAGTGTGTATTTTCTTCTAAATAATAAATAATTCTACAACTTTCAATCGTATAACCCACATAAAAAAAGAAAACTTGTGACCCACTTTTATATTAAATAAAATCAAATTGTCTTATTAAGATGAGTTGAGTATAGTAGAAGAAACTAATTTCTCACATCGAAAACCAAAAATTCAACTTGTGCTACTTCTATATAAACCATAAAGTATAACTCTCTCTCTCATTAAAGAAAAATATATATTTCCTTCAAGTTGGATACTTAAATTAAGAATATATATATATATATATATATATTATGGAAATTCAAATCCATTGAAAAAAAAGTTCTAAGTTAAAATATCCCAAGAAACATTTTCTACCCATGTGGCTGGACAAAGTCAAACATTTATTTTATGGTCTATAGTCAAAATAACTATAAAATTCTGACTGATTATTCCATTTTCATTTTTTTATTTTTAATATTATTAGAATTTTTATATTTCGTGTAAATTATTTTATAATTTTTGTTGTAAAAATTTATATGAAATAAGCTTTTTATAAAAAATTTCTGAGTGAATTTTATAAAATCCTATGAAAAGAATAAAAAAAAAAATATCATAGTGAGAAGATTAGGTTACACCATGGCAACTATTAGAATCAATGCTTTCTCAATTTAGAAAATTCCTACACACATGGCTTGACACAAAGGAAACTTTTGGTTGACCAGTACCATGTCTGGACCTTCTGCTTCACCTTTGCGTCACAAATTTTAGTCATGTTTTGCTCATATTTTTTTATAAATTCAATTATACCTACCAAAGACTAAAATGATTATGATTTTAATTTCAAAGATTATTATTTTTTAATTTTATATATTATTATAATAATGTCTCAAGATAAACTAAAATATATATTTTTCAATGAAATGATAATAATATAGAAAATCTTCTTCACACCAACCATCGCAGCCAATTATCTAGAGCATCAATCGCTGTCGTACACTGTGTGTATTTAAAAGACTTTCTTTGTAAATAGTTTAATTAGATCATTATTATTATTATATATAAGTTATTCTTATAATTGAAGAAAAAAAGATTAAATTATTTACGTATATAGTTGTTTTATAAACTATTATGTAAAATTTACTCATTATTTATGTATATTATATAAGTTGTTTCATAATTATTTAAACACTTATTAACTACACTTGCTATAAAATAAGCTCAAGTAAATTAAAAGTTATAATAAATTAGAAATAAGTTGTTCAAAATGCATATTTAGTATTCGGGCTTCATAAGGGAAATTCAAGTTTGCCAAAAATCGGTGACAAAATATTTAATTCCAGAAAATTAAATATGCATGTGTGATCATAATAATTAAGGGGTCTAAATCTCATATTCAAGTCATCACCAAATTCATATGATAGACAAATTTGTTATTTATTATTACAGATATTTTTGACCAATAAGTAATGAATTTGAATAGGATTTCTATCTATCTGAAAGGGGGAATATTTTTTAATATAAATTATTTTTAACTACTGATTATTTATTTAGTAAAACTGTAGAAATTAAAAAAAAAGAAAGATGAAAATAAAACAGGATAAATAGTCACAAGATAGATAAATATAAAGGTAATATAATTTTAGAAAAGAAAAGTAAAATAAAAATAAAAATATCTCATTAAGAAAAATGTAAAATTGAATTTTTAATTGACAAAATATTTTTATCAATCACTAATTTCCACTGCAAAAAAACATATATAATCTGATCACTTTTAATAGACTGTTCCTCCTAAGATGTTGTAGAACTCAAATTCAAAACTTTGATCAAAGAATTTGAATTAGTACGTGCATATAAATGTTGGTAGACATAAAAATATATTATAACATAGAAATATTATTTGTTTTTGTTTTATATGCAAGCATGTGGGACAGTGCAGCAAAGTTTGAATGGTTTAACATTAGTCAAAACTGAAGTTGAGGAACAATATATAGGAGTATCAAATTATTAAATTATTGATGATATTTTATGGAAGAATATGTTAAAAAATTATTTAATTTTTTTATTATGCAAATTATGTTTATAAAATTTATATAATATATATATATATATATTTATTTATTTAATATTCTGTTCATTTATGAAAATTGATGTGGTACATGTTTCATAAACTATATAAAAATACCTTATGATTATATACTGAGTTTTTATAAATTATAATTATTTAATTTGAATAAAATTAAATAAAAATTATTAAAATGATATTTTATTATAATTTAATGATTTGATTAATTACAAAAAATAAAATAATTTAAATACTGATATTGTAAAATATCACTGAATAAAAAAAATGTTATATAAGATAAATTTATTATTATTTTTTTATTAAAACTACTTAAAGTCATAGTTACTGACATTTGTGTGATTGATCGATAGCAGTCATTTTACTCTTAATATTTAAATTTTGACTTTGAATTTGGACTTTGAAGTAAAATGATGTATGTACATGGCAGGAAGCATGGTGAGTTTAATATTCTCCATCATTCATTTTGTCAAATTAAAATTTGTTATGTCTTCAGGAAATTTATGGAGTCATATTTATAACTTTATCATAATTTGTGGGTATTTTCTGATATTTATAAATATTTTTAAGATAATAAAAATTAAATATATGAAATATATATTTGTATTTTTTTTTTTTGTATTTGAGTTTGATTATCTTTTACCTATAGTAACAATAGTAATTTATTGAAAAAAAAAACTTAATCAAGATAAAATTAGGAAAATTGAATTAATTTTGAATTATTGTACTTGTGAACACGATTATCTTAACAGCTGTCTTCCTTCATTAATAAGCTAATATTGAAATTTTAATTTTTTTGTAATCCTTGATTTTGATTCCAAGGAATCCCCAACCTTAGTTTGTGTATTTTTTCATTAAATTTTCTTCTAAGTAAATTATCTAATTAGCAATATCATTTCATTTTAAAATCAATTAAAATTAATTTTATAAGTATTCACTAAAGCACACACACATACACTTTATGCGTTGGGAGAGAACTGAATAATAATATAAAGTAATTAATATGTGATATAAAAATGAAGATGTAGTTTTCAAAACAAAATTATAAGATAAGAGAATCAAATATGATAATAATGGTGGTTAAGGTGGGTAAATATATCTTATAGTTTATGGTAGGAAAATATATACTCAGAGTTAGAATTATTAATTAAATATTGATCGACAATGATTCATTACTTGTAATTATTAAAATTATTTTCCACATTAGTCTTGTTTTCTGCCACTAGTTCTCAGTTTACAAATGTAGAAATCACCATCCTCTCCATCATCACAACTACCATAGATGATAAATGAGTCCAAGTTCATATACAAATTAATGTTTTTTAATCAAATATATTTGACAGGTTTTTATTTTTGTCATCATAAAAAGTTACTATTACTAGCAGAATACATTTTTTTGTCATCATTATTTTATTTTCTAATCTTTTGTAATATCAACAATGAAAAATCTTACAAAAAATATGTCTAGAAAACAATTTAAATTTATAGAAACTTTTTTCTTTATCACGACGCTATGTTATTTTGTTCATATAAGAAAATTTGTGGATCTATGTATGGTTGTAAACTTAGAAACTTCCTTCTCCCTTCCTCTATGCTTACCCCCCACCAAGGGTTTTCGGGAACTGTTCATGAAACTGTGGAACAGTGACTTGTTAGATGGCAATGGAGGAGGGGTGGTAGGTGACGACCACCGCGGGCTCTACCACGGTTCAACCCCAGCTACCTCCTATTTCTGCTTAAAACCATTTTAAGAACATTTTTAAATTCTCCTTTTGATTAATTGATGGACCAAAAGTCTTTGTCCTATATTAAAATTCAACTGAGAAAATAATAGTAAAAGGAAATATGCAGCTTAATTCCATGATGATGACCTAGACAAAGTTTAGTAAAATATTGTGCTGAAACAGAGTTGTCATTTATATTTTTGCCAATTTAAAACTCACCATACGTTATGACCGAGCCTTATATAATGGCCACTTCCCATGCTGCATATTGCATCACTGTAAGCAACTACTGATATACACAGTAACACGCTATCTGGTGCAAAAACCAGGAATCATGTCTCCCTTTTTATCTTACTCTCTTCTTGGCCTCGTCTTACTCATCACTCTCAAGTTCATCTTCCAAAGCAGAAAATTCAGAAACCTTCCACCAGGCCCCACTCCTCTTCCCATAATAGGCAACCTTAATCTCATCGAACAACCAATCCACCGATTCTTTCAACGCATGTCCCAAAAATATGGCAAAATCGTTTCCTTCTGGTTCGGGTCTCGTCTCGTGGTTGTTGTTTCCTCGCCCTCAGCATACCAAGAATGTTTCACCAAACACGACGTTGCCTTGGCCAACCGCCCACGTTCCCTCTCCGGAAAGTACATCTTCTACGATAACACCACCGTAGGGTCCTGCTCCCACGGTGAGCACTGGCGCAACCTCCGCCGCATCACCTCCCTCGATGTTCTTTCCACTCAGCGCGTCCACTCCTTCTCCGGAATCCGAAGCGACGAAACCAAGCGCTTGATTCACAGGTTGGCCAGGAACTCGCGTGAGGATTATGTGCACGTGGAGATAACTTCCATGTTCAGCGACTTGACGTACAACAACATCATGAGAATGATATCGGGGAAGAGGTTTTACGGGGAGGAGATTGATATGAAGAACGTGGAGGAAGCGAGGGAGTTCAGAGACACAGTGAATGAGATGCTCAAACTCATGGGGTTGTCTAACAAGGGAGATTACTTGCCTTTCTTAAGGTGGTTCGATTTCCAGAACGTCGAGAAGCGGTTGAAGGTTATTAGCAAGAGATACGATACCATCTTGAATAAGATCATGGACGAGAACCGTAACAGCAAGGATCGTGAGAATTCCATGATTGATCATCTCCTCAAATTGCAAGAGACTCAACCTGAGTATTACAATGATCAAATCATCAAAGGCCTTGCTTTGGTAAGGAATTTCTCTCTCTCTCTCTCTCTCTCTCTCTCTCTCTCTATATATATATATATATATATATATATTGTCTATTGCTTGTGTTGTGTCTCACCTTGTAAAGAGAAAGAGATGCCTTATGTTGCACCAATATGCAAACTAGTGTTTCTCACTTCATATGATGAACTTTTCACTGTAGGCTATGCTTTTTGGCGGAACAGACTCATCAACTGGAACTTTAGAGTGGGCTTTATCAAATTTACTGAATCACCCAGAGGTGTTGAAGAAGGCAAGAGCAGAATTGGACGCTCAAGTAGGACAAGACCGCTTGCTAAATGAGTCAGACCTTCCAAAACTTCCTTATCTTCGGAAGATAATCCTTGAGACACTTAGGTTGTATCCCCCAGCTCCAATTCTAATTCCACACGTGTCTTCAGAAGACATTACTGTCGAAGGATTCAATGTGCCAAAAGACTCACTAGTGATTATCAATGGTTGGGCCATGCAAAGAGACCCTCAATATTGGAAGGATGCAACTAGCTTTAAACCTGAGAGGTTTGATGAAGAAGGAGAGGAGAAAAAGTTGGTAGCATTTGGAATGGGAAGAAGAGCTTGCCCAGGAGAACCCATGGCTATGCAAAGTGTAAGCTATACTATAGGATTGATGATTCAATGTTTTGACTGGAAACGAGTAAATGAGGAAAAGCTTGATATGACAGAGAACAATTGGATTACATTGTCAAGGATAATTCCTCTTGAGGCCATGTGTAAAGCCCGCCCTCTCGCCTACAAAATTGGAAAGGTTTAATCATATTTTATTTGCTCTGAGTTTGATGAGGATCTAATGCTTATAATTTCAGTGTGCAAGTGGTGGTCGTATACATGTTAAAGCTAATAAAGTTTGTAGTATGTCTTCATGCCAATTGTAGAACTGGGCGTGCATTAACATATGCAGTATCAATATTGTATACAACCCCAGTTTTCTTGAATAAATTTCTCTACTTTCTTTTATTTATGATTCCTAATGCTTTTCATGAAGAGATTTTCCCTTTGCTTTCTCTTGTAGTTCTTGTGATTATTGCAGTAAAGGATGGTTAAGAACTGATCATGACGCTATAAAGTGTTCTTTAACTTCAGACAGATAAATCATCCTTGCCTGTAGTATCAGATACAAGAGGCCTTTAGGTGTCATCAAATAACAAAAATAAAAAAAAATAGCTCTTTGAGTTGCTTTCCACAAGTTTTTCTTGTCTTTTATTTTTTTTTTAAATGATTGGATTAAAGTTAAGACTTAATAATGGTTTTACACGTGATTTAAATTTGACCCTTTTCTTTTCTAAATTTTTTAGTTAATTTGACCTAGCTGCTAAACTGTCGCTAAGTGTGTTTAGCATTAATGACAACCAATTTCGTTGGTAATGGTATTATTTAAAAAAAAAAAAAACAGATCAAATTGATATTAAATTTAATAATAAAATTAAATTAGAAAATTTAAATATAATGAGGAAAAAACTGTTTTACTTAAAACTGTGCTTCAATTCCACAACTACCATAACCTACAAGTTAGTTCCTTTGAAATTATTATGTTAACATTTAGAGTAATTAGTTACTTACTTTGGTTGTCAGAAAGAGTTACGAATGCTACTATTTCCAACTGGTATGTGTCTAAGAACACATGCATTATGAAGGGTATTATGGCCGAGGTAATTAAATTTTTTTTTATAAAGATTCTGATATCTTGTTATTTGGTTGTTGTGCTTGGTCTCTCATCTTAATAGATGACCCTGTATTTTAGTTTTGCAGCTGTTCAGGTTTTGGTTTTTTGTGCCTCACTTCTAATTTTTAATAGTTCCAATTGCTTTGTTTCACTCTTCTTGTTGTTCGACAACTAAAGTTTGTCGTGTTCCTCTTATTATTAGGCTAATTATTTGTTTGGTGATTGTGTCCAGTTTGTGAAATATCATTTCCTTAAGTTCTATATTGACGATTCTTTTCAATTAAAAAAAGAATTTAATGGACCCCAACTTATGAAGCTTCAATTTCATGAAGAGTGTTGAGTGCATTTAATATAATTGTTGAAACATTGTCCATTTATTATGGCTAGATGTTTCCATCATTTTGAAAATATAAATATAAATTTTGAAAAATTTATTGTTATGATTAAGTACTCCAAAATTGATGTTTAAAAAAAATCATCCCTAACTTACCATAATTTGTTCCAGAGTTTAGTAAAGACAGGGTAAAATACAAAAGAAAATCCAAAGTACAAGTCAACCCCAAATATAAATTTACACTTTTTGTGATAAAAAAAAAATAGCCATAGAATCCCACCCCAAGAGAAACCCAAAAAAATTTTGCTGTTAACTGAGATTATGTATTACCTTATTTAAGAAAAAAAAAAACTGAGATTGTGCATCCAACAATATGAACAAGTACAAAAGAAACATTGACATCAGAAAATGACAGGTAGTTGTTGACGTAAAAAATAGTTTTAATTCATCAAATGGTGAATTAACTATTTTTTTTTTTTTCAAATTGGGATCAATATATTATATTGGTGAGTGTTTAACTATTGTAGTCAACGCTTTAGATACCCCAAATAAGTCTAAAATATAACTTAATTAAACTCATCTAAAAATATCTATACAATGACAAGACAAAAATAATAAAATTTAGATTTGTTACAATTTTTTTTTTTTTTTTTTTTTTATGATTTGAGTAATCTGCAATCATTTATTTTGAGTTACATTGTACTATTTACACATGAAAATAATTGGAGAGACTCTATTGTCACTCCTCATTCTTTTATTGTCGTTTCTTTTTACTCACATTTTTTCTATTTTTCTAAAATACCCTTATTTAATTTGTTGTCTATTGCAACTCCCACATTCTTTTTCTTAAAAATAAATTAATATAACAATTGTTTCTAGGATTTTCTCAAGGATTTTACAAGGTTCCCCAGGGTTCTACATGATTCTCTAGGGTCTTCTAGGGTTCTCCCGGGTTCTTCAGGGTTCTACAGGATTCTCTCGAGTTCTCTAGGGTTCTCTCGGGTTCTCCAAGGTTCTCTAGGGTTCTCCTAGGTTCTCTTGGGAGAACCTTGGAGAACCCGAGAGAATCCTGGAGAACCCTAGAGAACCCTGGAGAACCCAGGAGAACTTTAGAGAACCCTAGAGAACCTTGGAGAACCCGAGAAAACCCTGAAGAACCCTAGAGAACCCGAGAGAACCCTAGAAAACCCTAAAGAACCCCAAAAAACCCTGGAGAACCTGGCAATAGACAACAAATTAAATAAGGGTATTTTAGGAAAATAGAAAAAATATGGGTAAAAATGAGTGGTAATAGAAAAATGAAAAGTGGCAATAGAGTCTCCAATAAATTATATATTTTCTTTGTCAGATATTAGATTCTTACATGGTAGCAGCGTATCCTCCGTTCCAAAATAATTACAGTTTTAGTTACATAAAAATATGTTTTCTCAAATTAAATTTTTTTTTAATATATTCTCAAATCAATTACATTTTTTTTTCATATTTAAAATAATATATTTATGAAAAAATAAGTTATTTTAATAAAATTATTTTAGAAACTATTATATTTATTACTGTTCTTCATACGTGTATCTTGAATTGCAGTTATTGTAGAACGAAAATAGTAATATATTTTCTATTTTTTTTTATTTTAAAACCATTAAAAATATTCTTTAAAAAGACTCTAACTAATTAAAATTTGCGCTATAAAATTTAAATTTATTAATATATATATATATATATATCATATAGTATAGAAAATTTAAGCAACTTGATTCATATGCATTTTCATAATATTTCAAAATTACAAATTATTTTCTTTTTCTTTTCATCATATTTATCATTTCATTAGCCAACATTTCATCCAATAACTTTCTTCATCTAAGAAAACGATTTAGGATACATCGATTATCTTATAAATAATCTTTTTCAATCTTTATAAAACTTTTTCCCTTATTTTATAAATGCATCCAACTAAAAAATTACTTATCAACTTTTAGAGTAATTCCTTATGATGTAATGTACTGATTTTTTTTTAATTATTATTAGTAATTGATTTAATTTAATTAATGTTTATTGGGTGGGCCTTAAGCCCATTGAGATTAGAGAAGGGAAAGCTATTTAAATCTAAATTTTTCTAAACCCTCTCATTTTTCAACTTTCAGATTTCTTCATCTCTCGCCCTCTCCAAAAATTCTCTCTTCTTCCTTCAATTCTTCATAGCATTTTCTCAATCATGCATCCTCCAAAGTGAAAAACTCTTCTAAAGGAAGGCGTCCTAGTGTGTCATTCTGCAAGTAGGTGAGTTATCTTAATTTCAATTCTTAGTGTTCTTAAATTAGGGTTTTAATTTGGGGAAAATGGGTAATTAAGCTAGATTATTACAATTTGTGACAATTAGTAGAGTAATTGAGACATTTCAATGCTAGTAGATAGTTGAAGTGATATTTGGCAGCTGGAACACTTGCGGATAATCAAATTTACTGGACATCTTATCATGGGTTGGGGTGCGTTCTCCAAAATCATTGCTCCACTAACACGGTTGACACGTAAGGATCAACCTTTTGCTTGGACGAAGAGTTGTGAGCAAGCATTTTTAGAAATGAAGAAAAAGTTAACCAGTTCTCCAATGTTGACTATTCCGGATACAGGAAAACCTTTTGAGGTATTTTGTGATGCATCTTATCATGGGTTGGGGTGCGTTCTGATGCAAGAAAAGAAAGTTGTGGCTTATGCATCCAGACAATTGAAGATTCATGAGAAGAATTATCCAACACATGATTTGGAATTGGCAGCTGTTGTCTTTGCTCTCAAAATTTGGAGACACTATCTTTATGGTGCGAGATTTGATGTGTTTAGTGATCACAAGAGTTTGAAGTATTTGTTCGACTAGAAGGAGTTGAATATGAGACAGAGAAGGTGGATGAAATTTTTAAAAGACTATGATTTCCAGTTAATGTACCATCGAGGGAAGGCTAATGTTGTAGCAGATGCATTGAGCAGGAAGACAATCTCTGTATCGGCCTTAATGATAAAAGAATTAGGATTAGTTGAGCAGTTCAGAGATATGAATTTAAATGTGAAGATGTTTCCTGGAGTGATAAGTTGTAGTAGACTTGTGGTGACTAATGATTTCCTTGGGATGGTAAAAGAGAAACAATCTATGGATGTAGATTTAAAGAATATTATAAACTCATTGGAAACTGAGGAAGTAGCAGATTTCAAGATGGATCCAAATGGAGTTCTGAGATTCAGAGATAGGGTGTGTGTACCTGCTGATGAGAATTTGAAGAGAATGGTTCTGGATGAGGGTCACAAGAGTAAATTCAGTATCCACCCAAGAATGCACAAGATGTACCAGGATTTGAGAGAATCTTTTTGGTGGCCTAATATGAAGAGGGAGATTGCACATTATGTTGCTGCTTGTTTAACTTGTCAAAAGGTGAAGATTGAACACCAAAGGCCTGGAGGAATGTTACAACAAATGGAGATCCCTATTAGGTTTTCAAATAAAACCTATCGACAAGTGTACCGAATAGAGGGTATCGAACTCAGGGATTTGGAAAAATTATGCCCGTAGGGGTTTCGTGTATTATTAGATTTGATAGAGTAGATATTGAAAATATGAAGTAAGAATAAATGCGATAAATTGGATTAAATTGCAATAATAATAAAAGCGTATAGGAATCGGATTATCGTGTAATCTCTTCAAAACTCAGAAGCAATCAAATGTAATGCTTTCTTTTGATTATCAAAATAATAATTTAGTTTCCGTCAATCCCTTGATCGGAAACCCTAAAAATATCCAAAGTCTTTTTCAATTCCTTTAGTAGATCAATAGAAATTTTCGCAAGATTAGATTTCGTAAAACCCAATTATCCTAATTTCGTTCCCAAAATTAGGTAAATTGGGGGGTTAGGGTTGAGATCAGAAAAGATATGATGTTCCCACAAAAATACCTGTTCAAAATATAAAATAAATGTGCACAACCAAAACCCTAATCAAAACAAAGAATCACATAGATGTAGAAGAGTAATGAGAAGTTACAATTCAAACCCAATCCCTATACAAAAGTACCTTAGCCACTCATGGTGGCCCGCTTCCCAAACATGATTGAAAAGAAAGAAACCCTAATAGTTTCTTCCTTCTTTCCTGTGTAGAAAGTTGTATGTTCTGTCCCCTTTCAGAGTTGCGTCTCACGTTCTTTATATAGGCCATTTTGTTGTTGCAGCACAAAGATAAAAGATAAAAGATGAAAGATGAAAGATGAAAGATGAAAGATGAAAGATGAAGGATGAAAGATGAGAGATGAGAGATGAGAGATGAGAGATGAGAGATGAAAGATGAAAGATGAAAGATGAAAGATGAAAGATGAAAGATGAAAGATGAAAGATGAAAGATAAAAGATAAAAGATAAAAGATAAAAGATAAAAGATAAAAGATAAAAGATAATAACAAAAATTATCTTCAGAATATCTCCATCTCTTTTCAATTATTTCCAACTTTCTTCTTCATTTTTAATGGTCTGCACTGATTTTAACAAACTGGATACTTTTGTCGTCAGTTATCTCTAATTTCTTCTGAAAAGTGCTTTGAATTGATCTTCTTTTTATGAGCATATAAACACTTAACAATCCCAAAATGAAAATGGGATAGCATTGCTATGGATTTCGTTACCCATTTACCACGAACTGTTAGAGGTCATGACTCGGTTTGGGTTATAGTTGACAGACTAACGAAGAGTGCTCATTTCTTACTTGTCAATTTGAGAATTTCTATGGCAAAGTTAGCACAACTGTATGTAAAGGAAATTGTGAGGTTACATGGAGTGCCTTCTAGTATTATATCTGATAGAGATCCTAGATTCACCTCCCGTTTTTGGCAGACGTTACAGGAAGCTCTAGGGACCAGATTAAGATTGAGCTCAGCATACCACCCTCAAACGGACGGACAGTCTGAGAGAACCATACAGACCTTGGAGGATTTATTACGAGCTTGTGTTCTTGACAATCTGGGCAGTTGGGATGAAGTATTATCGTTGGTGGAGTTTACATACAATAATAGTTTTCACTCTAGTATTGGTATGGCACCATTTGAGGCACTGTATGGGAGGAAATGTAGAACCCCGCTGTATTGGTATCAAGAAGGAGAAAGAATATGGATTGGGCCGGAATTAATACAACAAACGACAGATAAAGTTAAGATGATTCAAGAGAGGATGAAAATTTCACAGAGTCGGCAGAAATCTTACGCAGACCAAAGGAGAAAACCCTTGGAGTTTGGTGATGGTGATCATGTGTTTGTAAAGGTCTCACCGACAACTGGAATTGGGAGGGCAATCCGATCTAGGAAGCTAACTCCCAAGTTCATTGGACCATACCAGATTCTTCGACGTATAGGCCCAGTGGCATATGAAATCGCTTTACCTCCCAATTTGGCCCGACTACATAATGTTTTTCACGTATCACAGTTGCGGAAGTATGTACACGACTCTAGTCATGTTCTAGAATATGATAATCTCCAAATTAGAGAAGATCTAACTTTTGAAGTTATGCCGGTACGAATAATTGAGGAATATCAGAAACAGCTTAGAGGGAGATCCATCAGAATGGTGAAAGTGTTGTGGAGTACTCAACTGGCGACTTTACTTAGGAGTTGGAAGATGAAATGAAAGTGTCATATCCTTCTTTGTTTTGTTGGTAAGTGTGATTTTCGAGGACGAAAATCCTTGTTGTTGGGGAGATTGTAATGTACTGATTTTTTTTAATTATTATTAGTAATTGATTTAATTTAATTAATGGTTATTGGGTGGGCCTTAAGCCCATTGAGATTAGAGAAGGGAAAGCTATTTAAATCTAAATTTCCCTAAACCCTCTCATTTTTCAACTTTCAGATTTCTTCATCTCTCACCCTCTCCAAAAATTCTCTCTTCTTCCTTCAATTCTTCACAATATTTTCTCAATCATACATCCTCCAAAGTGAAAATCTCTTCTAAAGGAAGGCGTCCTAGTATGTCATTCTGCAAGTAGGTGAGTTATCTTAATTTCAATTCTTAGTATTCTTAAATTAGGGTTTTAATTTGGGGAAAATGGGTAATTAAGCTAGATTATTACAATTTGTGACAATTAGTGGAGTAATTGAGACATTTCAATGCTAGTAGATAGTTGAAGTGATATTTGGCAGTTAGAACACTTGCGGATAATCAAATTTACTTGAATTAAGGTAAGGGAAGCTAACTATGCTTTGAGTAATTTTGGATTAATGAATGAATTAGATTGTGAGTTGATTTTTGTAGGAATTAATAGTGCAATTGTGTTGTTGTTGATTTGATTGCTGGATTATCTTGTATTTGTGTATGAATGAATGGAATGATTGAATAATTTGTGATTGATTTCAAGTTGTTGATTAAGTTTAATGGTTAATCACTGTTCTGGACGTCGAGTTTTTCGCTTGAGCGAAGGATTTTCGCTCAAGCAAGTGACCCTGGGAGTGCTCTCGGCCTGATTTTCGCTTGAGCGAGCAGAGCCTCGCTTGGGCGAGAATTTTGGAATATTTTTAATTGGAATTTCGGAAAATTGTTTTCATAAAAGTTGTAGATATAGATGTTAGCTAACTAATGGCTTTTATTTCATATAAAACGGACATGTATAGCTCAAGATATGAATTTTTTTGTAATTAAAGGTCAAACTGTCTAGAATTACATTCGTTTTTAACTTAGGGATCACTTTTTTTATATTTTTATTTTGAATTTGGAAAAGTGTCCTTCATGAAAGTTTTAGGTCTGGATGTTGGCTAACTAAGGGATTTTATTTCGCGTGAAAATAATATGTAGAACTCAAGTTATGAATTTTTGAGTGAATAAAGGTCATGCTGTCAAATTTTGAAGTTGCTCGCGGGAGTTTGTTTCGCTTGAGCGAAAATACCCTGTTTTCAAATTGCTTTTCTTATGTAAGGATGAACTTAAAAATATTGGAGTGAGATATAAACATACTTTAATTCTTAAATAAATTATGTATCAATGATTGAATAGAGTATTGTGTTGTAAATGTGCTGATTGTATGAAATCTTGTGGAATAATATTATTACAAGGGATTGAATGAGAAGAGAAACATGTATGGAATGTTATAATGTAATGAGAGTGTTGATTGTCAAGTTGTGTTTGAAAATATAAGGAATATCTTTTGGGACTGTGATTAATAGAGATGTTGAGATTTGATGTTGTTTTAGATGTGGAGTGTTATTGATGTGTTGAATGAGTCAAGTCAAGTAGTCACCAAGGGGTGTTATTTGGCATAGATTTAGTGTGTATGAGATTATCGAGATCTACTTTCAAGGAGGTATCCAGACTTCTAATGATATTTCTAGTCATATAGACCAGGGTATCATGTGGTGAGAGGTTGATGGAGGTTCCGCTTGCACTATTCTGTGGTGGCTAGGCTATCAGATATGTGCTTGGGAACTACCCTGTATGTGGTGCCTGAATGGGGATAACGAATATCCTGAGGTGAAAAAGACTCTGTAAGGAATAACGTTTATTGTCCGGTTACCGTTAAGCATACAGGTGTTAGCCTCTGAGGTCAAGGATCTCATATGTTTATCCGGATGAGTATGTCTAGTTTTCTTTAGGTGTTTTGACAAATGCTTGGATTTTGTGAAGTGTATGATTGTTATATGAATTCTGTAAATTTTGACAAGTAATAAGGAAAGAACTTACTTTAATTTACTGATATGAAATGTATTTAATATAGAGAGATTATTCTTGATTTATATTAGCTTACCCTTGCTTTTATGTTTTGTGTTTTGTTGAAATGCTATAATCGTGTTTAACACGTGAGCAGATGATGTTACAGGAGGTCTTCCGCAAGATAATGATATAATGATTCTGAGGCTGTAGAGAATATTTTAAACTAAATTTTATGTAAATATAAATTTGAGAAAGTTGAGAAATATTACATTGCATTTGAGAATTTTTACATGAGGTACATAGTATACACTACATAGTATACACAGTTATACAAGATTCTTTCTTTTGGATATTTTTCTGCAAATTTATTGATTGACTAGGATTTAGATATTATTTTAAATCATGATTTTTGGGTTCGTTATATATGAAGTTTTTTAATATTTTTCAAACAACTTATCAATTAGAACTTCTTCAATAAAAAATAATTTTAAATTACCTATAATTTATTAAAAAAAATTAATAAATATGTCTCAAAGAAGAAAAATTGTTAATACAAAGAAGAAAAAATGTTAATACATATATAGAAAGAAAAAAAAGTTAAAATAATTCTTATCAATTGCAACATCTTCTACCCATGAGACTAAACCCTCCATCATAGTCAAAGATATATAACTCTACAAAATTAACAGTGGTTGATGACCCATTGCAACTATCAGTGACAATCAAGAGTGATTTCCGGTCATCCCTTTGAATATTCGTATTCTAACATCACTTCTGGAGCCTTTGACCAGTTGGGTACTAATTATCAGGTATACACCTATAATTCTTTACTTAATAAAAAAACATTTAACTTTTATGCATAAAAAGTTTGGATTATATGAACTAAATATATTGATAAAATTAAACTAATTTTCCTCAACGTTTTACTAAAATTAAACAAAGAAATAATATCATAAGAATATTACATAAATATTAGAGGAAGGTTGCTATAGTTTGCTAGACAAAAGTAGAGTAAAATAATGAAAAGGATAATGAATATTATAGCAGCCAATGGCTGCTACTACTACTAGCACGAGATGACCACAACGAAAAGTAAAGTAAAATATTGTATTAAAAGAGCAGCGAGTTTGACACCATGTTATGATTCAGTGCTATATAAAGGTGGTTTTGCATGCCACATTCTTCATTCGTTACTCAACTGCACATGCACACGTAGTTCTCTATAATCTATCTTTCTGCTACCTAATACAGAAACATTCTCCATTACAAATATCAACCATGGGAATGAGTTCTTCTGTGTTGCTGTTGTTGGCTTGCTTAGTGGTTCCCTTGGTATCACTAGTCCTCACTCTGAAGTTGCTTCAGAAGGGAAGAAAAGGGAGGAAGCTGCCACCGGGACCAAG
>BDMB01000001.1:7341447-7721794 GCA_016859785.1 Macrotyloma uniflorum
GAATAAGATCATTGACGAGAACCGTAGCAACAAGGATCATCGTGAGAATTCCATGATCGACCATCTCCTCAAACTCCAAGAGTCGCAGCCCGAGTATTACACTGACCAAATCATCAAAGGCCTTGCTTTGGTATTGCCTTCATTCATTCATGATTTTGGTTTTTGTTGATTCATCTGTTTCTTGAATGTTGTGTGAATAATCTTATATGTGCTGTTGGTCCCACAGGCTATGCTTTTTGGAGGAACAGACTCATCAACGGGAACTCTAGAGTGGTCATTGTCGAATTTATTGAATCACCCAGAGGTGTTGGAGAAGGCAAGAGAGGAATTGAAGAGTGAAGTAGGGGAAGAGAGGTTGTTGAATGAGTCAGACCTTCCAAAACTTGCGTATCTGAGGAAGATAATCCTTGAGACACTTAGGTTGTATCCACCAGCTCCAGTGCTAATACCACATGTGTCTTCAGAAGATATCAGTATTGGAGGATTCGATGTCCCACGGGACACAGCAGTGATCATCAATGGTTGGGCGATGCAGAGAGATCCTGAGTTGTGGGATGAAGCCACTTGCTTTAAACCTGAGAGGTTTGATGTGGAAGGAGAGGAGAAAAAATTAGTGGCTTTTGGGATGGGAAGAAGGGCTTGCCCAGGAGAACCCATGGCTATGCAAAGCGTGAGCTATACTTTGGGATTGTTGATTCAATGTTTCGACTGGAAACGAGTGAGTGAGGAAAAGCTTGATATGAGGGAGAATAATTGGATCACCTTGTCCAGGTTGATTCCATTGCAGGCCATGTGCAAGACCCGTCCACTCTACTCTCAAATTTCAGCCTCTTAATTACATTCCTTTTGCTTTCACAAACTTTCCTTCTCTTTTCACTCTGCAACAACTGTTCCTCCTCCTATACACCTTCAAATTTACTAATATTTGTTGTATCTCTTCAAGTCCAAATGTAAAACTGGGTGTGCCTTAGCATTTATCAATAAAATTTTTAATTATCATACGAAAACAATATTTTTCCTTTCTTTTCTCCTTATGGTTCACTCTTGGATGAATAAGGAAAATGATCATGCAGTAAAAATCCCAGAAAAAGCTATTGTGATTATCAAGGGAAAAAGGATGGGTAAGAACCAATTATGATGCTATACAAGGGTTGTCCAAATTTGAATGAATAAATTCATTGCTTCGGCAATAGAACATATAAACGAGCTCCATAGGTATCTTCAAGAAAGAAAGAAATTACCCGTATTATATTGTTATGTAAACTAGTAGAACACTGGTTCTGCTACCGGAATATTTAGTTTTGAGGTTCAGTCACTGTTGGGTTGTTCCGTTTTAACTGCATTGCTTTTGTGCATCTGCATGGGACCTATATAAGTGAAGTTATGTGCCCCTACGTAAAGGTAATATACACTTTTAATATTTCATTTTCTTTCTCTGTCGTTATCCCCAACACGATAGGAAGAGCAAGCTGGTTTATCGATGACTTCTGCTCAGTCCTCCATCAATAGCACACCAATATCCTCATCCTTGAATTCTATAAATTTTTAGGAGAGGAAAATGTTAAATAATTCTAACTTGGATAAATTATGAGAAAATTGATTACGAGGCAGGACCTTAGTAAAGATATTCGCTAGTTGATTGGAGTAACGAGTAGAGAAAAGACGATAAGGTTGGATTGCAATTTCACACAAATGATATTACAATCTATCTCTAGATATTTAGTGCACTCATGAAACACTGGGTTGGTGGCAATGTGGAGGGTGCTATAATTATCTATATAGAATAGATTGCCACAAGTCAAAGATGCACAAATCTTGAAGAAGATAAGTATCAAAATTTCTTGTATTTAGACATTTTCATATATCTAGTCTTGATGAACAATGCAAAGCATGCATGTGATATTGTAGTAGTTATACTGATTCGAACCCAGAAAACAAAGATACAAACTTTTGATATATGAAAGTTGTATTGAGAAAAGAAACAAAAGAATGTATATATACAACATGAAAGAGAGAGGAAAATTAACAGAAAAAGAATAGTAATAGAATAATTAATATTCTGTTTAAAAAATAAAAGAAAATAAATGTAGTTAATAATAAGTTAGTCATGGAAATTCGCATGTTGCTGATGCTAATGAACTATATTCGGGCCTCAGAAAAAGATCGAGATAATGTTGATTGTTTCTTTATCCACACAAATGGGGAATTGCAAAGTAACATTAGTCCTTTGCCAGGACTAGATTTCAAATAATGCAACACTCGCATAGTAGCGCGATAATATACATAAGTTGGTTTATTCATGAATTGGCTCAATTGTTGAGTGACAAAGGTGATGTCAGGACAGGTACTATTCAAGTAAATGAGGCATCCATTAAGACGGTAGAAGTTAAAGCAAGAATTAGACAAACGGTAGTCATCTTAATAACTGGAGAAAAAGTCTCAAAATAATATATGTCTTCCACCGTTTGCCACCAAAAGGGCTTTGTATCATTCAATAGAACCATTAGGATTATGTTTGATTTTCAACACCCACTTGCAACCTATGGGTTTGATGTGAAGAGAAGTATTGACAACATCTCATGTCTTGTTTAATTCTAAAACATCCATTTCGGAGCACATGGCTTCTCTCCAACGAGATTGTTAGACGGCTTCAGATTAACTTGTGGGTTCACTTTCAAAAGATATAGCCATTAAAAAACGAGTATGAGTAAGAGAAATAGAGTCATAGGCAACAACAGATTCAATTGGATGAAGACACTTTCTGGAAGATTGGACTGTGGTTAGGTTACAATCATAGGCATGAAGGTAAGGAGGTGGGTTGTGTGGGTGAGTTGATTGACGAAGAGGAAAGAGAGAAGGTTCATATGGGAGGGAAACTTGAGTCAGAGGAGAGGAAGGGGGTGACAACGTGGAGAGAGGGGAAAAGTGTGGTGGGGAAGAAGGAGAAGTGTTTGGGTTCGAGATGGGGGAAGAGGGGGCGTCATCAAGAGGGTTAAGCGTTTGTAGTAGGTGGTGGGAATAGTAGGAGGAATTGAGCAATTAGGCGTGGTGTATATAAAGGTTGGTAAGTATAAGTAAGTTGAGTTCTTGAAAGGCCTTGAGATTTGGAGTGGATTTATGGAAAGGAAAATGTTCTTCAGCAAAGAAAAGATTACAAGAGAGAAAAACCTTTTGTGTTTCTAAATCTAAAATTACAAAACCTTTTGTTCCATGTTGAAAACCCAAAAAAAACCACGTGTAATTCTTGGATCAAACTTATGTTTTTAAGTTATATGGAGACATAACAAAGACAACAAAAAACTTTTAAAATAGAAATATTGGGTGGTTGTGCATGAAGTAACTCATAAGGGGTGTTGTTATCAATAACGGATGAAGGAATACAGTTTATAAGGTACACAATATGTTTGACGACATAAGACCAAAAACAAGTGGGAATATGAGACTGAAAGAGAAGGGATCTTGCTACATTGAGAATGTGTTGGTATTTATACTCTACACGAGCATTTTGTTAGGGTGCGATAACACAACTTGTTTGATATAAAATGTCTTGGGATGAGTAAAAATCACTGAGAAAAAAATTATGAATTCTGATTGAATAACTTGGGTTTCAAATTGATTTTCTATGAAGTTAACAAATTTTTTACATGAGTTTCGACCTCACTTTTTGTTTTTAATAACACTACCCATGTGTACCAACCAAAATCATCAACAATAGTAAAAAAATAACGATGACTATGAATAGAATTTATAGAAGAAGGATCCCAAATATCTATATGCAATAAATTAAAAGTTTTAGAAGCTCTACTATCTCTTAATTGATAAGATGGTTTCTTTTGTTTTTTCAAATGACAAACATTCCAAACTTCATTGAAATTTTTTGGAATAAAAGAAAATTGTTCGTGTAAGACATCAAGACGTGTACTAGACAAATGACTTAATCTAAAGTTCTAAAGATGGCTTTGATCAGTGCTGGCAACATTGATGAAGGGGAAAGGCATAAACTTGGTTTGTTTTGGATTTCAAGTGAATATAGGCCTTTGGTGAGTTTAACTAGTCCAATCATCCTGAGGGATCTCATATCTTGTATGAAACATGAGTGACCAAAAAATTGAGTGTATAATGAAGATAAAAAATAAGTTTAGAAATAGACAACCGACTAAAGTTAAAAACGGGAACATATAGAACATTATGGAGAGTAAATGTGGGAGAAAATTGTATAGTTTCAAATATGTTGAAAATAACAAAAGAACCATTTGATAGATTAATTTTTATAGGAGAAATATGGTTGTAAAACATAGAAGAATCAAGGTTACACGCAATATGATCTATTGCCCAAGTTAATAATCCAACGAGTTGTGTGTGAAGTAAAAATGGATAAAGCATGCGAGTTGACGAGAGAAAGAACAAATATCATACCTGTAACGCCTCAAATCATTATTCTTAATATTATAATTTTCTTTAAATAATAAAACAAACAAATAATATTTCAAGATTTTTTTTTTAGTCAATGGTCAACTTAAAATAAAATAGATATAAAAGATCCATTTAACAAAAGGAAATGTTTAATAATTATTTAACTCAACTTAAATACGATTGACAAATACTAAATTAAATCTATAAGCAATAAATTTAAGGATGAATAATAAATTTCATAAATAAGTTGAATATTATTCATAAAATAATTATATAGTGTGAAATTATATCATGATTATAGAAACTAAATATTTCGTTTATTCATTTCAAGAAAATAAGATAAATTCATATAATTTCTACAATAACTTAATTATTTTTTAGAAAGATACTATTTATAGTAATATTTAGACATTACAAACTAATACCATGGTTAAGGAACCTATCTTTCAAAATAAAAAAATAATCACAATTATTCTTATTATTTAACAAATATATCATTAGGTTAGAGTATAAAAATTTTTATTCATACATATATAATAATATAAATCCCTATACTCAGAGCAGGTTCCCCATCAACAAGAAGAAGCAGGATTTGTCCTACCAATCAAATTTTCATCTAAGAGATGGATACTTCACGAATCTTCTTACATAATTTCTTGAAAAATTGGTTGTAAGGGTGAGTTTCTTCCTCACCATATTTTTCCAACAAGGATAAAACATTTATATTTAACAATTATGGAAATGAATATCTGAATAAAAGAAATGAGTTATGTAATTGAAAATTATACCTTAATAAAATTATCTAGAGATCGATTTCCTAACATTGTCAAATAAGTTTTTATCATCTTTCCACAACATCATTATTTAAATTCTCTCATAATCTCTTATCACGTACGTCAGTCATATACTCGACTCACATCATCATTCATACTGTGGTCACATTAGTTGCGGTACTCTAGGTACCGTGGGATCCCAAAATAACGCTGCCAACCCCACCACCCAGGTGACATTGGCCTTACGCCGGTGTGGATAGTCGCCGGTTGGCAATATGCTCCCCGGATACAACGTGTGCGCACAAGCCCCTTTGGCAAAAAGTATAGTCAGCGATTCAGTCAGGTAATGAAGTGTGAGGCTTGCGGCAGTTCCCATTGCACACTGTGTACATCATGGCATGGACCACTCCGCCACACTCTCATTCCCCCAGGTTATCAAACCTTACTGAATTATACCCTAGTGTATCTCTGTAACTCATCCACACAGAAATTAAACTTGAAATGACATTATTGTCCAAATCTTATAACTTTTCTACCCTCCAGGTAGTTAGTTCCAACTCCTCATCTTCAAATATTATTTAATAACAATAAAGATCATTTTGGGGGTGCAAATAGGAAAACATGATACAAATAGTAAAATGAAGGTGCAAATAGTAATTTTTAATTTTTTTTTTGTGCTCAGCGAAATTTTCAGTGTAGTATATTATTTCATGGTTTTCAGTGGTTTAACTATCCATTTTCAAAATCAAATACATACAAACAACAAACAACCCGTAAAACATCATACATTGCAGATTAGAACAAGGAATAAACTCCTCTTACCTTAAAAATTTGCAATACACAAGAACAGAGAAGATTTGAAAACCTTAAGACTCAATCCTTCCTAAATAAAAAAAACTACCGCTAATCTAAGATTTGAATTGGTAATAATGAAATTGGAAGCTTAGATTTAAGTAAAATTACCTTGATTCAAGGAGAAATGGAGAAAATGAGCTAAGATTGGAAGCTTCAAAAATTTTTTTCCAAACAAAGAAGAAGAGAAATTGGCGTGCAAAAGAGAGAAAGAAGAAGCAATTGAAACGGTGGAGAGAGAAGAAGAAGAAATTGTGATGCGGGGGAGAGAAGGAAAAGAAGATGAGAAGGAGTTTTATTTTTTTATTATATATATAATATATGAGGTGGTTGCCTCTTTTCTTTTCTTTTTTCTTTTTTTTTTATATTCTATATATATATATTTTTTTTTTCTTTTTCTTTTCTCTTTTAATTTCTTTTTTCTTTTTTTTCTATTATTTTTTTTCTTCATCGTTTATTTTTTTTTTTTTCAACCTCACTTTTTTTTTTAAATAATAATAATAATAATAATTTTTATTAAATTTAATCTAACACACAAATAAAAGTTATGTCTAAATTTAAGGGTGTTACAATACCATGTTGGAACCAAATCCTGAACCTGAGGTCGAATGAGGCCCAGTTAAAGACACATTCACTTAGTTGGGTTGAGATGTGTGATTTGAACTTTTATGGTTTGACTAAAGAAGATTGAGAAATTTGGACCTTAGAGAAGTTAAGCCTAGAGGAGGGAAGCATTGCATTTCAGCTAAGAGTAATAGAAGCGGTGGCAATGTCGTTACCACCATTAATTCGGTGGTTAAAACAAAATCTCCTTGGGTAGTGTGGGTGGTCAAAGATAACCGTGTAAAGAGTAACAAATATCAATAGTGTGGTTGCGAAGGTGACAATAGGAGCACTGCTTGGTGGAAAGGAAGTTACAAGCATCATTAGAACCATAGGGACTGCCAGGACCACTAGGATGACCAAAATAAGATTTGTTGAAGGTGACATTGATAAATAGGTTTGGTTCATCAGTAGGAGGAGAGGGGTAAAGTTGTTGGTGTTCATGTTGTATGACCATGGACAAGACACGATTCACTGAAGGTAATGGGTCCATAAGGAGCACTTGAGAGTGAAAAATAGCAAAATGTTCATCCAAATCTTTGAGAAAATAAATAATGAAGTCTTGGGAGTGATATTCTTTGGCAGAGCATGTGCAATCAGGGAATGGACGATAATTTTCAAGATCTTCCCAAATTGATTCCAAACCTGTGAAATACTCAGAAATAGGGAGGTTGTTTTGCTTGAAAGCAAAAATCTCCTCTTGAAGCTCGACTATGCGAAGCTGATCGCTCTGGAAAAAATCATTCCTTGAAGTTATTCCATATGTCAACGAATTTGTCAAACGTTTTGAGTGATGATGGGGACAAGGAGTTAAGCAACCAAGACATCAACAAAGTGTTACAAAGTTCTCAAACAGAGTAAATAGAGTCTTGGTAGTTAGGAGTAGCAATAGAATCATTAAGGAAACCCATTTTTTTCTTGGTGATAAGGGCAATTTTGAAGGAATAGAACCACGAATGGTAGTTGTCTCCCATGATAGCAGGTGCACGATGATGGAAGAGGGATTGTCACTAGGGTGAATGTGGTAAGGACTTGATGGGTTTTGTGTAGGGTCTGATGTAAGGTCAGAAATTTTAGAGGCGATAGACATAGTGCCAAAAGGCTCTTGATACCATAAAAGATTATGTAATGAAAAAGAACCAGGCATAATGGAATTCAATGCATTGTATTAATCATATACAGTGTAAATATAAATACAAAGGGAAATCTATTAGGATAAGATCAAAGGAATGAAAAAAATAATATATAGGGTGAGTTACTATTTACAGTAAATGACAACTAATAAAATTCTAGATCATTCTTATAGTGATGTAGGTAAATATGTTGCCTTTGTTGCTAGTGGACTAGGTCTCTCTTTATTTTGTGTTTGTGTTGAGTTGAGCCTATATTCTATTAAAATCCAATAATTTTTATTTCTAACGAGATGAAATTGAAGTTCATAAGTCTTGAAAATTGTTTCTAGCTTGTATATCGAATCAATAAATTGTCTAACATCTAGATAGTCAAAGGAATAAACAGTCATGACATGACAATAAGGTAATTGTAGAACTTGAAATTCCCCACAATCACACCACCAATCATTTAATTTGATTGTATAGTACTTTGGGCATTAACCAAATTGCACATCAAAGTCGTGATTATCTCGGATGTAGCTTTCAATGTGACACATGCATATAGAATCTTTATTTTGTCTAAGCAAAGTGATAATTTCTTCCGAATATTGATGTTTAGCTCGCAACATGCATTCAACCTTGTGTTTGCGGTCCACAAAACACAATTTTATTTTTTAAATGTAGCTCTAACTAAAACACATATAGGTAGTGATCGTACTCATTTAGAATAGAGTTGATACACTTTGCCAAATTTGTGGCATATGTTCTTATTTTTTTCCTTAATCAAATGTTTAAGTCCACTTTTCCAATGAAATCTCGTCCAACCAAGTCATGACTTATGCGTACTTTGTTCGTAAAATGAATAACTTCGCTAATATAGTTGACAGTTTCATCTTATATCCTATCAAATAAGAAGATAATTATTAAAAATATATATATACATATATATATATATATATATATTACTAAATAAGAATCATCGAAAGATTTGTTATCTATGCTAATGATTTGTCTTTTTAGCTCAATATTTTTTAATTTTTTTTGTTGAAATTTGATGTGATATGTCAAATGCAATAAAGAGGTTAGATCAGGTCAATCAAGTTCTTCAGATTGTAATATTGACAATATTATTTTCCCTCTATTTGTTATCATAGATTGGGTTAAAGTGTAACATATTCGTGTAGCAATTGGAAGAACCATAACCATGCATCTTTAGTTTCTCCTTCAACCACTACAAATGCTAGTGGGAAAATATTTCTATTCTCATCTTGTGCAATAATAATTAATAAAGTTTCTTGATATTTTTTTAGTAAAAAATGTGTCATCCACTTGAAAAAGAGACTTGCAATATAAGTTGGATGACACAATGTATTGGCTCACCATCCATTGTATAAGGAAATCGAATGTATTGAATAAGACTTCTGTGAACACTGTCTTGAACTCATCTTGAAAATTCATTATGTGACTCTTCTCTATCTATATAATAAGTTTTGATTTCTACAATGAGAATTTTAATTGGAACAACAATATTAATCATTAATTTTTACAAGATAAAAAATAATATTAGTAATAAAGGTTGAATGCAAATTTTGGTGGTCAATAGATAAAGTAGTTTTCAAACATGTATGTATGACTAGTTTCAATTTTTTTTTATTTCCCTTTTTTTTTTAAGTTACTATAGGATGATCTTAGTATCCAATGATAAGTATTATCATATTGGACACAACAATTTTGATTCTACAATTCTAAAC
Source organism: Macrotyloma uniflorum (assembly GCA_016859785.1). Taxonomy (NCBI): domain Eukaryota; kingdom Viridiplantae; phylum Streptophyta; class Magnoliopsida; order Fabales; family Fabaceae; genus Macrotyloma; species Macrotyloma uniflorum. Next base: position 7,350,952 of record BDMB01000001.1, read on the forward strand.
TTGTAATTAGTTATAATGTAAAATTACTTGATCACATTTATTGCACCATCTTTACTTTGAAAGCACATGTTTTCATAGAAATTATTTTCTATGGTATTTATATTATGAAACAGACCTTCTATTTTTTGCTGAATAAAATGATTAATGTCAAATAATGTTCTAACTTCAACTTTGGTATACTACTCTACATCATTTATAAAATCATCAATAATATCTTGTATAATATATTGATTTCCAACTTTGTTAGAAAACCCCAACTTGAAATCTATTCTATCTATTATACAAAAAAATACATTAAACATACATATATAAAAAATATATAAATATAATAATTGTGATTAATGATATTATAAAAAGTTAAGGAGAACAAAAAATATGTAAACCTTTTTTAATTGAAAAATACAAGTGATATGGAGAAGAATTAATAAAATATAATGATTACATAATAATTACATATATAGAAAAAAAAAAGTTCGCTGATATGTAGAGAAACTTGGTAGCAAATTTAATGTGTGAAGAAGCTTAGTGCAAGAATAAAAGACCAAAGAATTGGGAGTTAAAGGGTTGTTATATGATGGGTGCAAGGGAATGGAAGTCATGTCATCAATACAGACTTCAGTTCTACTTTAAGTCAACAAGATGTCAAAACAAATATACAAATTTTACTGCCATCTTACAAATTTGCAAAAAAATTGGTTCCACACCATTCACATAGAATAATACAGAATAAGTCTTACTTTTATCAGTTAGAAATATACTGATTAAGTTTAATGATTCATTGACATTTCCTCGTATGAAGCAATTATGAAAATGGTTCACCTTGCTCAAATCATAGAGCTCAAAAATTGATTCATGAAATATATAAATTCCACCATCCAAATATTATTTATACCCGAAGCCATTTACACAATAATTGGGATCACTATTCATGTGTGTTTGGTATTTGGTTTTGAGACAATTAATTATCTATTTATGTGGTCAGTGTCCCTCCTATCCAGCTTTTAAACATCTGAAGTGCAGCTTTTGGTTGATCCATAGGAACCATATGACCAGCTTCATATACCTGATATAGTATCACAAAACAAAGAGTTACCAAATGTGAAATTAACAATGTCACCCGAAAGAACACATCCCTGAACACAAACCTTGAGAAAAGTGAGAGGTCCATAGCTGTTCAAAGACCCTGCATCTGCACCATCAACAACAAATTGCACTGTAGGAGATGATTTAAACGCCTTTTGGCCTGACCATTCCATTGCGTAAACCCACCTTGAATTTCCTGCCAGATGAGAACCACATCAAGAACTCAATCTAACACATGCATAACTTTTCAACACTAAAAAGTGAGAAATGACAGCAACACTCTATTGCTCAATATAGCTTATGGAAAACCACCAAAGTTTGTGGGATCCATTTGATTTTAACAAATCTCATCATGATTCATTTGTAATTTTTACTTAGAAAAAGAATATCAATTGCACTCTCCAAACAAATTTGTTCCAAATGAATGAATTAGGCTCACCAAGCCAGTTGCATATAAGATCTTCTTCCCCTGCATACACAAGTACCTTGAGTCCATCCTCAAGAAGAGCAGGAATTCCCAGTTCCAGATTTTTCATCCAATCTCGAGTCATAGCATCGTACACTTCTAAACTGCATGACACAAACTGCAATCCATCCCCCACACCTAAAGCACTCTTCACATTCTGCTGGTTTAACAATACCTCCATTTTGCTGAAATCATAGCACAGTTGTCCCACACACTTCTTTCTGATGTCATAGTACTGCAATTTGCATATCAAAAGATGCTGTAAGCAAACCGCTGAGTAGGAAAAAAAAGCACTGTAGTTTCATGATTACTCACATTAATGTCTCCAGCAATGGCCAATATACGGTCGAATATGTCGAAATAAATACGCAATGCATCGTCACAAATTTTTCCACCTTGAGCTTCTGAAATATACAAACAACATGACAGAGTGAACAATTATTGTCAGTTAATAAAAGGGGCGTGCATGAAAGAAAAAGGGGGAAGAACTCAAGAAGTTGTACGGCAAGTTTTAGCAGCTTGTTGACAGTCTGGGATTAACTGGCTTATATCATCATGTTCAGCCTTAGTGATTAATCCGTTATCTAATGCAAAATCTGTGTATGCTCCGCACTGAATAAATGGATTTGTAAACCCATTACCAATTGCAAAACCCTGTTGTCACATCAAATGAATCAACACAAACAACCAAGATAAGATAATTAATTAACCTTTCTCGATCGATCATAATATAAAATATATTATGAATACTGTAAGACCTTAAGGTTTATATGAATTCCTTGATTTTCTTTGTTTCCTTGGTTAACCCGGGATGCAAGAGCAGGAACATAGTGTCCAGCGTATGATTCTCCAGTGATATAAAAATCATTCTTAATGAAGTCAGTATGTGCCCTGAAAAACGCCTGACATTATAATAAAATTGATTTATCAGATCTTATTTATACACAACAAACTTGTATTCAGAATTGACAAAATTTAAATACAGTTTCCATGTATGTTTTCGAATGTTATTTTTAATCAGAGTCATGGTTCATGTAAAACTTTAATTTTAAGTAAATAATAGTAATTACAAGTACGCATAAAATTGCAGCTAAGTTGGTAAAAGGGATCAAAATGGAACTTCATATTAATTTTTTTACCTGCAAGAAGTCATATAAATCATTGCTAACGCCAGCTTCATCATGACGAATGTCACTTTCATCAGAAGAGTAACTAAAACCTGTACCCGTAGGTTGGTCAACAAATAAAATATTTGATGCCTGCATAATGAGAAAAAAATAGTAGATGCAAGTAAGAAATAAATTGTTGTTAGCAACTAGGTTCTCTAGTTTAACCATTTTATGACTATGTGTTTTATGGTTGAACTACCAGTGGCACACTTTCAGTAAAAGAAAAAAACTTAGAAATTGATCATTACCTGATCCCAACCATAATCATTCCATAGAAGAGACGAATGATTGCCAATATGAAAAGGGCCATTCTCGTAAAACAAAGCCAATTCACTGCCACACCCTGGTCCTCCAGTTAACCATATGACAACTGGATCATCCTTGCTATTCCTTGATTCAAAGAAAAAGTAGAACATCCTGCATTTCAAAGAAAAGAAAAATGTCAATTTAAATAATTAAAATGAAATACACCACTTGAATTAATTAACCAGTTTCAAACCAATAATGGATGTGTGATCATAAATAAACTTGGAAGTATCAGATAAATACAATAATAAGATCATTATAACTCTTTGTCTCAGATGGAATAATGAGGAAAAGTAAAATTTGGCCTAAAACAAACACACACACACACACACACACACACACACACACACATATATATATATATATATATATATATATCAGTTAACCAATTACAAGATAATAATGGATGTGTGGTCATAATTGGACTTAGAAGTTAAAAGAATCCAAATTCATGGATAAACAAAACTATTAAAAGAAACTTGTGAAACGCGTCTGTGATAGAATAATGATATTACGTGTAGATGACGAAATTAAAATTTATCCACAAGCATATTGCTTGCAGAACAATTTATGATTGTTTAAGATCATAATAAGTCTCTTTGGAAATTAAACTTTTTTAGTATTAAATTCCTTAGATCTGCTTTTTAGTTGAATATATCACACTCACTATACACACACACTGATAGTAGCAGCTGGAGAAAACAAGACGGTGCAACAATTGTTGACCTTAGTTAACAAAAAGTTCTTATTTTGTTGCAACTTGCAAAGAAAGAACTTTCACTCATTACTTTCACATCACAACTCGAAGCATTTTCCCATTTCAAACTCTCATTGGAAAGATGAGGAAATGATGTAGTTAACTTTGTTACATGAGAAGGATAGATATATTTACCTTGCAGCTTTGGAATGGGGAAGTGAATAGTAACCTGCATGGTGACCAAGGTCTTCAATAGAAGGTCCAGAATCACCAAAAAACGAGAACTTCTTCTCCACAATCCTCCCTGAAACAAAACCTTCACCGTCACCTTCGAAAATGTTCACTGGGTACTTTGGGGACAGGTTGAAGCTAGAAATGAGCTTTTGTGCTCGTGATTGTTGAGGGTTGAAACGGGCATGGTTGAGGCGAGAAGCTGCATAGGAAGAAGAAAGTGACGCGAATAAGAGCAAAAGAAGAGACACAGACACTTGAGAAAGGGTTAACGTTGGTGATGATGATGGAACCATGTTGTTTGAGTCTGTGGAAAATGTGTACCAATGGTTTTGAATTTATAGTGTTCACGCATTGCAAATGGCTCCACCACTTTTCAGCGTTTAGTATTTCGGAATATTTTAATTATACATTTCATTTTCTAGTAATCAATCAATCATACGCCACTCGTATTTTTGGAAATATTAATTCTTTCTTTCTAGGAAACCTATTTATTCTTTTTGCGGTGACAACTTATTATTTTCTTTTTTTAAAAGAAAAATATATTGTTTTTTTTACTCTAATTTAATATTTATTAAAAAATTGTTATATTTCTGTTTATCAATTAATTAAAAATTATATAAAAGATAGAATAATTAATATTACATTAAATTGTTATATAATAATTAAATAAAAAATAAATTTTAACTCTTATTCTTAAAAATATAACCGTTAATCACATGTATTATTAAAAAGAAATAATCTTGTTGATCTATACACAGTTTTTTCTTTGATGGTTAACGTGTTTCGTGATATCACTGTTCTACTTTTATTAAATATTTAGCTCTTCTTATTTTCAGTATATATTAATTCTTTTGTTGACTTCTAATTTCTGTTTCTGTTGATACGTGTAGTGAACTCTGACATGCTACACCATTCATTTGGCTTTTGATATTGTTGTTTAATTTTTTGTATCAAGATAAAAAATTATACTAATAAATTTATCTCCATGTGTTACTATCTAACCTTGTCATCATATATTCTATCTTAAAAATTCAACCGTTTGATTATTATAAAAAAAATATATTTTTTATCAAACAAATTTATAAATAATATTTAAAATTAATAAAAAATACAATTTTTTTATAAATTTACTATAAACTTCTTACCATATTTTTTATTAAATAAAAAATTAATAAAAATTATTTTTCATAAAAATTAATAAAAAAACTTATAAATAAATTCATGAAAAATTTTATTTATGAAAAAATTTTCATAAAAATAAATTTATAAAAAATATTTAATGAATATTTAATATTTTCATAAAATAATTTGTAAAAAAATATTTTATAGTACATACATTTATTTTTATAATGAATAAATACAAAATATGTTTTTTTCTGTTATGTATAAAAAAATACTTTTAATTTTAGTTGGAGTTGAATATATTTTAGTTAAAATCCATGAAATTAATTAATATTTTTCATTTATTATTAAGTCCTTTAACTTGTTTTATAAATAGGTAATAGATATCTACTGATAAAAAATAATCAATTGAATTTAACTATGTATGTTTATGCTATTTGAGAGAGAAATTAATTTAATTTATTTTTATATATTATCGATAGAAAATTACTAAAACTTAATTGTATTTTACATTACTAATTGGAAAAAAAGAAGGTAGACTTAACTGCACTTTTGATCCTCCAAACTTTGCAATGATATGAATTTTGTCCTTAGAATTCCCAATCGTGTAAATTAAATTTTTTAGGAAATGTGAGATTTTATTCTCTCAAGTTCCAATTGTTTTTGAGTATTTTTATAGCTTTAGTCTTCCAAACACATCATTACTATTAGTATTATTAACTTCCAGCCAAAATTGCATAATGGTTATACCTAATTGGTACAATTAAACTTACCAAAAAGTTATTATCATAACAATTCCTCTGTTATCATATTAAAATTTAGTTTTTCATTTCGTTTGTATAGTTATAAATTTTCTGTTTAAATTTTATTATTACAAATATTTGTTTCCTTGTGTATGTTGTTTTTAATTTATTTTAGTATCTGCACATAAGATTCGTATTCTTTTTATGCTCATAAATTTTCACAAGATTAAGTAACACTTAATATTCTTTATTTCTTCTTAAGGATATGTTTCTCACCTACCTTTAATTTGATGCTTAATCAATTGAGTTAAATGTGATACAAATCTGGATAAAAATTAAAAAAAATACTTTTAGTATTTATAATTTCATTAAAATGGATTACTAGCAATAATTTGTTATTAGTTAAAATATATGAAAAATCATCAAGGTTATCTCATTTAATATTTATCTCTCTTAATAATAAATTAAATCAATAACAAAAAATATTCAGAAGAGATTGTCTACAAGAATTGCTAGCCATTTAATATTGGGCCTGGCCCAGCAGAATTTGGGCCACACATTGGCTGGTATTAAATACTTCTAATTCATTAAACTATCCTAAAAATTTTCATTTTTTTGACAAAAATTAAAACTAATATATAATCCAATTTAAACTAATAATATTAATTTTTTTTTAAAGAAAGAAAAACCACCATGTTGACTTGTGTAATGGTCTTCCGATCCATTCGTTAATTTAATATACTTTTTCTTAAAAAAATCAACTTGTCATTTTCATTGTTTGTAGAAGTTAGATTCTATTAAATTAATCACGAATATCTTATCAATATTTTCTTTTTAAATTATATTTTCTTGAATCAACTGGGCACAGTTCTTTCATAATTTTATTCATTTTAAAATATTTTTATATTTTACATAAATATAAAAGTAGATGTGATGTGATACACAGAAACGTTATTGGTTATAAATAATTTTCAGATTATAAGTCTTAGCTTATGAACAAAATCTTAGCCCTTGAAACACTTAACGTGGCTTCTAAGGTGGAATTTTCAGCATCATCGTCTTCCTTTGACTATCTTTCTTTGAGACTTACAAATGGAACCCTAAAATCTAAAGAACTTTCCTCTGTTTTCTATTTTACTTTATTTTTCTCATTGACTTGTTCCAAGAAACACCAATGGCCTCATGTTCCTTGCAATTTCATAACTGACGAAAATAAGTTGTTCTTGTTTTGTACTTTCATGGTGAAAAAAATTTCTTTAGTACAAATAAGGTACCATTAAACTTTTTGAGTGTTTGGTAAGAGTTTAATTTTAATGTATGAAATTATTTATTAACATTTATATATTTTTTGTAGCTTTATAAAACTAGTGAGGTTGAATTTTTTTTATTTTTAGTTCTTTAAAATGAACAGGTCTTTATTTTATTTTTTATAAAATATTTTTTCTTTGATTTTTTCTCCTCCAAAATTTAAATAAATATTTTTTACCCAAATATATTAAAAAACTTTAAACAAATTAGAGATTGAGACATTATATGACAAACACTATTAAATGTCATTTAGGATGGTTATTTGATTTTTAGTTAAATAAGCATTACACAATAATAGAAATGAAAAAGTTTTTTTTTTTCAATTTTAAAAATATGATAAAGTAAAAAAGAAGTTACAAAAAAAAATCAAAACTTATAAAATTTAAATATACTAAAAAATATTTAAATATTCTAAAAAATTGTATTTAATAAAAATAAACTTGAAGGAAAAGAATTCACAAATGCCTCTGTCTCCAAGTCTATTTATTTAAACTATTCCCTCAAATTGAAAAGACAATGAAAGGAAACTTAATGGGAATTGTCATTAGCGTCTTCATTGAACTACATAAAAATACCCTCACATCATTCTCACCCTAGACTTAGTCCATTAAAAATTATTATTTACCATTCATACACTTTAATCTAGATATATACATTAATAAATCTATCATTAAAATCACCCATATTAACTTTGCTTTTTATATTCCATTAACTAATATTAATTAAATCTATCATTAAATATAAAACCAACAAAAAAAGAAGAAGTTAGGTATTCCAATAAAAAAAATTAGGCATATAGGAAAAAATTAATCTTTAAGTATATCCCCCTAATCTACCTTTCTAACTCTTTCTCCTAATTATTCATGAAAAAAAATCATCAAATAACCCTTATAACTTTTAAAAAATAAAAAACATTATATGATTTTTCACTTAACTAACAGTCCCAACTTACACGTGCAAACTCACAAGCCAATAGTAATACACTTCTTAGTCCTCAAAACTTAAAAAACTAGTCAACCCTTTATTTATTTACTCATACAAGCAATTCCATAACAAAATGCTTTTCTTTTTAAAATATTCAAAATATTTCTATCAAGTTGTTAAGCTTCTTTCTATTTTTCTTAATAAAAAAACTCATTCAGAATTTATATAAGATTACTTGAGTAGGAAATATTTTATCCAATTACATACTAAAAAATTAAATATATCAGATTCAAAATTACTCATTAGATTCAACAGTTTACGCACATTTACATATATGCTTAGTCAGTTTTTAAAATAAACTTTTCCGAGCAGATAAATTATGTTTATTAAGAAAAATAAAAAATAGTTTATTTTTAAAATAAACATATAAAATAAATAGAAATGTGTATATTTTATTAAACAACAGTATTTAAAAAAAAGCGCAAAGAAATAGTTTATTATATAATTATTAACCATTAAAAAAGAAAGATGACAAAAAATTTCCCTCCATTGAAATGATATAAATTGTGATTCACATAAGAAAATAAAAAGAAAAGAAAAGAAGGGAGAGAGTGTATGTCTGTTTCTGTAGAGGTAGCTCCCCTGACTCCGTCCACCACCTCCTCTTCCTTTCACCAGTCGTTTACCCTCGCTTTACGTCACCGTTTGATTGCGAAACGCAAACCTCCGCACCATAAACAATACACACACACACTATCTCTCTCTCTAAGCAAAACTTTCCCCCGGTAAGACCCAGACAGTTACACAATCTTCAACCACACGCCTCCTCTTTCTTACTCTTCCCTCTTCTTCTTCTTCTTCTTCTTCTTCTTCTTCTTCTTCTTCTTCTTCTTCTTCTTCTTCTTCTTCTTCTTCCCGTTCCTTCCCTTCATCACAAACAGCAACACGAACTAAACATGAAACCGTGCGTCGCTGCGGCTGCGGCCGCCACTCTGTTTGCGGCGTGGCTGGTCCTCGTCGACGCGCGGTTTGTCGTGGAAAAAAGCAGCATCACCCTTCTGTCGCCACACAAGCTGCGTACGAAGCGCGACGGCGCCATCGGTAACTTCGGCCTTCCCGACTACGGAGGTTTCCTCGTTGGCTCTGTGGTGTATCCCGCCAAAGACTCGCACGGTTGTAAGCTCTTCGACGGAGATAAGCCCTTCAAACCTCAGTCCTACCGTCCCACTATTCTTCTCCTTGATCGCGGAGGTATCTATCTATTTATCTATCTATCTATCTATCTATCTATCTATCTATCTACCTATCTATCTATGTATCTATGTATCTATCTGTTTCTCGGTTTGGTCTTCGTTGACTTTGATCCGTTCATCGTGCGTGCTTCATGTTTCATTCACGTCGTGTTAATTTACTGTTATCTGATCCTTTTTTCGTATTGTGTGTTCTGAAACTAGTTATGTTCGTTGATAGTTTATACGTTAGTGTGGATTAGGTTCTTCTGTTCATTGTTCCTGTTTTGTTTTTCTTGCTATATTTTTCCCCTTTTCGTGAATTTCTTATCTTTTAGTGAAAGACATAGACTGCTATAACAATCCGCAAAAATATGAATAGAATGAAGTCCTTTTCTTTCCTTTTTCGACTGTTAGTAATTTTTTTTTCTTAATTTGGCTGTGTCTTGTTTTTCCGTTTGGACTGTTTATACACTCGAGGAGAAATATTTTCATGAGCTATCCGAGAGAATTTGGTACGAATTTCTTTATGAATACTTATAAACATAACAAAATAGGAAAAAAAAAACTTATTTTATAAGTTAAAATTAGTTTATAGATAAATTAATTTACATAGACTCTCCTATATTAATTTATTATAAAATTGATTTTTATCCTATGTACAAGCTAATCTTATTCCAGATGTTTACACAAGTGTTTGTCTTAAAATAACTATAAATAAGCTCTTCTAAACAGGTTCTTAGATGATTATTTTAATGAATACTAAGTACTAGGCTCAGACGCATTTAATGGGCGCTTCAAGCATCCTTCTCTATTATAATTCTTCATATCTATGTTTTCTGATGCTTACTGGGAAAGTTATTTGCACTTGTAGAGTGTTATTTTGCCTTGAAGGTTTGGCATGCACAAGTGGCTGGTGCTGCAGCAGTTTTGGTGAGTGACAGTATTGATGAGTCTCTTATAACCATGGATTCTCCGGAGGAGAGCGTTGATGCTGATGGATACATAGAGAAGATTGTGATTCCGTCAGCTCTGATAGAGAAATCCTTTGGTGATATGTTGAAGGACGCTTTGAATAACAAAGATGAAGTTTTGCTGAGAATTGACTGGAGAGAGTCAGTACCTCACCCCGATAACAGAGTTGAGTATGAGTTTTGGACCAACAGCAATGATGAATGTGGAGCTCGCTGCGACGAACAGATGAATTTTGTGAAGAATTTTAAGGGTCATGCTCAGATTCTTGAGAGGGGTGGTTATACCTTGTTCACTCCACACTATATAACTTGGTTTTGTCCACCGCCCTTCATTCTTAGCAGTCAGTGTAAGTCACAGTGTATAAACCATGGGAGATATTGTGCCCCGGATCCAGAGAAGGATTTTGGAGAGGGATATGAAGGGAAGGATGTGGTGTATGAAAATTTGAGGCAGCTGTGTGTCCATAGAGTTGCCAATGAGAGCCAACGTTCATGGGTCTGGTGGGATTATGTGACAGATTTCCATGTCAGATGTTCTATGAAGGAGAAAAGATACAGCAAAGATTGTGCTGATGATGTGATGAAATCATTAGGTAAATACTACTTTTTGATGCTGTCGTGAGTCAAATAAGTTGGTTTCTCTTCTACTATGAAAGTTTAATCTGAATACTACAGATCTGCCTATGGAGAAAATTAAAAAATGCATGGGTGATCCTGAAGCGGATGTGGAGAATGAAGTGCTAAAGAATGAGCAACAAGTCCAGGTCACATTTTAATATTTCTTGCTATGTCTTTAGAAAAATTAAAGGAAAAAATGTAAATTGTCACCATAAAGGCTACCATATAAAATGAAGCACCATATCCTGGTAATTACATAATTCACTAATTTATATACTTGTGTTTCATTTGTGATATTCAGATCGGTAGAGGATCTCGCGGTGATGTAACCATCTTGCCAACATTGGTTATAAACAATGTCCAGTATAGAGGTTAGTTACTTAAATACCTATATGAAATAAAGTAAATTGAACACGATTACTGATCTTCAATAATGTATGAGTGACCTGTGCTTCTATTATTGAATTTGACTATCAAGATCTAGTTTCAAGGGCCAAGAAAAAGTGTTATTACTCTATTCCGATTATAACTTTTGGTTCTTTATGTTTCACTGGCTTGGCCACTGAACGATTTTTTTTTCAACTATGTAATGCTTCTTTCTAAAACTAGAGCATCAACCACGGTGATCATCTTCCGGAGATGTAAATGGAGAACATTTTTCTGTTGATGTAAAGACATGTCTCATTGTCCGAAAACTTGTTAAGACTCACGGAAGATTTTAATTTGTTATCGGGCTTCACCCTAATTCCTATTTATCAATTTAGGGTTTTGACTCACCCTTTATGTTATTGAAAAAGTGGGTTTTCTTTCTCACTTGAGGCAGATTGGTGAAGTTTAGTAATTTTCAGTTCTCTCTAATTTATTCTTTTTATTTTAGTTGATTGGTTAATTGAATTTCTAAATCTGCTATTGGTGTAATATATGTTACATGTCAACTTCAACTATCCTTTATATGAACATATCTGATGTATCAGATTTCTTAATATTTTATTTATCTTGTCTAAAGGAAAATTGGAGAGAACTGCTGTACTGAAGGCTTTATGTTCTGGATTTAAGGAGACTACTGAACCTTCAGTTTGTTTAAGTGGAGGTTAGTGTGCTTGATATCGTATATATGAGTTTCACTGATGATTGACTCTTCTAGTTCTAAAATTCTGTGTGTAATATTCTAAACTATACATCCTGGTTTGAGTCTATCAGATGTTGAGACTAATGAGTGTCTTCAAAGAAATGGAGGATGCTGGGAAGACAAAAAAGCTAACATATCTGCTTGCAAGGTATAAAATAAGGAATTTCTATAACCATTCCCTCCCCAAAGTTAGAATTATTGGACATGATGTATCGCGGGCCCTTTTGTGTCTGCTTATGATGGGCTGCAAACTAAGCGTTTATACTTTTGTTCAGGATACATTTAGGGGAAGAGTTTGCGAGTGCCCTGTTGTGAACGGTGTTCAGTATAAGGGTGATGGTTATACAACATGTGAAGGTATGCATTTTCCAATCTAAGAAGTTACTTTAAAATATCAACATATTGTTTTCTCCACAACAAGATGGCTACAGGGAGCCAGAGATTATAAAAAATTTCCTCTATGATTTGGAAATCATCCTATACGCAACCTCTGTGATTGAGAAAATTCATTTTAGATTGTAATCGAAATCCAAATACAAATGGATGCTTACTGATAAATTTAGACATTCTTATTTGTGGTCTAGATTGAATTACTTTGGAAAAGAAAATGTCAGGAATATGAATTCATGTTGAACATTGTATGAGAATTACTATTAATATTTATTTGTTAATCATTATGTGGTTAATTTTCATTTTAATAAGCACTGCCTTCATAATGAAAAGATTCGTTATTAAGTTAATTTCGTGAATAACAACAATTCAGTATTGGGTTGTTGTGGGATAACGTATGCAGAAAACTTTTGAAAGATATAAAAGCTCCATTTCAGTATTGCTAAAATTGAGTTATTCAAGCCGGTCATCTCTGTTTCTCTTGTTGAAAAGCCTTGTATGTCACTATTACCTATGGCTGCTCGGGAATAAATTAATAAAACATTCAAGTACCTATAAATGGGTTAATGCATATTTAGAATGACCAAACTGTTAAGAGTCTTTACACGGTCCATGACAAGGGGCAATTGTTTTACTTCTGTATGCAAAAGTGATATGTTCTTTTTCATGATGTTTCTGAGGTTTATATTATTTTCCTTATTTGACAGCTTATGGACCCGCAAGGTGTTCTATAAACAATGGTGGTTGTTGGTCAGAAACTAAAAATGGAGTAACTTTCTCAGCTTGCTCAGTTCAGTACTGCATAATCTAACCTTCAATTTTCTTCTGATTTTGAAAAGATTTATTCTACCTCTTTCCTTGACATCCCTCAAGGCTAACTGAAATTCCTTCTGTATAAATAAAGGACTCCAAGGTAAATGGCTGCCAATGCCCAGTTGGGTTTAGCGGGAACGGTTATAAATGCGAAGGTAACATTTGTTTTTGCCGTGGCAAGCAATTAATCGCATGTCGTTTTGTTTGTATGATCAATTTTATAAAAATATAAATCTATTTAGAAACATATGTTTTGATCTTATTCAGATGTGGACGAATGTAAGGAACGAAGTGCTTGTCAGTGTGATGGCTGCAGCTGCAAGAACACTTGGGGTAGTTACGATTGTAAATGCAAGGGAAATCTTCTATATATAAGGGAACAAGATGTCTGTATTGGTAAGATATTAAAGTCCATCTATTGCTCTGCTATTATTACTGCTGTCAATTGGTGATCCCACCACCGTAACTAAAGTTTTCTAAAGACAATTCAATTTGTTCATGATTAGAATTTTGCCCTCTTTTTCACGCAGAAAGAAGTGGATCACGATTTGGACGGTTCCTAGCCTTCGTGGTTATAGCAGTTGTTGTGGGAGCTGGTCTAGCTGGTTACGTGTTCTACAAATATAGGCTCCGGGTAAGCCTAATTCATTCTCAACTAACGATAATGTTACATATCGTGCATGTTAAATTGGAAATCAAAACTATCACCAATCACCATAGTAATTTACATGTCTCTTTTTTGTAGTCTTACATGGACTCCGAGATCATGGCTATCATGTCACAATACATGCCACTGGACCAGCAGAATAATGTAGTTCATGCTGAAGCTCAGCCTTTACGACAAGGCACTGTGTAAGGTATATTCTACCTTTTAACTAAAGACAAAACTTAGATGCAGTTCAAGTATAATATCTAAAATTGTTCTTTGATCAGAATTGATGTTTTACCCTAGTAAATTATAAAATTTTTGCATTAATGGTCCACATAAGTTATCAAGGTGAAAGCATCTAAGGAACTGCATTCACATTTTGTTCAACTTATTTACTGCATTTGAGACAACTTTTATAGGGAACAATCTTCTTATTTTGCCATCATCTGTATTCTGCCTGCAGACATACATAATAAGATGAAAGTAGTCAAAGAAACTCGTTGCACTATAGAATCCATTTGAGAGATGGATTATAGACAGGTCTGGATATGTGGATTTGGATCCATTTGACAGCGAGGGAAGATCGGTACTTTACTGTAGGATAATTATGCGAACGATTGCATTGCATACAGAAATTTTCTACATAGAATAATTTTCAGTTTCCACCGTTTGTAAATAGAACTTTCGAGATGTACATGTACAACTTAGAAAGAGAATAAGGATCCATGTGATGTTAGAGAAAAACTTATGACGACATTGATACCAAGTTCTCAATACAAGTACATCACTCTGGTTCTTCTTCGTTGCTTAAATATAATTTTTGGTTCGCCAATCAAATTTTTCACTGACCATTTTTCCTAATCGTAAGTTCATAATTAATTAATAAGTTATCTTGAATCTATCATGTATCTTGAATCTACTCAATGTTAACTAATACTAATTCCAATTAATAATTTATTGATTAATTATAAATAGAGGTATTAAAATAACTAAACTAAAAAGAAAATAATTGAACTGCACTAAATTATGAAAAAATTAATTGCTTTTTTTATTAAAAACTATAATAAATCATATTTTTAGTTCAATTTATAAAAACTAAACCAATAAAAGAATAGTTTAGTGTACTATTACTAAATCAATATGAGAGTTGAAAAATATTTACATGACTATCCACTATCCGTTCTTGAAGTTATCATTGTTTTAGATGAATTTTCAAATGCAAATTTTATTAGTAAAATTAAATATAACTAGTTTAATAGAAAACATATATATTTCCATTTCATTGATTTACTATTTCTATAGAAGTTAGAAATAGTTTAGTTCAATTTACTATTAAAATTAACTAGTTTAATTTAATTTTATTAAACTACTTTATAGTTTAGAACTTAACTATTGTAGAACCTTAATAGAAAAAATATATTTTCATTTCATTGATTTTTCACTCCTTTGTAAGGGCTATCTCATGGATTCCAAAAAAATAACTATCAACCATCAATGTAAATGGGTTTCAGTGGTTCTTCATTGCCTTTCTATTTCTATATAAATTAGAATGATCATATTTTTATTACGAGCAGAAGTCATTTTTCTACCTTTTATCATTTCATTTTCGATTTTGAATTCACTTTATTACACCAAATGCTTCTTCCAATTTCCAAAGAGCAAGAGAATATTTTTGAAGTCCAAGAGAAAAGAAAAAATTGTGAGTCCAAACATCAATATTGAAGGATGAATATTTATGTAGTAGAGACACAAAATGAATTCAATAAAGTTTAGAATTCAAGAGATTATTGCTAGTAAATTATTCTTTTCTTTATATTTAAAAAAGATTATAAAAATTGCCTCTAAAGTATGTTATAAAAAGTAATTATTAAAATTCTCTTGAACCAATTCATTCCTCTACTATTATTTAGCCTCTTTATTTATACAATTTTTGTATTATAAAATCTTTTATGTCAAAATACAATATACATTTTATCTATCATGAGCCGATAAATAATATTTATATCTTCTTTAGTTTTAAAATAAATATTCATCCTTTTTATGCTTTAATTAAATAAAATGCATCTTCCTTATATTTTTAAGAAATTGACATTCATTTCACTTATTTTATTTAAAATATTATATTAATTAAAATTTAAATAAAAATTAAGAAAAAAATATAAATTAAGTTTAAAAATATAAAATTTACATATTTTTTTATAAAAAAAATAAGGAAAGTAAATGTTATGTTATTAAAAATACATATCATTCATTAAAAATATAAATAAGGTGACTGTTTATTTAAAAACTACAGGAATAAAAATATATATATTTATTCAAAATATAATTTTAGAGAGACAAAATTAATTTAGTATAATTTTACATAGATAAAATTATAATAGATATGAATATTATTTAGTATAATTTTATTATAATATATAGGATAAAATTATTCTATCCTTAATTTTCTCTGAAAAATATGGTATATTAAAGAAGAAAACAAATTTAATAATCTTAACATATAAAACATATGTGTTATTTATACAACTCTATCCTTTATTCAATGAAATTACAAAGTTAATGAAATAAAATATTATCTAAAACCATATTATTTAAGACATATTTGGAGTGTTACTTCATAAACTAATTCAAGTCAATCTAGTGTTCATAATATCTATGAATTTCAACATTTGGCTGGTGATAAAAAATGGAGCCAAAATTTCAAAAAAATATTAGAAAATCAAGAAAACAAAATGAGTACAGGGAATAAGATAAAAAATTTTGAAACTACAAGCCAAAGAAAAAAAAATATTTTACATTTGAATTCAGATGCTTTTCAAATATTTTTACATGGTGCGAAATCACCCAAGCAAATGTGAGACAAGTTTTAAAGGTATCTTAATTTATTTTAAATTTTGATAATTGCTTATAATAATGACTTTTTTTTATATATATATAATTACTTATTATGTTATTATGTTAGGATGATAATTATTATCAAGAAAAAAATTTTGATTGAAAGAAAATTATGTATATAATTTTGTATATAATATAATCATTGTATATATAATATTATAGATGATGATATCATGTACATATGATATATAATATGTGCGATAAAATTATTTTAATTTTTCATAGAATTAGATATATCAAATGTAATATTCAAATAAAACTTAATTTAATATTTTTTTAATTTGAAAAAAAAACAAAATAAATTGATTTAAATTTATTTAAGAAAAATAACTAGACTTAATATAATTTATACGGATAAGTTGAGTTGAAGTTATTGAAAAATTAAAATATTATAATAATTTATTTATTTTTAATTTTTGTAATGGGTTAGGTAGAATAAGTTATTAGGTAGGTTTTAAATTTAATAGTTTATGGAAACAAAATTTATTTAACTTTCATTTCTCTTAATTCTCTCATTTCTTACATTTATTTTTCATATCACTCCCTCACTTTCTATAATCTTTTTTAAATTCTTTTAAATCATTTAAACTTTTTTCAATGATTTCTTCTTTAATATTCATTTTTTTTATTAATCAAACATACTAAGAGGAAGTTTGTGACAAGTAGAATAATTTGTACCTATAAATTTTTTATAATCAAGTAAATTTCATTTCACAAAATTTTGAATATTAGAATTTCTAATTATGATTTAATTGGGTGTTTAGGAATTCTTTAGGAATCTTGATAAATTCTTAATGAATTGTATTAGTGAGTTTTATGATTAGATTCTTTAGAAATTAATAACACTTTGGAATCATCTTGAAATTGTAGATTAAACTTGGATTAGATAAGGGTACTTAAATAAGATATTCATAATTAGATGGATAATTATATGTGTTGTTGTGTTTATGTGTGTAATTGATGAGATTTGTGTGATTATATGATAATTTGATGATGAATAATCAATAAATATTACATGAATTATGTTTAAATCACAAGAATGACCATTATTAATTAAGATTAAGAGTTTAATCTTGAATTTTCAAGATTTATTGTGTCGCACGCAAGAAATCTCGCTTGAACAAGTGATTTTTGCTCGAGCAAGTATCTTCAAGACTAATTTCTAAACTATTTTCACTTGAACGATCTTGCTTAAACGAAAATTCTCCTATGACTCTAGGGATCTTTTTTACTTGAGCAATAAATACTTTGTTTGAGCAAAGAGTTATCTCGTTCAAGAACATTTTGACTTGAGTAAAAATTTGAGTGAGAAGCTTCGAACTTGAATATTACACTCAAGAACATTTTGACTTGAGTAAAAATTTTCACTTGAGCGATAATACACTATACTGAAAAATTATTTAAGTTCAAAATTGGATAAAAAGGAGTTAGTATGTGATGATTTTTATATGAAATAAAGAGATGATATTTCTACTTGAATTTTTAATGATATGTTGTGAAATTACAAATGTATTTATATATGAATGAAATGTGGATTATATATTTAGTTGGATGCTATATTATTGGAGATGTTATGGTGATTATTCATTAATTGAATTATGAATTTTTATTTTGAAATCATGTAAATTGTAAGTTTTGAAATTATGGTTTGGTAATTGTGGGATTATCATTAGTGAAATGGTGAATTGTGATGTGTTATTGACAATGTTTTGAATTGTGAAGGCATAACAATACAATTATCAAGGGCGCACTCTACCACCGTTAGTTTAATGTGCTCATTGGCGCTTAACCTTGAGATGTGGATCATCTAAGGTACATTAGCATGACATAATATCGATTTATGTACCATTGTAAATTGTGACAAATAATGAGTTATGATGAATTTTGAAAATATGTGATTGATAAAGAAATTGTGAAATGAGATAAATAATGATAATGTGACTCTTGAATTGTGGTTCATGGTTGAGGTCATTAAGATTATGGAAATTTATGGTATAGTGCCAAAGTATTGTGATGGCAGGGTGCCAATGAGAATGTGATGGCAAAGTGCCAAAGAAATTGTGATTTAGGATGCTAAGGAAATTGTGATGGTAGGGTGTCCAAGAAAATGGAATTGTTATAGATTGATGTTTATGAGACTAATTTGTTATGTTGCCTAATTCTGCAATGATTGTATATTGTTTGTGTATGTACATATAAAAATTTAGAGATATCAGATGGAGTATTCAAAATTTTAATGATATTCTAGTCATGTATACAAATGTTGTACTATGTGGTGAGAAGTTGATGGAGGTATACACTACATGTTTGGTAGGAGCCAATGAGAGATCACCTTAACATGTCAATACCATAAAATAAATAAATAAATAAAATCTGAAGCTGAAGAAGACTCTTAAGGTTATTTATCATTAACCAGGTACATGATAAGGTATTAGATTAAAATATAAAAAATTTCATATAATTATCAAAATGACTCTGTTTAAAATATTAGGTTTATGTGAATGTATAAATGTGATGATGTAATTGAAAATAACGGTAAATATCTAAAATTTGTAGATATGATATGTTAGATCAATTATTGTGAAAATAAAACTTATGAATTATATTATATTATGATTAATTTTATTTATATTAATTTATTTATTTATTAATCTTGTAATGATGATGTTGAACACGAAAGTAGATAATATTTCAGTTAAAACTAAATTATTTTTGGAAGATGAAAATTCTATCTTATATTAGAATAAAATTTTGATATAAATTTAATTTACATTAGGTTAAAAATTTTGAAATTTATATATTTTTTCAAAATATAATTTGACGGTTATATTAAGTATATTTTAGGTTAATTATAGTAACTATTAAATATTATATAAGTTATTTCAACTTAAACAATAATTTAAAAAATATGTAACTAATTAAATACTAAAAAAAATCCAGCATAAAAATATAGTCGTAAAAAGAAAATTTTACCATAAAATATCTACTAAAAAATTTAAACATTCAGAAATATAAAAAAAAAAATATAATAATAAATTGGTGTTTGAAAATATATAATTCAGCATTGTAAGACACAGTTTCAATTCAATTTCAAAATGTCGATTAACTAATAAAGATTATTGAGAGAAGGTATTCATTTCTTTTAAAAATAAAAATAAAATTTATTTTTATTATTATTATTATAGTTATTTTTTTAATGGTTAAAAAGTTAATTGGATTATTAAATTATTATTATTATAATTAAAATAAAATTTGATATTTAATATTTAATATATGCTGGAACCAAAGACCGGATAACGTTTTCTGGAGACATATTCTTCTTCTGCCTACTCTCAACTCTGTTACGACCACTGTGCTCACATCACATGCTTTAACTTTCTTCTTCCTTCCATTTTCATTATTCAATGGCTTCTTCTTTTCCTCTTTACCAGCCAACCCACACCATATTCTCCAACACCCAGGTTCCAATTTCTTTCCTTTTCTCCATCCCTTTTCTGTCTCTTCACTCTGAACCTCATTTCAACCATGTTTTCTTTCTCAACAGTTCAAGGGCTCGCGCGGTGGCTTCTTCTGGCGACCCTCTTACACCTTTGGTTCTCTTGCTGAAAACAAAGCTCAATCCATCAAAGCTTCTGTTGCTACATCCACATTTCCCCTGTTTCAGCCTCCCCATGTTGAAGAGTCACCATCTGAGGTAAATCCCTTTTTTTTGTTTATCCTGTTTTCCCCCCTCTTCTTTTCTACTTTGTTGATGTTTTGATGCTTTGGCGGTAACTGACACCTATGAGCAGTTAGAGTGAGTGTTGTTTCCTTAATTTTATGTGCTTTCATATTCGTAATTACTCATGGAGAAGCTTGTCAAATAAGACCCTTAGTCCATCTTTTCTGAGAGCTAAGGTGCATAAGTTGATTTAACTTATACGAGAAGCTCAATTCATTTTATATATTTTTTTTTTCTTCTAGAAGTGATTAGAGAAAAATTTATCCAAACAAGACCTATATAATACTTTTTCTATGCCTAGTGAGTTTGCGTTTGTCTTTATGCATCTAACAGAATCGTTTTTAAATACCGTAATAGTGTATGTGCCAACTCCATCCGTATAGTTCATGATTGTTACTAAGAAGTTGATATAGATACATGTGCATATTAAGAAAAGTAGAAAAATGTGAGAACAAGGTAGGATTTAAAGTGAGATGCAAAAAAAAATGTGTCAAGAAAAGAGTATTACAGATATCTACGACTACAGGAAACCTCAATTAGTGATGATAATAACAACATCAAGAAAGTAGGGGGAATGGGCGGGAACGAAGTTGATAGGGAGCTGAGACATTTCTAGTGAGAACATTGTTTTAGTATATGTTGCAATTAGATTTTTATATACAGTAAAAGATTTGATACTTTTAAGTTCACAACACTTAATATACGTTACAGTGAATCTTGTTTATAACTCTTAATTTGATGCATTTTTATGTTTATAACTCTTAATATGGTAGAGTGAGCGTTGTTTCTAATTTGATCTGCTTTTATGCTTATAATTGTAGATATTAAGTTTCAATATCTTCTTTCTTGAACCACCAGCCTCTGAATGAATTCTTCAAGGAGCTTCTGTTTGATGAAATGTTTCTTTCTTTTCTTTTTTGTTAATTTATTTGTTCCTCTAGTTGGAGCCTGTGGATCCTGACTTCTATAAGATCGGTTATGTTCGAAGCATGCGAGCTTACGGAGTTCAATTTAAAGAAGGGCCAGATGGTTTTGGTGTATACGCTTCCAAAGACGTAGAGCCTCTTCGCCGAGCAAGGGTGAGTAGCTTCATTTAATATTGGTAATTGTCACTCTTGAAAATATGATTTGATTATTGAAAATATAATTTGGTTAGGTTAAATGTAAATAGGTTAAATTTGATTATTTTATTACATAATATCTTTTACATCTAATTATAAATAGATCAATGTGTATGCCCATAACACAATTCTTATAGTCTTACAGCTACAATTGTTGGTACTCCACTTAAGTTCTAGCTGATATATATAGCCTTTCCAACTGCTGGTGGTGGCACAAGTGAAAATGATTGCACATAATGTCAACTTCTACAATTTTTATGTAGTTAGTTGTTTCTATAATGTCCTTTATGGATTATGCTCTAAGTAGATGTCCATGGATGATTTCCCTAATGATGAAGTTGGGCAGGTTATAATGGAAATTCCTCTTGAATTGATGTTAACCATAAGCAAGAAGCTCCCATGGATGTTTTTCCCAGATATAATTCCCTTGGATCATCCAATATTTGATATTATCAACTCAACAAATCCAGAGGTATTTGCAATTCTCCTCTATGTTCATAATAAGATATAACCAATTTGCTTGGTTGTTTTTGCTTTTCATTGATAAATACATATGTTACCAACATGTCACCCTTTATAAATGTTGTACCTGCTACAAAAGTAAAAAATGTTCAGGTCATCTGCTTAATGTAATTGTGCAAATCTTTATGGCAGACAGATTGGGACCTAAGGTTAGCATGCCTTCTCTTGTTTGCATTTGACTGTGAAGACAACTTCTGGCAATTGTATGGTGACTTCTTACCGAGTGCAGATGAGTGCACTAGCCTACTTCTAGCTTCAGAGGTTTGTATGAAACAAACTGAATTTTCATTAAACAATGGTTAGATTGTGGTATTCTATCTTTGAAATCATTACTGAGCAATTCTTGATATTAAAGGGAGATCATGTACACATTAGATGTTTCAATTCCCATTCAAAGGACTGTTTCAAATTCTTTGAAAGTATTTTGATATGCAGTTTCTGTTTTGAAGTTGGATCATGTTATAATACTAGGAAAAGTAATTATTCTTAATAGAATTAGTTCTATGATGTGTTGCTTGTCTATTTTCTTTCTGGTGTTCTGCATAGATTTGAGAGACCATTTACTTGGTTCTTATACTAAGATATTTGATTGGCCTACAAAAAAAATTAGGTTGTAGCAATGTAGTCTAGCAACTAATTTTACTACATATTGCACTTAAATAAATTTAGTAGCCTCCATTTGCCAATATTTGTAACTCAGGTCATTATAGGTTTCTATGTTTTGCCTTTTATATGGAAACCTCGAAGATAACAAAAATTTTGGTTGAGCCTCAAGATACACATCAACTCTCTTGAGTTGGCCAGGATTAATCCTTTGCAATTTTAAGATTTTTTGTATGAACTGACATGCATTTGAATTGCTTTATTTTGGAGTACAATAAAGTGTTAGTAATAGTTTTATGTCATCTCATATATTGGTCTTTATCACTAGGAGGAGCTTTTGGAGCTACAGGATCCCAATCTTGCTTCCACTATTAGAAAACAGCAACAACGAGCCTTACAATTCTGGCAGAATAACTGGGTAAGGAGCAAAGTGTTTCTTGAATTTGTTAGTCTTGTATTGTGCATAAACCTATGATGTATTCTTAAAAAATTGGGTTAATCTTGTTTAGCACAGTGATGCACCCCTTAAAATAAAGCGTCTTGCTCGAGATCCACAGAGGTTCCTTTGGGCAGTAAGTATTGCACAGTCACGATGTATTAACATGGAAACGAGAATTGGTGCTCTAACTCAAGAAGCAAACATGCTGATTCCTTATGCTGGTGAGATCAGTTCACCTTAGTCTGACTAAATATGATACCTTTCATGCAGTCCGATAGTCAAACAGATCTTTTATCTTTGAATTTTACTGTAGTTCTATTTGCTTAAGGAGTTTGTTTATTTTGATGTCATTTACCTGTTTCAGGAGAACATTTAGAAATTAGAAAAAATAAAACTGGAAAAATAACCATACAAAGCCATATGTCATTATTATAAATTTATAATAGGAGTATAAACTACTAAGGAGGACTTGAAAGTTTCACTGTCTGAGTTGTTCATTTTTTTCTCTGTATGGGATAACAAAGCATCAAACTCTTTGAGAAGAAGGGAAAATTGTGTAACATGTTTAGTTACATTCTCTTGGGGGAATTTCTTTCTTTCCTTTTTGATAATGTGAATATTTTATATCAATAGAGATGAAGTTTATTGAGTGATTGGAACTAATGTTATGGATTGCGAATTATCTGTGAAAATTTCATTTTCTCATTGGCTTTCTTTTGTATTAAATTTGATTTGATTTCTAATTCTAAAAAAAACATCTTTATACATTCCTTGTCATTTTTCAATTTGTTCTTCGTAATATTAGAAATTAGAACAATTATCACATTTCTATGCAACAAATTATAATGCAAGTAAACGAACAATATTAGACAGTCCATGGAATTTTCTTTTTCTCTTTATGTGACTTCTGTTATCAGAAAAAAAGAAAACAACAATATGGTAGAGGTAAAGAAGTGGGGAAAGTTTTGTTAAAGTTGATTTGTATATATTGCATGTGGTGGCAATGTTTATTTTTGCAACTTAAAACTAATCTTATTGATTAACATGGTCTTGCTTTTCAGATATGCTGAACCATTCATTTGAGCCAAATTGTTTTTTCCATTGGCGTTTTAAGGACAGGATGCTTGAGGTTCTTATAAATGCTGGACAGCGCATTAGAAAGGGAGATGAGGTAAACTATTTGATTTTTCTGTGATAAATATGTTCAATTAATTACCCTAAGAAATAGCTGTGTTGGAAATAACAAATTGTATTTAAAGTATATTGGAACTTCTCTTAGGAAATGACTATAATTATTACTGCATGTGAATTATCTTAATAGTTTATTATTGTACACGTAGGTATCATTTATCTCATAGTTGTGTTTATAATCTATTGTTGTATCATTTGACTGGTAAGGAATAACATTTTATTTATCATAATCTTCTAATTCTTTCATGGTACTTGGAGATACCTCCCCAATGAAGTGGTGGTTATGTCAAATGCATGGTGCTTGGGGACAGCCCTTCAACCTTTCATTCTCATTGCTCTAATGATCCAAAGGATATGCATGGAACCTTCTAGAGGTTCCTTGAGAACCAAGATGCGTATTGTGGTTTAGAATGTTATTGGACTCTATAACCTTCCATAGTGATCTAAAATGTTCTCGAAGGTGTAGTCCCATAACAATTAATTTCACTTACAAAAAAGAAATAAAAAGAACATACGATGACTAAGCCTCCTAAAGTTACAAAACACAATCATATACTCAAAAAGACACAAAATTATCATAAAAAAGAAACATTAAAGGAAATAATCATTATTAGCTCAGGAAGGATCTAAAGAAGAGACATAATTAGCTTAAAAAGGCTCTACAATCCCTTTGCATAAAAAGCTAGTATAACAAGTCATCTAAGAGGACAGCTGGTAAACGAAAATTCTCATGCTATGCTATTGATATATGCATCTAAAACCAGAAAAGAGAGCAAAAATTAATATTGATAGGCTACCATATAATCGTGTCCTTATGTTTTGTACTTATCTTTATTATTATGGTCTAGAAATAAGAGTATTATTGTTCATAAGCTTGAAATATTAATTAGTTATTTTATTTGTTAGATTGGTTAACATGCTTTTATGTTGGTGTAACTAAAATATTTCCTTCCGTGTTTATATTATCATTTCTATTATTCACTGAGACATGGACATCTTGATTATATTGTAAAAAATTGTAACAGATGACAGTTAATTACATGAGTTCGCAGAAGAACGACATGTACATGCAAAGATATGGATTTTCATCACCTGTGGTAATTTTCTTTCATTTAAATCTTGATGGAAATATTCTATATCTTTTTGTTCTTTATCCTGAATATGCGTGGGTTGAAACCCATGAAAATAGAAATTAAATAGAGCCCATTATATAGCTCACTGTGAACCATCCATGTCAGCTTTCCTGAACTCTCACTTTAAGTGACATAAACTAAATCTAGCTTCTCCTTCGTGGTCTTTCTAACTCCTCTCACTATGGCTATGTTGTCCCACTTTATTCATTCATTACTCTCAACTACTTCTTTCAATCTAACTTTAACCTTAGACTCTCAATGTTAACAAACAGTTAGTAGTTTTCCATACAACTCTAGGAAAGTCCAATTAAATGATTTTAGTTTGATATAAGTTTATAACCATTTTAACATACTTCCATTTGCAACATGCTTTATGTGTTTTCTAAATTCAACACCTTTAACATGAATTTTTTTCTATGCTTATATCGTCAAACTATACTCAAGCATAGCAATCGATATTACAGTAAAATATTCGTGATGCTCTTGATCAGGTAAAAGCATACTATTATTTAATAATATAAAAGTCAAATTTATCTTAAAATTCAAAATTAGAAGTTGTCTCTCATCTTTCCCTGCAGCATTTTGAAAAGCTATAATGGCATCTGATGAATCTCCATTGCTTACTAAACCTGGTGTTTAGAAATTGCTTGTTACTCTTGCAAAAGTTATTGGCAATCCAATTGTTTAAAATGCAGCAGTTTAAGTGTATGTATATCATGGATCACTAGAAACACAGAAAAAGTTAGGAAATGATTTACTCCCATTGTACATAGTTGAAGCAGTCGCTTCATGTTACAGATATGTTTAACTTTATTACTAGGGAATAACTTAATAGAAAAATCTGCTAGACACTCTGTATTCTCTGCATAAAAGGTGTAAATGAGTCCTTGATACAACTTTTAATGAATTAAGTGATAAAAAATCTCAATATTTAGTATTCTCATGGAACAATGATTTGATGCTATATGGAGACCTAGATTTAAACAAACGCTCGTGCGATATTGGAGCCAGCCTCATTGGACGTTTGCTAATTGCCACAACAAAACCTGTTCACAAGTAGTTTGAACCATTCATTGCTCAGTACTCTGACTTTTCACTCAGTTCAGATGCTGCATTTTAATTCAGGAAGAAAACCAAAAAATAATTAAAACAAGATAGAAATTTTGTAACAATAAGGAAAACATATAAACTGAAAAGCAAAGTAAATACACTCTAAAACTCTTCCCATAAAGTACGCTAAAGTCAATCACCCCCATCCACCAGAAATCCAACCTAATTTCTGCATTTTGAGACTTGTCAATGGTCACTATAAAGTATGCAATATGCAGGTGCTTCTTTAAAGTATTTGTATTATGATTTTGGTATTTAATTTTTCTTGTAATGAACAAATCATGTAAACTTCTATGTGTTCTGTTTATAGATCTAGTGAATTTTGAAATGTACTTCTCATAGTTGCTTACAAATTGCAGAATCCATGGGATGAGATACAATTCTCAGGCAATGCACGTATTCATTTGGATTCTTTCTTGTCAATCTTCAATATCTCTGGCCTTCGTGAAGAGTATTACCATAACAGTATGGGCAATATGAATTTCTTTCTGGAATTTGCTACGTTACACTTATGTCTATTCAAATTGGCATTGTTTAGAATATTAATATGAAATTTATGGCAGATGGTCTATCAAACGCTGGAGATACTTTTGTTGATGGAGCAGTCATAGCTGCAGCACGAACATTGCCAAGTTGGTCAGACGGGGATGTGCCTCCAATCCCTAGCGTGGAAAGGGAGGCAGTGAAGGATTTGCAAAATGAATGCCAAAAGATGCTCGCTGGATTTGCTACAACCTCTAAGCAAGACCAGAAATTGCTAGGTGAATATGACGTTTTTATCCTTGCACTAGAAAGCAGATACACAGAACTGATTGTCACAATTTTTATGATGCAATATGATTGCTTTGTGAGAATATATATATATATATATATATCATCCTGAAAATTGAATAGATAAGCATGTTAAGTTCTCTTCTATATCAGTAATACACGTGGGCTTGAAAATGTTTTGGGGGTATATTGTAGTTGACCTGGAGTCATCAGTCTATCAACATTGCCAAAAAAAGTTACAATCTGAGATGAGGCTACAATTATATCGTCTACATAATCTTCATCAGTTCTATAGACATCTGAATCAATCGAACATTCATTAACCCTGCAAATTCACTATGTAGTATTTTTGTCGAGGATTTTAGTTGCACAGGCATGCATCTCGAATCAATTACACAAATCCAATGGGCAAAAGGCTCAACCACATGTGTAGTGGAGCTCTTAAAATTATCAGTTAAGATTTATAAAATAGTGATGTGTTCAAGGATGGCCTCAACCTTGTAAAATTGCAAGATCAAAATTTACCAAAAGCTCTAGGATTGCGACTATTTTGACCTATTTACCAAAATTTACCTAAAGTTTCATGATAAAGCTAATTCTTTGCTTACGCATTATGATTGCAGATTCCATGACAGATGCTAAGAGGACACTCGAAGCTGCAATTAAGTATGCCATATTTACACCATCTAGCAGTTTAAAAAATTTATATATATTTTTTTTGGCGACATCTTAAACCCTAAACCCTCTAATTATAGTTTCTCTGTGAATGCCACGTATGCAGGTATAGATTGCACAGAAAATTGTTTATGGAGAAAGTTATCCAAGCATTAGAGATGTATCAAGAGAAAATACTGTTTTGATCCCTAAACTACTAACAGGAGAAGGAAATTTTTTTATATACCTGTAATTCCTGTCTCCAAAAACAATGTTCTTTATCCATGAATTGCAGGCTCTTCATTCTGTTGTACCTTACCATTTTTTGTGCTGTACCTGGATCAAGTTCTAAGCAAAATACAAAAGGGAGTGAAAGCGTAGTTATATAAACCCGACTGGAAGAAATCAAACCGGTCAGAAGATTGAGTTATCAATTCACTTGTTTAACCATGTAGTGGACAGTTCAACTGGAAAAAGCCATAAACCCGTTTCCCTTCCATGAAAAATGCAAACCCAAAATTTCATACGAAAGTAAATGACAGCTTGACAAGTGTTTGAAGACACATGACAAGGTGCAAAACTTAGAATCATTAGAAAGCTAACAAACACTTCAACCCAAAAATGTTACGTATTTCGGGCCCACACATTGAAACAATCTATTATAAAACAACAGTAAATAAAGGAATCGAGGTTCATCAGCAAAGATTTATTCAGTTAAGTCATGAATTCATACAAGGTAAGCTCTAAACCAAATTCAAACATGCGTAAAATTAGTATCTCCAAAATTGTATATTAGATCAATACACGCCAGAGCAATTTCAATTGCCGAAGAATGATTTCTATTGGTGTCCAGGTCGTCTTTAACACAAAATTAGTAGCAGCTTTGAGAAAAGTATATATATACCTAACGCGTTATACTGCAAAGCCACGTCCAAAATTTGTGGAGTAAAGAATGCAGGCAAGATGCTTATAGATTACTCTAGATATAATAACGTGGAAAATTGAGTATCAGTGATAAAGAACTGGGAGACCATGCAATTAATGAAGACAATTTCCGGGATTCGGCAGATAAATGAATTTCTATACAGATTGTTAGTTATCCAAATTATGTAACTATGCACTTGCAATGATATGATATCAACTTAACTTCTCGCCCACGAGAGAAGGAAAAAGGTAGTTGCGCGGAAGAAAATTAGAGGTAGATATTGAGGAGGTCGAGATGAATAAATTAGAATAAATTAATATTTTACTATTCACTGTTTTACCAATAATCCCCACAAGAGCAAGTTCCATTTCTGAAATGATGGAACCTTCTAACATC
The DNA here is from genome assembly GCA_016859785.1 of Macrotyloma uniflorum. Taxonomy (NCBI): domain Eukaryota; kingdom Viridiplantae; phylum Streptophyta; class Magnoliopsida; order Fabales; family Fabaceae; genus Macrotyloma; species Macrotyloma uniflorum. The sequence goes on from BDMB01000001.1 coordinate 7,380,287, forward strand.
TCTGAGAATGATTTCCCTGTCCACAATCCTTGATATGATTTTAGTGGCAACATGGCAGTCATTGCAAACCCGAAGGTTTTTGGCAACTCTGATGGTAGTCCTCGGAGGGGTATTTAAAAGGCCAAAGGCTATTGCCAGTCTCTCACTATGCCCACAGAGCATAGTTTCTTTCTCTTCATCATCAACATTGTGAAGGACACATGAAATATCAGGCACATAGCCTTCGTTTCTCATTCTCTGGGACAGAGTTTCAAGATACTCATAAAGTTCTTTACTTTGTGGGTGTGAAGCATCCCCTGCCAAAAACTTATGAACCTCGTCACCATGCTCAATCCAACTACAACCAGGTTCTTTTCTTACTCCCATTTCCTTCATTTTCTTCCGTACTTCCATTGCCTGTTTCCAGAGTCCGGCTGAGGAGTATATGTTAGACAGTAGAACATAATGGCTAGCTACATTTGGCTCCAAGACAAGCAGGTTCTTCGCTGCAATTTCACCAATTTCTACACTCTGGTGAATCCTACAGGCACCAAGCAAACTACTCCATGCATCTATTTTGGTCAAATTGGATGGCATTGTGTGGATCAATTCGTGGGCCTCTTTGATCCGACCAGATCGGCCAAGCAAATCCACAAGACAAGCATAATGGTCAGCTCTGGGTTCAATTCCATGGCTAGCTTTCATTGTATGGAATAAATGAAGGCCTTCATCCACCATCCCAGAATGACTACAAGCAGCAAAAATAGCAATATAGGTCACTTCATTGGGCCTTATTACTTCCCTATTGCTGCCTCCTGCTGTCATTCTTCTAAAAAGCTTCAAAGCTTCTTCCCCTTTCCCATGCATCCCATAAGCCATGATAAGAACATTCCACGTAATAACATTTCTTACAGGCATTTGATCGAAGACTATCCTAGCCAAGTCCAAGCAACCACATTTTGCATACATGTCGACCAATGCACTTCCAACAGCAACATCCATTGCCAGCATTTGTTTAACAGCATAAGCATGAATCTCCTTTCCTTTACCTAACGCTGCCAAGGCAGCACAACCCGGAAGCACTGTCATTAGAGTTACCGAATTCGGCTTGAGGGGAATTCTCTCCTCGTCCTCACAGTCAACAAATGTGTCACTCCCAACTTCTCCTTGACCTCTCTGCATCTCATGCAGAAGATTAAGCGCATCATCATACTGCCCACAAACAACACAGCCAGTGATCATCGTGTTCCAAGACACTATATCCCTTCTATCCATCCCACCAAATATCATCTTCGAAATTTCTATCCTTCCCATCCTGGAATACATGTCCATCAGCGCATTCTGCACATACTTATCCTTCCCAAATCCCCTCTTCACAATGTAACCATGGATCCCTTCTTTGTCCAAAAACGCCTCGCAACGCACACAAGCTGGCAACACACTCGACAAAGTAGTGGCATTTGGACAAAACTCAAACTCAGAAACCATCTCAATAAACAGTCTCAACGCTTGATCATCAAACTCATTCCGCGCATAACCAGCAATCATGGCATTCCAAACCGCCACCGTCCTCCTCAACACCCCATCAAAAACCAACATACCCTTCTCAGCCTGCTTGCAATTACAATACATGTCAACCAACGCAGTCCCAACAAATGAATTCCCAATCAAATCCCCATTCCTCAATGCATAGCAATGAATTTCCTTCCCAATCCTCAACCTCTCCAATTGAGAACAAGCTGGCAAAACACTCGCCAATGTAACCCCATCAGGCCTAACCCCATCAACAATCATAAGGTACATATACATCAACGCTTCCTCAAACCTATCATTCTGAGAGAGAGAACTGATAATAGTGTTCCAAGACACCATGTCTTTACCATCAAACACCTCAAACAATGCCTTAGCATCGTTAACTCTCCCCAATCTCGCATACATGGTCACCAACGCATTGTTGGTGTAAGTTCTCAAATAATCGTTTCTCAGAGTATACGCGTGAACTTGCTTTCCGAGCCCCGTGCCGCCGCGCACGTGCGAGCATGCGTGTGCCACGCTAACCAGGGTGAACGACGTGGGGTCCACGTTTTCCGACAGCATTAACCGAAATAAGTGCAGGGACAACTCCCACTCCTCGAACCGACACAGCGTGGCGATCATGGAGTTCCACGACACGTGGTCTCGATCGTGGATTTCATCGAACAATCGGCGGGCGGCGGCGAGGTCGCCGCATTTGCCGTACATGTTAACTAGGGTGTTGGCCACGGCGACGGAGGGCGCGTGGCCGAACTTGAAGACGTGCGCGTGGATTTGCTTCCCGAGGCTGAGGTCGTGGACGGCGGTGGCGGCCTTGAGGACGGCGGGGAAGGCGAAGTTGTCGGGGGGTACGGCGGCTGCGAGCATGGCGGCGTAGGTGAAGATGGCGTCGCGGAAGGAGGAGGATTGGGTTTGGGAGCGGATGAGGTCGACCCATTGGGACGGAGAACGGCGTTCTACGGCGGCGGCGGTGGCGGTGGGTGGAGGAGGGTGTTTGGGAGTGGGGAGAGTGAGAGTGCGGGGATTGGTTTGGAGGGAAAAAGGATAAGGGAGTGGCGGTTGGGTAAGGCTAAGATAGGAATGCATTTTCAAATATCATCTTTTATGGAAACTTTATCTGCTATTTATCTTTTTCTATCTCACCCTATATTTCAAATTTCATCACACTAATGCTACTTAGTTACTCACAAAGTACATCATTATAACTTTATAAAGAGTACAAAATCAACTACACATTTTCTAACATATTGTCACTCTCTATTACTAGTTAAAAAAAAAAATTTAGGTCTTTAAAATGATTTAAAGGTTGGAAAAGAACATGTATTATGCACTAATTAAATCTCCAACATGATTGGTTCTTTAGATGGAATTCATGAGCAAGTTGAACCTCCAACCTGGTTTATCACCTAGATGGAGCACCACTATTACAATATACATCAAAGATTAATAGGAAATTTCATTCGCTTTATTTCAAAAGTATAATTAATTTGAGATGTGATATTGATGTTAGCTAAAATTTTCATGAAGTAAATTTGAGAATATATATATTTTATTATGGTGGTTGAATAAGTGATTTATTTCTTTTTAATTGAATTTAATTGATTAATTGTCTTTATTAATAATTAATAATGTTTATTAAATGATTGTGAATTGAAAATATAAGTATTGTGATTTGAAGATGTTATAAGAAGAGGTAGTCAATTAGTTAAACCAAAATCATTTTTAATTAAGCTGACGTTATTATTGTTTAAATCTATTTATTATTATGAAGATTAAAAAAATCTTAAAAGTACTTATTAGATAAGACCCATAAATATTATTATAATTAGAATGTCAGTGTCAGGTATGGTTATTGTTCATTTTGTTATCATTATTTTTATTGAAATCCTCATCAAATTTTTTACTGACTTGAGTGTTGGAGTGATTACACTCCTAGCCAGGAGAAGTAAACGACCAGCAGAGAAGATAAAAGATAATCAAGGATAAACCAATGAGTGTTTTGTCCTTGTAGGAACAATATCAATATAATAAATTTAACAAAATGTACCATTAATGACTTGTAATTCACAAAATTTATTAGAAGTATACTCACCACTTAAATTACATAGAAAACATATAATAATAATATTATGTTAAGTTTTAATCAAATCACAAAACATAAGATATACATAAAGAAATTCAAAATGATATTTTATAAGATAAACTCAACAATAACAAGTATAATAATAAATAAATAAGACATAATAGTTAGATTCACTTTTGCTAGGAACAATTAATGGACCTTATACATAAAATGAGTAGTCAAAAGATGCATGAGAGGTAAAAATACTTTTAATAAATGGTAAAACAATAAATTTATCAAGTTTACAATTACAACGATAGAAAAAATATCATTTGCTTGGAAATTAAGTAACTTAACCTAAAAGAAGAAACATATGTAATATAAGAATTTCATAAATAAAAACTAAATAATATTTAATTCAAATAGAAAGATAATATAATGGAGGGTACAAGAAATAAAATCTTCAACTCATCCAACATATAAAATCTCTCTTATCTACGGTTTATTTTAATCAACTTCCCAAATCGAAGATCTTGCACTCTTGCATTATTAGTGGAAAAAAATAAAACTATATAACCAATTCACACAACAAAATACAATAAAAAATAATAAAATTATATTAAATTACAAACAAAATCATAAAAAATTACACCATACACAATCATCTTCAATGTAACTAAAACCTATATATCATAATAACATAGAATAAAAAGAAAGAAAAAAATATAAAAGAAAAAAAATATGATATTAATAAAAATAAAAAATGTAAAAAATATAATACATAATAAAATATAAATATAATATTAATATAAAAATTAAATTATCTTTAACTCAACTCATAATTATATAATATTATATAAAGAAATTCTTTTATTTATATTTTTATATTTTTTCTATAGTAATTAGATAAAGAGTATTTATGTCATTCCCATACTATGAAAGTAAAGACCAACTCTTTTGTTTTTATATTTATTTATTTATGTAAATTCTTTGTTTTTCAAAATCATATTATTTAATTTCTCTTTTTAAATGTCGGGCATATCCATATGTAATACCTAAAATATCTTGAATCAAAATAACATGAAAGTAGGATGAAAGAAAGGGATTTTTCTTATGACTTTTGGTTCATTGATTGGAAAAGTTATGAAATAATTGAAATATTCTGGTCAAAAGAATTAATGTAAGAGACAATTTGAAAAATATTTTATAAAAAAAGATAAGCAAATTTTTCAAACAGGTCTTAAATGTAAGGTCAAAGATAGTAAATTCTATAAATAATAAATATTATTAAGAAGACTTAAATATATTTTTTATTTTTGAAAAAAATGTTTTTATTCTAAAAATGTTATTTAAATCACTTTATTTTATCATTCAAAAATTATCTAAACCATTTTTAAATCAAAATAAATAAATTTTTTTATCATTAACGTAAAAGTTAAAATAAAATTATAACGGATGAAAAAGACATTTTTTGACGGTGAAAATATATATTTAAGTATATTAAGACTCATGAGAGAGTGAATTAATTAAAAAAAGAAGATATAAATATTCATATTTATTAACTGTTAATTAAATTAGTTTCACACTTTCATTTTGTTTTGCAAGGAAAACGTGTGTTGGTAAATGTGACGAGGATTCTCGTGCGAGGATGTTGCGTCCCGCGAGAGTTGTATAAAAGTGGTTCTTTTGTGACGGTTGTGACACAGAGAGAATGGAGTCTGCATTGTTAGCACCAACAATTCCTTCAGCCAAAGTTTTAAGCCTTTTCATATACCCAATCAAGTCATGCCGTGGAATTTCTATTTCCCATGCCCCTCTGACTCCCACTGGTAACTATTCTTTTGCTCTTCGTTTTTGGTTGAATCAATATATACACAACTTTACTAATATTATTTATATTATCTTGTTATCTTGTGTGACAGGACTTAGATGGGATCGACAATGGGTGGTGGTTAATTCCCAAGGGAGGGCTTGCACCCAAAGAGTTGATCCAAAGCTTGCTTTGGTTGAGGTTCAATTGCCACCAGATGCACTTGTCGAAGACTATCAACCTACCAAAGATTCCTACATGGGTAACCTCTTCACAACATATGATGATTTTCTTGTTTTTTATTTATTTCATATTAGATGGATAGGCATGGCAAGGACAGCTATCTTTTCATTTTCAAAAAAGAATAAAAAAATATTGTATGAATGAGGAAGGATGAAAATTAGAACTAGCTAGAGGATAAGGTTCTCTAAAGGAAGCGAGGTTATCTCCTTTCATAAAAAAAGGGGAAATGAGGCTGTCTACTGAACTTGTCTTTTATAGAAATTCTTTTCCTTAAACTCCTCACCAATAATTAAGGTGGGTAAGTTGATTTTTGCTTATGGTAATGCTAATCTTACTTTCATATACTTTGATATTGATATATACTGATACATACCCAATAGTTAGACTGGCAAAATCATATCTTCATGGTCCGGGTTTGGATTCCGGTAAAGATAAATAGAGAGGACTGAACAGAACTATTATAAGACATACCCAATAGTTAATAGGGTAGTTGGTTAAAAAAAATATAAAGGTTTATGTTTTAATCATAATAGAATTGGGAACATGTTAGAGTTAATTCAACGGCCAAAAGCTTGCTTCTCAAGGGTGAATGATTGCTCCAATCATTGTAAGAAAGAAATACTTTGTTCATATACTTGGCCAATTTGGGATATGTCTTTGTTGATCACTCCCCCCCGCCCCTCATTTGTTATATCTTCCTAAGAGTTTGTCTTGTTTTATTGCATGGATCCTGAGCTTTACTTTTTTGGCCTTCTTTTCCATTTACTCTTGGTGTTATTATCTTTTGTCACTTCATGATTTCTTATCCTTTATTTCGGTATCTGTCTCTTCTTTCTGTATTACTGTTGACTTCGTAGCACCAATTGTTGGATTGCTTTCTCATGACAATCTGAAACTGTAGCTTTTTAACAGACATTCTTTTTAATTCAAATTTTTTTAAGAACGTTTTACCTGTAGGACAAATCGTAGCATTTTGGAATGGTTGAGGCTGCAATCATAACATGAGATCACCCCTCCTACACTTGGTTAATAAATTCACTTTTTTGTTGATTACTCATTTGACAGATGCTTTCCATTACTCTTTTTATTTTGTTTAAAATATGATTTGAATAGATTGAATGTAAATAGAGAAATAAAATATATTTAGCAGATATGAAGGAATATTATTCTATTTTGTTGTCATATAATAAATCAGGGTGTATGTTTCTAATACACAATGCTTATAATTCTATAATAAAAAATAAAATTACAGTAGTTGAAGTGTTGATGGACTTTTGCTTTTCACATTCTTCATGATCATGATTGTTCTTATCATATTTTAGTATATATATTAACTTACCTTCATATTACAGTGTTGAAAGCTCCTGGAATGGAAACTCTCAAAATTTGTTTGAATAAACAACATAAAGTAACAGAAGCTATCACAGTCTGGGAATGGACTGGATCTGCCTGGGATGAAGGAATAGAAGCTTCGCAGTGGTTCTCAGATTTTTTAGGAAAACCCTGTCAACTGGTGCGCTTCAATTCTGGTAGGTCATTGAAACTATGAAACCTTAAATATTAAGGTAATGAGAACAAAATTGTCAAGAAGGTTATGTTACCTTAGACATGTAATGAATTGGTAAAGAACTATTACTGTTTTAGGAATACACTAACATTACTCAAAAGAACTATTAACTTGCATAGCAATGATTCATTCAGATGCATACATATTACATTTCTGGAACTCTTGTTGTCGAGCATAACTCAAATAAAGAAAGAAAAATCCATTATGATGAACCTCTTTAATGTTTCCAAATGAAGCTTCAGAAGTTAGACAAGTGGATCCTGATTATGTTGGGGGACATCGGACCTATTTCTCTGATGGTTATCCATTCTTACTCTTATCTCAGGTAAGTCCAGTATGGAAATGAAGTTTAATTTTATTTATACTCTGATTTTCTACTCAGTATGTGTCATTTATGATTTTCAGGAATCATTAAATGCACTAAATGAGCTTCTAAAGGAACCCATACCTATTAATCGTTTCAGACCCAAGTATTGATTTTTCAATTTCTGTTGTTTTAGTTCTGCAATTGTATTGTTTCATAGTATTTGTTACTAATTTATATCTGGAAGTACTGTTTTATCTAAATAGGTTATTAAATCACATAATTGAGATTTGGCTGCTTCATAATGCAGTATCCTTGTTGAAGGTTGTGACCCATATTCTGAGGACTTGTGGACTGAGATAAAGATAAGTGGGTTTTCATTTCAGGGTGTCAAATTGTGCTCCCGTTGTAAGGTAAAGAGTTCTTTTATAATTTCCCACCTATCTTATGCTCCGTTGGAACATTTACCTGGTGTGCTAACAATTTTAGTTTCTAACTTGTACCAGTATAATAAGCACAGATTAACCTGTGTGATGGGCAGAGCTTGGTTGTCGTTGTGATTCTTTCATCAGATAAAGAAGCAAAGAATGAATATCACTTTCAATTAATTAGGGCTCAGTCGTTGTTATCACCAGCCTTATATCATTCTAAACCAGACATGATTTTATAGAACTTCATAATTTTTGGATATGTAATTACTCTTGCCGCTTAGATTAGCGCCCAGGATCATATACATGTCGCTAATTGGGTTAGATTAGTAGTATATACATTAATTAAGGAAGATAAGACTTGGGTATATCTTTTTATAATTTTAGGATGAGATACAAAGATATTTTGCTCTTGGAAAATGGGTTTAAGGGAGCAAGGGATGACATCTCTCCTCTCCCTGGCTCAGTATTTAATGACCTTGTTTCTAGTACTTTTTTTTTTTTTTTTTCTTACCTTGATTTTTACATTCATCATTGGTTCTACTACACCCAAATCTCTCTATCAGCCTTCGGTTTAGATCTTGTTTGCATAAACCTTTTTTATAAGTTCTTCTAAGAGAAGAAAATAAAAAAGGGCATGCATTGAGTTTCTTCATAAATTAAAATGAATTTATATTCAACTTGTATGATTATGGTCAGGTACCCACAATCAATCAAGAGACTGGGATAGCTGGATCTGAGCCAACTGAGACTCTTATGAAAACTAGGTCTGGCAAAGTCATTAGACCAGATGCAAAAAATAAAAACAAGGTGAGACACTTAGTCACCAAGTTTTCGTTGAGCATTCCTTATGTTTTATTGACATGTTTTCTGCTGCTTATGCAGGTGTACTTTGGTCAGAATATGGTATGGAACTGGATGGATTCTTCTGCTAAAGGGAGTGGAAAAATCATACAAGTTGGAGATCCTGTTTATGTTCTTAGAAAGGTCTCTTCTTCCGCCTATGCAGCTGCTTGAACTTTGTACGTAGAATCTGCTGGATTCTAACACCAACAATTAAAATGCTGCAATTACGAACTTTATCAAATGTCAGCTACACAAAATGTGTAGAATAAATTTTATAAATTTGAAACATTAACAGATACACAAAATGCGTCCACGAGTGAAAACCCCACTTAAACAGGATTTGGTTTAAAGAAATTCAGTTTAATTTTTGTGTTTATATAAATTTGTAAAATAAATACAAATAAAGACAACTTCAAGTACTCCCATTACAAATAGAAGTGTTCTTCCAACTCGTATATCAGATAGTTTCAGAATCGAAAATATCATTAAAATGTCAAAAGTATGTTCCAAATTTGTAATAAAAATCTCACTCTAATATATATATATATATATATATATATATATATATATATATATATATATTATTTTAAATGTTGGGTATCAGAGTATAGTATAAGTACACACAACTAAAATAAAAATGAGAAAAACAACAATGATAGACAATAATGTAATTTCATTAATGAAAAGAAATTACAAACAAACCTTCTCTCTAAATTCAAGGAGGAAATAACAACACCATCTCTTGAAACAAAGGAGAGACAAAGGAGAGAAAATTAAACTATTGAGAGAACCTTAAAGGAAGAATTAATTTCTTCTCTTACTTTTTCTCTCTAATAATAGAAAAGAAAAGAAGTGAATGGGATGATCTATAGGAAGAATACTGTGCTCCTTATATAGCTAGAAGAGCACAGACCCAAGCAACATAGCTCTTACTCTTTCTAGAAGAGTTCTATTCATCCGCTCTGCCACACCATTCTGTTGAGGCGTATGTGGAATAGAAAATTGTCTAACAATACCCTCTTGCTTGCAGAATGCTAAAAAATCTCCGTTTACATATTCTTCTCCGTTATCTATCCTCAAGCACTTAATTTTTTCACCAGTTTCAAGTTCCACTTGTGTTTTAAAGTCCTTGAACTGTGAAAACACATTTGACTTCCTCTTGATAGGGTACACCCACAATCTCCTGGAATAATCATCAATGAATGATACAAAATATTTTGCTCCTCCGAGGGATAACACTGGTGACTCCCACACATAAGAGTGAACCAAGTCCAATTTGTGTTTACTTTTGGCTGTCACTCTAGCAAACTTCAATCTATGTTGCTTGCTGCATCTGCTTCTTGCAACGTATCTCCAAACAACACATACAAATTCGCCATGAACTTCTTTGCCTTCATGACTACCAAACTCCCCCTTACAACCTTTAAGATCCCACCTTCAACATGGATCTTACACCCAAGGTCATCTAATTGCCCAATGGACAATAGATTCTTCTTTAAGTCCTTCACATGCTGCACCCCTTGAATAATACGAATAGTACCATCATACATTTTGATTTTGACGGTACCAACTCACTCCAGCAATCTCCAAGGCATGATCATTTCCCATGAACACGAATCCACCTGAGATAGGTTCATAAGTGTGGAACCAATCTCAGTTTGGAGTCATGTGCCAAGTTGCATCTGAATCCACCACCTACTTATCATGAAACTGTTTTGAGGTACTCGCAACACAACCTTTTGAGTTTGATGCTCCAGAGTTCTACATTGAAATCTGCAACACAGCGAACCAGCCTAGCACAACCGACCTCCAATCAACGAACCTGTCTCTGATACCACTGTTAGGTATCCAGGAGGGGGGTAAACCGAGAGATTTTTACCAATGGGGGTAAACCAACAACTATATAAGTGAATATGACTCCACTTCTTACCCAAAACCTTAAGGTCAAGAATTTGTGTATCTTTCTCACTTATATGCGATTCAACCTTCCCATTTCTATCAAATGTGAGATTCCAACTCACCTTGAACTCCAACATTAAATTTATGATAAATAGTTTTAAATTTGATACAATGTTATTTTTAAATTATTGATAATTTCTTTTGAAAATGATTGAATTCAATTGAAAATAGAGACATAAAATGAAAAATTGAAAGGAATAACAAATAAAAAAGATTAAATATACAACAAAATATAAAAAAAATAATGGATTGAGACGTTTGAGAAAAAACTTTACATTAGCAGTGTATAAAATGCAAAGAATCTTAAAAATGTCTAATAGAACATAGATGCGAATGTACATCTAAGTGGTGGAAGAAGAAAAAAAATAGAGAACATCAAGAGAATGATATGAGAATCTCTCTAAATTATATATTCTAATTCTAGGCTGAAATAAGATTTTTAGTTCATGTACTTAGTATTTTTTATTTATTTAAAGTTTTTTTTAATTGAATAGTGATAGGCATATATCCAACAAATATATGGATACCGTACCTACACTTGTTTAAGTAAGTGACTTCTTTGTTGTTTAAGTTCAGATATTTTTTTCGGTGTTTCATAAACTCTAATATTTGTAATCTTATTTGGATGCTTTCTTCTTCCTATGACATGCATTATTTTTATATTCCTTGTGTGTTTTCATAGAGTTATGACCCTGTCACCAACTAACCCAAATATGTAATCTTATGACCCTTTGAAATCTTATGAACCTTCATATCGTGGGAGAAGGCAACCCAAAAATCAGTAGAATTTAGTTTGAATCTTATTTTAAGTTGAAATTTAAATCAACTTTTTCAATTGAAAAAAAAAATAAAAAATGATTTTAATGATTTTTATTTTAATTAATTTTTCTAATTATTTTTATCGATTATGTTTTAAACATCCATGTCATGTTGCAAAAGAAACGCATGAAAGGGGATGTAATTTATATTCATTGATTAAAAACCTGGATTATTGATCATGTTTAAAATATTTGTAAATATAGTTGAGGTTATTTTCATTTTATAATATTAAATTATAGATAAAATATATTTTTAATTCTTGTAAAATTAAATAATATTTATAATTTTTTATGTTATTTTAATTTTTATAAAATCATATTATTTTAATTTTAATTTTTAATAAATATGAAACGTGATAAATAGAAATCGACAAATAAATATAATGTTACATATCACATTGTTATCTTAGATCTTTATTTATTAAATGAATGCCAATTTAAATCTGTTAAAAGTTTAAATAAAATAATATATTTAAATTTGATAAGAATTTAATTAATTGAAAAATATAAAAATATTTTAATTTATTATCTATTTTATATAAATTAATATATATATATATATATATATATATGTTTTTTTTAATTATTTAAGAATAGAGGAATATAAACATGAAAGAAGAGGAAGGAGTAAGTATTCATTGTGGAATTAGGAGACACAGCCCTCTCGGACTGGGAGGCGCGGGTGGTGTCGCGGGCGGTGTTGCGGGCGGTGTTGCGGGCGGTGTCGCGGACGGAGTGGAAGCCCTCGCTAGTGGGTGCCTGGCGGATAGAGTCAGAGCCCGGGTCGGAAACGGAACCATAGTTTTGATAAACCTATAATAATCAGTTCCCCTTTCTGTTAAATGGATTTTCTTTCAAGTCTTCTATGAGTACTATTGGGATTCCATTGCTAAGATTAGGATGAAATTCAAAACACGCATCATTATCTTTGACTGTGCTCCACTATTAGAAGTCAGTTTCCTCTTTCTGTTTCATAGTCGAAGCGGAGTCAAGTAGGCGTTTCATTTGGAAGAGTTGTGAATGTATCATTTTTGTAACATTAACACGAGCAGAATGATCCATGTCATTACCAAGTGCTCCACATCAAACCTTCTCCAACACTCTCTTCCAACAACTCTCCATCGTTATTTCTCCCAAACCCTACCATTTTCCTCTCACTCTTCCTCTCCCCATGCCCCTCAACCTCACCCTTCGGCTGAAATATTCAAATCAGGTACTAAAATGGGTTCTTACAGATTGGGTGATTTGTCTTTCTATTCCCTCATTCAGAACCACGCCTCTTCCCTCGATTTTGGGTCCCTGGAAGAGGTCCTTCATCAAATGAAGCGCGAAGGAAGGGTTTTTGTAGAGAAGAATTTCATTGTTATGTTCAAAGCTTATGGGAAGGCCCATTTGCCTGAGAAAGCTGTGGACTTATTCCACAGAATGGGTGGCGAGTTTCAGTGTAAACAAACTGTGAAATCATTCAATTCGGTTCTCAATGTGGTTATTCAAGAGGGTCTTTTCAATCGTGCATTGGAGTTTTACTCGCATGTTGTTGCATCCAAGAATTTTAGCATACACCCAAATACACTAACTTTTAACTTGGTCATTAAGGCCATGTGTAGGCTCGGTTTGGTTGATCAAGCAGTTGAGGTTTTTAGAGAGATTCCACTACGTGATTGTTCTCCTGATGCTTATACGTATTCTACATTGATGCATGGGTTGTGTAAGGAAGGTAGAATCGATGAGGCGGTTTCATTGTTGGATGAAATGCAAGTTGAGGGCACCTTCCCTAACCCAGTTGCGTTTAATGTGTTGATCAGTACACTGTGCAAGAATGGTGACTTGGCACGCGCGGCCAAGCTTGTTGATAATATGTTTCTCAAGGGTTGTGTCCCGAATGAAGTGACCTATAATGCACTTGTTCATGGCTTGTGCCTCAAGGGAAAGTTGGAGAAGGCAGTGAGTCTGTTGAATAGGATGGTGTTGAATAAGTGTGTGCCTAATGATGTTACTTTTGGAACACTTATTAATGGGTTTGTTAAGCAAGGTAGAGCCTCTGATGGGGCTCAAGTTTTGGTGTCCTTAGAAGAGAGAGGCCATTGTGGGAATGAGTATGTGTACTCGTCCCTTATCAGTGGCCTGTGCAAGGAGGGAAAATTCAATCAGGCAATGCAGTTGTGGAAGGAAATGGTTGGAAAGGGATGTAAACCAAATACTGTTGTTTACAGTGCTCTTATTGATGGTCTTTGCCGAGAAGGGAAGTCAGATGAAGCAAGGGAGGTCTTATCTGAAATGAAGAGTAAAGGTTACTTGCCCAATTCTTTCACTTACAGTTCCCTAATGAGGGGTTATTTTCAAGCAGGCATTAGCCATAAAGCTATTCTTGTTTGGAAAGAGATGGCGAGCAATAATTGTAATCATAATGAGGTTTGTTATAGTATACTCATTAATGGCTTGTGTAAGGATGGGAAGCTTATGGAGGCTTTAATGGTGTGGAGGCAAATGCTGAGTAGAGGAATTAAATTAGATGTTGTGGCTTACAGTTCAATGATTCATGGCTTCTGTAATGCCAACTTAGTAGAACAGGGCCTGAAACTTTTCAATCAGATGCTTTATCAGGAGCCAGAGGTACAGCCAGATGTGATCACGTATAACATAATTTTAAATGCTTTTTGCATGCATAATGACATCTCTCGAGCCATTGAGATTCTAAATATTATGCTAGATCAAGGTTGTGATCCTGATTTTACTACGTGCCATATTTTCTTGAAAACTTTAAGACAAAAAGTGAACCCACCTCAAGATGGTAGGGAGTTTCTAGACGAGCTTGTAGTAAGGTTAGTTAAGCGACAGAGAACAATAGGTGCTTCCAAAATTATTGAAGTGATGCTGCATAAATTTTTGCTGCCAAAAGCTTCTACTTGGGCAATGATTGTTCAACAGCTCTGCAAACCTAACAATGTTCGAAAAGCCATCAGTAATTGTTGGAGCAGCCTAAGTTGCTGATATCTTGTAAGATATGTTATTAAATTACAAGAACACTGCTATCCTATTTTCATTTTGCCTGCTCGGAGATGTTGGTATGAGCTGAACAACGTAAGTATGGTATCAGTTAACCACTTCAGTTGTTTAAAATTCTTGTTTCTGTCCATCTAAAATATTTATATTTTGCAACTTACAATGGTGATCGTTGTCCTAAAAGCTTAAAATACCCCTATTTGACTATGATCTATTTGTAAATGCACCAACTTGTGTTCGTCTAGAATAATGGTGTTAGTTATTATTTGCAAGTTATGCATAATGCTTACCAATTTATATGACTAAAAAATGAAACCTGACTTAACCTCTTCTACAACTCCTTGGATCATCCAATATTTGATATTATCAACTCGACAAATCCAGAGGTATTTGCAGTTGTCCTTTAAGTTCATTAGTTCATAATAAGATATAATCAATTTGCTTGGTTGATTTTGCTTTTCATGATAAATATATATTTTACAAATGGGTTACCCTTTGTTTTAATTGTTGTACCTGCTACAAAAGTAAAAAATGTTCTGGTCATCTGCTTAATGTAGTTGTGCAAATCTTTATGGCAGACAGATTGGGACCTAAAGTTAGCCTGCGTTCTCTTATTTGCAGTTGACTGTGAAGACAACTTCTGGAAATTGTATGGCCACTTCTTACCAAGTGCAGATGAGTGCACTAGACTACTTCTAGCTTCAGAGGTGTGTATAAAACAAACTGGATTTACATCATTAAACCATCGTTAGATTGGGGTATTCCATTTTTGAAATTATTACTAATCAATTCTTGATATTAAAGGGAGATCATGTACACAGTGGATGTTTTGATTCCCATTTAAAGGGCTGTTTCAAAGTTTTTTCTTTGAAAGTATTTTGATGTGCAGTTTCTGTGTTGAAAGTTGGATCACGTTATAATACTAGGAAAAGTAATTATTATAAATAGTATTAGTTTTAGTTCTATCATGTGTTACTTGTCTATTTTCTTTCTGGTGTTCTCTGTAGATTTGAGGGACCCTTTACTTGGTTTTTATATTAATATATTTGATTGGTCTACACAAAAATTAGGTTGGAGCAATGTAGTCTAGCAACTAAATTTACTACAGATTGCACTTAATTAAGTTTAGTAGCCTCCATTTGCCAATATTTGTAACTTGTAACTCAGGTCATTATAGGTTTCTATATTTTGCTTGTTTTTTTTTTTTTTATTGAAACCTCGATGATGACATAAATTTTGGTCCAGCCACAACATACATATGAGCCTGGATTAATCCTTTGCAATTTTAAGATTTTATTATATGCACTGACATGCATTTATATTGCTTTGTTATGGAGCTTAAAATAAAGTTTTAGTAATAGTTTTATGTCATCTCGTATATTGTTCTGTATCGCTCGGAGAAACTTTTGGAGCTATAGGATCCCCATCTTGCTTCCACTGTTAGAAAACAGCAACAGCGAGCCTTAGAGTTCTGACTGAATAACTGGGTAAGGAGCTAATTCTTTCTTAAATTTGTTAGTCTTCCATTGTGCATAAACCTATGATGTATTCTTAACAAATTGTGTTAATCTTGTTCAGCACAGTGATGCACCCCTTAAAATAAAGTGTCTTGGTCGTGATCCCCTGAGGTTCGTTTGGGCCGTAAGTATAGCACAGTCATGACGTATTAACATGGAAATGAGAGAATTGGTGCTCTAACATGGAAGAACTGCAAGAATACGTGTTTTCTCTAGTCAGCCTCGTCTTTAATAACCTCCTCAAATTCCCCTTTTGATCTAAATAATAAACCACTTAAAAACAAAGGAGTTACAGATGCTGGCCCAAAATGCTGATAAACTAGTGCTCAACGTCAAACTTGCTATTAAAATTCTCTCTCTTCCAAGGGCTATGGTGCTTAGCACTGAGGCTCTGCGCCATGTTCTGAGGCTAAATGCCAGGGGCATTTACGAATTGCTTGACTCTGTGCATTTGATGCTCCAAGTCAGTCTCCATGCTCAGCATCAATTGCTTGTCAAATTTTGGTTGCTCTCTGTGTATTTTACGGTCAGCATCAGGTTCCACATTGAGACTGGATGTTTTTCTCCAAATTTCATCCAATTACTTCCTTTTTGCCTTCCACATCCCTACCAAACATATAAATTTATTTAAACTATTTCATTACTACTAATATAATGTATATAAAATAAAACTTGAATATTTACATTACTACATATATTTAACACATTTATAGCTATAAAATATCTATCTAATAAGCATTTATCTATAAGGCAAATGAAAGTCGATGATATGATCAACTAGTGAATTGATTTGCTGCTGGATGCCAACCACAGAAGTGCAATTTTCTTTTGTGGGCATGTGCTGAATGCAGAGTCTATATATTGTTTTGTCTTAAGTGCAAAGAAACAGAATGGAAGATTCATTTTTTGGTAATAGTTGTCTATAGGACCTGGAATTATCTTTCTACGTAAGCTACTAGTTTTCCTTTTTAAATTGGTCCGGGACACTAGGTCTATAAAAATACCTAACTTCCCTAACTATCACAGATGTAGAAGCAGATTCAGTGAGAAAAATTGTGGAGCTATGATGAATAAAATCAATAGTCAATGTGTCAACAATTATTGTTTATCCAGTCATTGTCATTTCATGTTCATGTTAAGTTTCTTAAACATACCATATTATTGTTATATAATGAGAAATAAGCAACTTTTGTTTTGGTAATTCATTCTTGATTTCTAAAAGCTTTGTTACCAGATTATAACTTTATGTTTTTTCCATACTATTATGTAGTCTGTCAAAAATATGCTCTAACCTATAATGAATTTGATAACTTTGTGAAAAGTTATTGAGAGAATTATGTTATTGAAGCATTCTTTCTGAGTCTTTCAGTAAATTCAGTGATTTGTTAAAAGTGCTACCATACGTCAAGGGCTGATATATTTGGTATCAAATGTTGGCAATTTGTTTATGATGCAGGAAGAACATTTCTTTGTGATTTTAATGGTGTGTGAAGCTGAAATGCTGAATATTGATATAGTAATCATTTTTATCAAAAACCTTAATCTATTTTCAGTTATTTCTGTAGAATTGTTTATTGCCCATGTAGCACCTTCCATTGCATAACCTTTAGAGAAAAGAAACTGTGCAAGTGTAAATGAATTGAAACATCAATCTGCTATATTAGTTCAATTCTTCTACTTTTATTGAGTAATATGACCCGCATTTAGGGATTCAACTATTCAAGGGTTACTAGCATGTATAATTTCATGTAGTGCAACTGGTTCACATAAGCGAAATCTGATTCAAAATACACAAACAAATACGCCATATCTATGGCCCTTCATTCTTGATGTTTTCTTTGTGATCAACTTTTGGTTGCAGCTTTTCTTGATGGTGAGCCATATCATAAGTTGCATGGAGGCCAAAGAGAAAGTAGTAGACCAGCATTACCAAGGTGCACACTCCGAATCTTATGAAGGCTTCATACTCCAAAGACCCCATGAGGAAGACATTTGTTGCAATTGACAAAGATGGCAACCAGGGGACAAGTGGAACACCCCAAACTCTTGGCGCCCTTTGCTGAGTCAAAAACAATGACATCCCTAGAGTTGCCAAGAACCAAACAGGAACAGTCACAGTGTATCCAAACCAACCATTAGGCCTCAGCCCCCAGTAGGCTGAAATTCCGATAGAGGAAGCAATGATGAGCACCAAGAAGATACATAGCTTTAACAGGTTCTCTCTTGGTGTGACCCCTCTCACGTAGTACCTCCTCACCAAAAGGGCAACAGATATCATCATGAAGACAAAGAGTGTGCTCACAGATATCAGGCTTGACAACACCTTCAAGCCTGTGAAAAAGGCTATGGTGGCACTTGCAATGGTGATCAAGAGTGTAGCATTGATAGGCGTTCCTGTCTTAGGGTGTACAAGAGCAAACCATGGTGGGATCATGTGGCATCGTGCAATGTGAGTAATATAACGTGCCTGTGCCAATCTCGCCACCAGGAGCACTGTAGTCATCCCTTTCAGTGCTCCGAAAGCTACCACATACTTAGCCCACTTCATTCCCGCATGCTGAAATGCAACTGAGAAAGCAGCACCAGTGTCTATGGCTGTGTATTTCTGCATCATGCTCAGTGAGAGTGCCATCAAGCAATAAATCACTGTGATCGGGACATTGACCCAACCAAACCTATAGGAATGTCCCTTGATGGCTTCTTGGTTTCTTCTGCCATGGTTGCAATATGGTCAAACCCTCCGTAGGCAAAATAAATAATTGCTGCAGCTTGAAACACTCCCTTAGCCCCATAAGGTAAAAAGGGTGTCAAATTTGACGTGTCAGCGTGAGCAAACCCTGCAATAATCACAAATATAATAACAGCTGTGTTGATTCCAGATGCTATCCAATTGAGATATGAAGTTTTTTTTGTGCTGATCATTGTAATTACTGCAGCAATTACCAGAACCCCAGAAGCTATAGGGTCCAACAAGTTGTACCCCTCCTTGAGATTTGTTTTAATGCGCAGTGAATCCTTGGAACGGTTTAAAAGGCTTTCGAAGTATGAAGTCCATGATCTGGCCACCGCTGCACTTCCAATGACACTTTCAAGAAGAATGTTTCCAGCTGTTATGAAAGCAACAAAGTCTCCTAATTCAACTCTCAGATAAGCAAATGACCCTCCTGCTGATGGAACTTCTACAGCAAATTCTGTGTAGCAGAAAACAGAAAGCATTGCTGAGAAGCCTGAGGCTACATAAGATAAGACAATAGCTGATCCTGCATGGTCATGAGCCTCTTGACCAGTGAGCACAAAGATTCCTGCACCAATCACTGCACCAAAACCGAACCATATGAGATCCCACCAGTTGAGGCAACGTTTCATGTCATACTCACTGCGTTTCCTGAGTTCTTCTGTCTCGGTAGCATCATCTGATCTGCTGAGGAGACGGTCCTTGAACCTTAGCCATGATTGTGAAAGGGCAGAGATGTAGTTGTTCCAGCTTTGGAAGGACTCCTCTGGCAAGAAATCTTGTTTGCTCCATCTCCAATAGCCTCTATGGGATTCAGCCTCATCATTATCTCTTGTGGAGGCCATTCAAAATATTTCTTCTTTTCTTGAGCTCTCTGAGAGTCGAGGACTTTAGAAGAAAACAAGCATAAGTAGATATCTTTGAAGTATTTTCCACGTGGCAAATCATTGTCAGTCGATGTGGAAAGTTCACTCTTCAACTGACCTTTACTGTGATAGAAGGGCATCATTACATGATATACAAGAGGGTATTACATCAATATTTTCTATAAAATTAAAAATATTTTTTTTCTATATTAATTATTTTAAAAGTCGTATTTCGGTGTAATTCTTAACTGATTTTTAATATACAAATCCTATCAAAATCAAACTCTTTTATCCAGTCTATCTAATAATTGGATTTTGGAATGAGTATTTGAGACTGGAAAACAACTTCTCTTTTATGCGGTATGTCTATTATCTAATAATTTATGTATTTAACTTTTATAAAACTCTTTTATTCAAGGTTTATTTTTTATTATTTTACATTCAGATGTATACATTGATAACAAAACTATAGTTCATTCTGTTTTTTTTTTTTCTCTTATAAGGGTTTTTCACAAAGTTTATCCTCATATGGTTGGAATAATTGTGAAAGCGGCAGCATACTATTGCTAAGTTGGCATTTTCATCACTTCCCAACGGTCAAGGCAAGCATGCCATTGGAACAGGAAGTATTCACATATGCCTGGTGAAGATTCAATTAAATGTCACAATTTTCGCCCAAATTAAGGAATAATCGTTGTTTATTTTTAGATTACAATGCATGAACGTAGACTACTTTGTGTGTCAGATGCACAGCCAGAGGTCAAAGAGAGTAGTGTAGATGTCGTCAAATTTTTCAAATTTAAATTTAATAAGTAATGATAAAAATAATATTAAGTAATATATATATAATGATTAATTTATTCAACAAATATTTTTTAAATTATAAAAATTAAATATAAAAAAAATTGATATTAATAGTTTAATATATAATTTAAAAAATAAAATTTAACACTATTTTATTAAGAAATAAAATAAAATTCATAAAATTTATATAAATTTAATAATATCATCGTTTTATAATTATAGATTTTTTTGGTTTTAAACTATCCTTGTTATTTAATTTACATAAGATTTGAATTATAAAACCTATATAAAATAATTAGTTTGATACTCTCATTTAAATGACTCCAACTCTCTGTGGTCAATTTTTGAATGTAGCTTTTCTTGTTGGTGAGCCATGTCATAAGTTGCATGGAGGCCAAAGAGAAAGTAGTAGAGCAGCATTATCAAGGTGCACACTCCAAATCTTATGAAGGCTTCATACTCCAAAGACCCCATAAGGAAGACATTTGTTGCAATTGACAAAGATGGCAACCATGGGACAAGTGGAACACCCCAAACTCTTGGCACCCTTTGCTGAGTCAGAAAGAGTGACATACCTAGAGTTGCCAAGAACCAAACAGGAACAGTCACAGCGTATCCGAACCAACCATTAGGCCTCAGCCCCCAGTAGGCTGAAATTCCTATTGAGGAAGCAATAATGAGCAGCAAGAAGATAACTAGCTTTACCAGGTTTTCTCTTGGTGTGACCCCTCTCACATAGTACCTCCTCACCAAAAGGGCAGCTGATATCATCATGAACACAAAGAGTGCGCTCACAGATATCAGGCTTGACAATACATCCAAGCCTGTGAAAAAGGCTATGATGGCACTTGTAATGGTGATCAAGATTGTAGCATTGATAGGGGTTCCTGTCTTAGGGTGCACAAGAGCAAACCATGGTGGGATCATGTGGCAACGTGCAATGTGAGTAATATAACGTGCCTGTGACAATCTAGCCACCAGAAGCACTGTGGTCATCCCCTTCAATGCACCAAAAGCTACTACATATTTTGCCCACTTCATTCCCACACTCTGAAATGCAATTGAGAAGGCAGCACCAGTGTCTATTTCTGTGTACTTCTGCATCATGCTCAGTGAGAGTGCCATCAAGCAGTAAATCACTGTGATCATGCACATTGACCCAACCAAACCTATTGGAATGTCCCTTGATGGCTTCTTCGTTTCTTCAGCCATGGTTGCAATACTGTCAAACCCTCCATACGCAAAATAAATAATCGCTGCAGCCTGAAAAACCCCCTTAGTCCCATAAGGTAAAAAGGGTGACAAATTTGATGTGTCTGCATGAACAAACCCTGCAACAATAACAAATATAATTACAGCAGTGTTAATGGCAGAAGCTATCCAATTGAGAATTGAAGTTTTTCTTGTGCTGATTATTGTGATCATTGAAGCAATCACCAGAACCCCAGAAGCTATAGGATCCAACAAGTTGTACCCCTCCTTGAGATTTGTTTTAATGCGCAATGAATTCTTTGGACGGTTCAAAAGGTTTGTGAAGTAAGAAGTCCATGATCTGGCCACTGCTGCACTTCCAATAACACTTTCAAGAAGAATGTTGCCAGCTGTTATGAAAGCAACAAAGTCTCCTAATTCAACTCTCAGATAAGAAAATGACCCTCCTGCTGATGGAACTTCGACAGCAAACTCAGTGTAGCAGAAAACAGAAAGCATTGCTGAGAAGCCTGAGGCAACATAAGATAAAACAATTGCTGGTCCAGCATGGTTATGAGCTTCTTGACCAGTGAGCACAAAGATTCCTGCTCCAATCACTGCACCAAAACCGAACCATATGAGATCCCACCAGTTGAGGCAACGTTTCATATCATGCTCACTTTGTTTCTTGAGTTCTTCTGTCTCAGTGGCATCATCTGATCTGCTGAAGAGACGGTCCTTGAACCTTAGCCATGTTTGTGAGAGGGCAGAAACGTAGTTGTTCCAGCTTTGGAAGGACTCCTCTGGCAAGAAATCTTGTTTGCTCCATCTCCAATAGCCTCTTTGAGGTTCGGCCTCATCATCTCTCGTGGTAGTAGCCATTAAAAAATAGTGTTTCTTTTCTGAAACTATTGATTAGATTTGAGTGGAGGACTGAGGAGTAAAACAAGCCTAAGCAGATATTTAGAAGTATGGAATCGAGTCCTTCCAAATGTCTTAAATATATGTCAGTCGGTGGGGAAATTTCACTCCTCATCAATTATCCTTTAGTGTACACATTCAATAAAAGGCCACACTACATGATATATCAGAAAGAGGGTGTTCTACTCTTCCCTTAGAAGATATTATGAGGCTGATTTTACATATAACATTTCGACCACAACTTACATATACGAAAGAGTCAATTCTATCAGAAAAATAAAAAAATGAAGTGGTTTCAGAAATAGCTTCAAAATGAGACAGGTTCCCAATAACTGAAAAAGACTATGTACTACTTTCCAGGTTTAACATAGTTAATATCAATTATTGTATTTAAAATATTTTTTGTTTTGGAACTTGTTTAACTCTATTCAGATTTTTTTATCTTTAGAAAATGTCTCAGGAAGATCTTTCTTCTTACAGGTTCCAAAATGTGACTGGAAAATCTTTCTTCTTACAGGTTCCAAAATTATTTATACTCTTATTTGATACATCAGGTAATTGGATGGTGGAATGAGTATTTGATATTGAAACAGAAGTTACAATGAGTGAAAGCTGTCAGCATACTAAAGCTATGTTGGAATTCTCGTCTAAGTTGTTATCAAATTAGCAATGAAGGCACGATTTCTGTGGAAAAATAATGAAATTGTCACGTTATGCCGACTAAGGTGAAGATTCCAAGATTTATCACAAATTTCATCCACATGCATGTAGCCCAAAGTCAAGAGGTGCTGTCAGTGTCTTTGAGGCAATCTGATAAGAAAAATTATTGATTCTTATCATTGAATCTTCAGTTCCTCTTGAGTGTGGAATGTAGCTTACTAGTAGTGAGCTAAGCTTTCTCAACTCAACACCATCAAAAGATAACCTTATCCCTGGTGGATCTGCACTAACTTCCATTTCCATGTGCGTTCTTGGATCTATTCTATTTGTTCACATTTGATATATGTGGTGTTCACTTTTTGAAAATAATGAGATCTTGTTTGGGAAAATCTTGTTTAGATGGTTTTAATATTTCACAATTTTAGTTATAAAAGTTGTGTCTAACCAAAACTAAAAGAGCAAGAGTAGTGGGGAAAAATTTTCATAAACATTTTAATAGAAAAAAATTAGATTTATTCATTATGTTAGAATTAAATTATACATTATTTAAAATTAAAATTTTAAAAAATTAATGTAAATTTTTTATAAATTAACTTTATATAATTTATAAAACGGTTGATTTTTTTTTTTTCATTTTTTTGCTAAAAGTATTTATAAAAGAATTCTTTAAAAAAATCTTAAATCACTCTTGTGAGGATATTGTAAAATTAATCTTTAAAATTAACAAATTAATTAACTAATCATATTAATAAATTATATATATTCATAATTTAAGTGATTATATTATTATAATATTATTGACCATTCTTCTAAATTAAAGTTGTGGTTGTAATCATTGCTATCTTAAATTATTGAGCCATGATAGAGATACACCCATTTTTTCCATACATGACACTCAACATTTTGAACTAAACATGTAGCTGACACGATTTTCTGTTTTCTTTTCTAGTTTTTAAATAATATTTTAATCATAAACATTTTTTAATAAAATAACTAAAATAAAAAAATGATATTTAAAATTAATTTTTTAATATTATACAAGAATATAACTTTTTAATGTTATATTATATTATATATATATATTAATAAATATTTTTAAAGTATAATAATAATATATTTTATATTAAAAATAAAATAATTAAATAATTAAAATAAATATTGAATGTAATATATTATGATGAAATATTTTGAATTAATAACATAATATAAATACTTATTTATTAATTAATAAATTAATTGAACAATTATTTTTAAAATTGGATATTTATAAATATTATATATATATTGAAATAAATTATTAAATTATTTACTTTAGTATTACTAACAATATGTTTAATGTTTAATAAACATTATCAATTATTAATTAAATAAATATATAATAGTAATAGATATATTTTATTATAAATTATAAATTGAATAATAGTTTAAATAAATTTTTAAAATAGAAAAATAAGATAAAAAAAAAGCAAATATAGAATAATTTTGTATTACTATTAAAAATATGAAAATAAGAAAAATTAAGTTGTCAATAGAAAGAAACAAATGACAAACAAATATGGAAAAATATAATTAAAATAACGAAAAACATACTTAATCAATAAATAAATAACTTAAATAATTTTGTCAGAGCTTGTAAATGGGTACAAAAGTTACATAATAATTTCGTCAACAATTAGTAATAAATAAATAACTTAATTAATTTGGCTTGGTGCAAAAATTACATAATTTCGTCAACAAACTTAGTAACTTTAGATATAATTTAACTATGATATCTATAAGAAATTATAACTTTCACAAAAAGATGTTTGTAAGATTTGTACATCAGTTAATATTTGAGTGGCATGATGCATAAGCATCTCATTTTCTATAAGCCTTGGTTGATAGTAGTAAATTTTGTTGAATTCTTCTTCTTCACAAGTTGCACAAGAGTATAATTTTTTTTTTTCAATTCCACTAAAGTAGTTTTATAAGAAATCTTAAACAATTTTAGAAAAATACAATAAAAATAATCTCCTTTCATGTTAAAAGTAATATCTAAGTTATTATGTGAAAGTAACCATATTTATTATATATTCATAAAGAAATTGAATAGATACCTTTTATTACGTGATAAGAAAAAATAATGGTTCAGATTTCATATTAACAAATTAACAAATGAATGTCTCAATTTTATTTTACTAAACGTAGACATTTTTTAGTAGGCAATTTTAATCAAATTAAAGTCTCGTCTTGTATAATAAAAAAAATAAATATCAAGATTATGGTTTAATGAATTTCAAATAAATTTATATTTTATAATTGAATAGTTGTTCTAAATTTATTTATTTAAAATTATTTAAAATTTTAATTAGATCGAATAACATATTAAGTTTCGTATTAAAATAATTCATTAAAGTTATAATAAAACAAAAATATAATTTGTAATATAACAAATACAAAAGAATATAGAAAAATAATAAACATATTTGAAACGAAATTCGTGACTTTTACATAATCTCGACAAAAAGAAAATTTAACAACATAAATACTAAAATTTATAATTATAAAGATTTAGTTTTCATAATAGTAATGTTTCACAATAAGAATGACATTTGCTACATATTGAATTTCTTCATTGTGATTATTTTTTAGACTATTGTTTTGAATTTTGATGAGGGTTTTGTTCATATGCACCACTTGGATTTTTGAATATAGTCAATGAATTGTTAGGTTAATTGGATATGTTAGTTGGTAAAGAGATTTCATATAAACTCAAGTTAAAGCTATTGTTAAATATGTTATAAATAAGTTTAAACATATATCCTTTGAACTTGAAGCAAAAGAATGTCACCAATCATCTAAATTTAGTAGTGGTGTCATGTACTACAAAGCTATAGATTATTGAGGCACCTACAAAGTGGAAGTCGTATCACTTTTAAGCATGAAATTATTCTTCAAATAGTCCTTTTGGTTGAAGTAACCTAGTCTCTAAGTCACTTTATTTTGATCATAGAGTCAACTAGTGACTCTTCTTTCACCAACACAATATCAAGATATGCATCACACATTTCTTTTGGGTTGAACATTATTGGACCAATAATATGTAATTCATCAATTTTAGTTTGAGTTGAAGTGGAACATCTTCCAACATTATGGTACATTCCCTTTTGGAAGATGGAATGTGAGTCTCAAGTCTCCACCTCTCGACCAAAGTGTGGTCCACCTTCAAATGCCTTAACTTTGCTATTCTAATAAATTCAAATTGTTCTAGTATATGAACTATTAGAAGGTGTGGTTCTAACATTGAATGATAGTAAAATGATATAATATTTTTAGTGTCCTACAACAATAACAAATTAGGAAATCATTATGCTTTAAAAATATTATTTTGGGGAATTATAAGAGTGTTTTGAAGACTCTCAATTTTAGACTTTGAAAGTGAATGTCAGATAGACATGATTTTCTTGCTTTTTGTGAAACACAAATAAATAAGTGAAGGTTGAAATTTATTAATAAATCATTAAAGATGTTAGAAAATCATGAAAGTAGGACACTTGACCAACTTATCATAAAGTAAAAAAGTAACTTTTTTTTTCAATTATCAATAATAATTAAAGGATTTTCTACTCAAAAATGGATATTGTAAATGGTATCATTAGATTTATTTACATGATTATATGAAAAAAAATATTCATTTCAAAATTAATAAACTTTACCAAAGATATCAAAACATAATGCAAAGTGAGACACTTGACCAACTTGTCATGAAGTGAAAAAGTAATTTTTTCAATTTTTAGTATATAATTAAATGATTTTTTACATAGAAACAAGTATCATAAATGATCCCATTAGATTCCTTTGCATGTTACAATGGAAAACATTTCAATTCAAAATTAATAAACCCTAATAGAAAGTAAGAAAATCACACACTTCACCAAATTGTCATCAAGTGAAAAACTTAATTTGTTGAAGCAATTACTTGAAAAAAAATTAAAGAAAGGAAAATGAAAAATTAAAGGAAATATCTTTAATTTAGGATAAAGAAATCATATTTCTTAAAATTGAATACTAGGAGCTTATTAAAATTTAAAAAAAAGTTTAATATATTACTCTATGTTTAATAAATTTTTTAATTTTTTTCCTATATGCTCTCAATTGCTAATTTCAATGTCATTACTATCACAATAACAATCATGACATATGTATTCAACTAGCTCCAACTTCATTAAAGTTACAAAGAATTTATAATGTTACCAAAATATATTGATATTATAAACCAATTATCTACATAATGTCATCGTCATTTGATATTTGATCCATACTATTAAATATTTCATCAAAGTCTACACTCAACTTAAAATATATTTGTGATTACTTATTAGACTACTCACACTATGTTACAAATCATTAAAATTGATTTGGAACAATATAAGAGATGATGATGAATTCATTATCATCATACACAATTTCTTGTTTAGGGTTTATATAAAATTCTTCCATGAAAATCACTTTTATTATTTTATATGTTACCTCAAAACACTTTTTTGAACCACCACTCATCCTTATTTGTGAATAGAAAAATTCTCACTTAATGTATATGTTAGAAGTGTTAGAACTTGGACGGTCTATTAGATAACATGTACACAATATGTTTTGATGATAATAAATGAAAATAAGTTTTGAATAAATCAAAGGTTAATAGAAAAGCGTTTATAAAATAATTATCTTATAATTGGTAATAACGCTAAATGAAATGCCGCTTATATTACATTCTATAAATATATAAGAACAATATATCATATAATGGCTAGTTGGGCTTAAT
The DNA here is from genome assembly GCA_016859785.1 of Macrotyloma uniflorum. Classification (NCBI taxonomy): domain Eukaryota; kingdom Viridiplantae; phylum Streptophyta; class Magnoliopsida; order Fabales; family Fabaceae; genus Macrotyloma; species Macrotyloma uniflorum. The sequence continues at coordinate 7,408,333 of BDMB01000001.1, forward strand.
ATGGAAATCAAATATTGAAATATTATTTGAAAGATAAAAATGGAATACTATATGAAGATTTAAATAAGAAGTTATAGAATCAAATATATCATCTCATAAATAAAAGGAAATATTCCATCTGTTATAAAAAATATATATTTCGTATTTGTACTGTATTTCCTTTTAATAGGTGTCATCAGATTAAGAGTTTCCAAAGAAGTATTATTGGGAGAAAAATCTTAGTAACCTGACACATGAAGATATTAGAAGATTATAATCAGAATTCTGAAGCTGAAGATTTTTCTACAACGGTCATATTTTTGAAAGCCTACAAAAGCAGAAGATGACAAAGGCAAAAGAACGAAGCACAAGACAATAGAAACAACATTTACAATCATATACAAGCTCTTAGAAAGTTTAGAAAGAAAGACTTGAGAAGATTCTGAGTTAAGCTGGTGCTACAGTTTGATATCTATACTCCAGGTGATATTGTTTTTGTGTTCATCCTCTGAGGCTGTTCAGAGGAATGTGTTTTTATTCCTTGTGTGATTCAAGGAAGGTGTTTTCATTCCTTGTGAAATTCAAGGAAGGTGTTGTCATTCCTTGTGAAATTCAAGGAAGGTGTTTTTATTCCTTGTGGGATTCAAGGAAGGTGTTGTCATTCCTTGTGTGATTCAAGGAAGGTATTTTCATTCCTTGTGTGACTCAAGGAAGGTGTGGCAATCTCTTGTGGGTTTCAAGAGATAGTGAGGCTCAATCTTTAGTTTTTCTATTTTGCATGTTTCACTTGTATTAGTGGTTGTAAAACTCTGATTAATTAAAGATATTGAGAGTGGGTGATCATCTGAAGTTGAGGTGATTGGGAACTGGATGTAGGGTTAAGGATTTAACCCGAACCAGTATAAATCTCTGATGTTATCTTTCTCTTTCCTTTATCTTTTATTTTTCCGTTGCATATTCTATAAATTTTGTTTGACTAAATCAATCAAGAGGAATAAAATAAAAGAAAGCAATTAAAGTTTTTCTTATTATTTTTTACATCAATTCACCCCCTCTTGATATCACTTGGTAACAAGAAGATATCTAATGTCACTTGGTAACAAGAAGATATCTAATGTGGAAGTTATGTCTATGAAATTATCATTACTCAGTTAGTATGTTCTCGAAAAAATATCTAATCTAAGAAGCATGTTTAACAAGTCATCGTCATATTATGAGTGTGTACATAAAAAACATCCAATATGAAAAATATGTATAACAAGTTATCATCATTCGATCTATATGCACGATCTACATGCACGGTAGAAAATATTTTAATTATATTTATAATATAAAAATAATATTAATTATATTAAATAATTTCAAAATGTTAATATTATTAATAAAAAATGAAAATTTAAATAATTGTATTAATTATAATATGAAAAACAGAACATTAAAAAATAATATTAATATTTCTTATTTATATTATAATATATTATATTTAATATTTATTTTTATTATTTAATTACTTCACTTTTTATTGAAAAAATTATTATTCTTATATTTTAAAAATATTTATTAATATAACATTAATTTTATATATTTTAAAAATTACTATTTTATTATAAAATTAAAAATTATATTTTTGTATAACACTAAAATTTAACTTTAAATATTATTTTTATTATAATTATTTCATAAAAAAAAATTCTATACTTTTAAAAAGTAAAAACAGAAAAAAAAAATGAAAAAAAAAAAAGCTACATGAAATACGACTCCCCAGCATAAACATATTTGGTGTCTTAAGAATTCAGATCCATCTATGTAATTTTTTTATTTAAAAAATATTATTACAAAAAGCAATAATCGAAAAACATAGATGAAACAAATAATAATTTTGGTTGAAAGTTTGTGGGTAAGAAAAATCCTCAATGCATTTAAAACACTTATGATTGATTGTATTTATTAGAGAACATTGATTGGATATTGTTGTCGTCTTTAAGTAGCATCAATCCCTACCCAACATATACAACAACAATGTATGTAATATTGGTAACCCTTAGTACCAATCAATATCAATATAATCCTTTAAATAAATCTTTAATAAGAGTGATTAAGATGTTGCAGTTATGAGACCACGTCCTTAATTTTTCTCTTTTGTTTCAATTCTTCATTTTTTTTTTCCTTTCTAATCTAAGTTTATTGTTGCTTTTTAACTAGATTTTTTTTAATTATGTAAATTTTAAAAATAAAAAACAATTCTTTTGTAGCACTGCTGCAAAATTGTCATGATGAGGTGGCCCCCGAACCCTAAAAAGGAAATAGGAAATGTCACGGTCAGTTAGACCTGGAAAACGTTGGCATTGTGATTACTACAATCCACTGGATACCTGCTGCACAGATTCATATAGAATGAATGATAAATAAAAGATCTTTGACACAATCATATATTTAGTCCTAAGAGTTTAAATTCGTTACTCAGTTTAAATAAATTAAAATAAATTCTTAAGATATATCTTTTATATTTTAATAAACATAGTATATTATTATTAAAATATAATTATATTTATATATCATTATTAAAGTATAACTTTATTATGTAAAACTAGATTGTATTTATTTTGATACATAAATGAATGTAGAATATGAAATACCGCAAATATTTTTAGGGATTTTGCAGCCTATTAATATTTTGATATAGTCTTAAGTTTGATATATTTTTAGGGTTGATTTGATATAGAAGATGGAAAAAATAAAAGATGGATGTGTAAAGAAAATAAGTACTGATAATGATTTAATCGTTTGAATGTGTGAAGAAAGGGACATGAGAAAGAAGAAAAACTTTTTATACATAAATGTGAAAAAAAATTTGTATAATCAATTATGAATTTTCTAAAGATTTTTTATTTTATTTCTTTATTAAAATAATAATAATACTAATAATAATAATATAAATTTAAAACAATAATAAATAAAATAATTTTTTTTTAATTTATTTCTTATTTCTTTATCTTCCTTTCCCTCTATTTCTTTCTTTTCTACCAAGGATCAAAATACACCAGTCTCCTATAAACTTTTTACAAACTTATTAATTTTAATAAAATATATTAATAAAAGTCAGATTTAGAACAAGGTGCTACCCAACACCTACAACCCATTTATGAAAATATCTAAAATTGATATTTCAGCAACTAGAGACGATAAAGGCATGAAATCCAAGCAACGGGGAAAACCAGAGAACCCTATGGAAGAGAATGGAACATATGAATATATATTTGTATAGCAAAGTTACGTTTGAGTTTAACTACATCTAACTCTTAGCCTTTAGAATATGGCTCTGGAAAGAAATATTCAGCCACATGCATTTGGTAGAATGTCACAAGCCACAGTAAATATAAATATCATTTGGAGGTGGTGGGGAAAGGGGTGATTACATAAGTACTAGTTGAGCAAAGTTAGATCCTCTACTAATCTGACTTAGCTGAAGAAAGCCATTCTTGTGCTGCATATAGATCAGGAAGAACAACTGCCCCAGATTTCCTCCATTCAGCAGCTTCTGGGGTCTTAAATCTGTCCAACAACAGTGCATGCATTCCTATGCTCTTAGCTGGCTCATAGTCTTTGCGCATGCTGTCTCCAATGTGCAAACTATCTTCAGGTGCAATGTTTCCCGCCCTCTCAAGTGCAATCTTATAAAGTTTTGGGTTTGGTTTCTCAACGCCTTCAAGACCAGAAAACACACCAAAGTCCCACTCAGATCCCTGCATCATCAAACATCATAAATAAAAATTAGACAATCTTGTCTCTGGGGTAAGTGTAGAGTCATGACTTAATAATATCACATCATAAGTGTACAGGAGAACAAAAAGACCTGTAGTGATTAGTAAGTCTTAGTTCTGAAAAGATGGCAACAACCAAAACCTTGTCCCATTAAGTAATATCAGTTACATGGATCGCATGACATTATTAGGCATTCAGAAAGATATTATTCATCATGAGATCCCTTTTAACAAATTCCACCAATGTCTTTCTTTCTTGCTTTCTCTTCTTTTCTTAAGGCTAAAATCAGGTGCTTCCGGCAGCCTTTGCACAGATCATAAATCAATAACTGCATTGTGTTTCAAAATGGAATTGTACCATTCTCTACTATCATTCCAACAAGTGCACTCACAGAAATTTAATAATGTGATATTCTGTCATTTCATAGTTAAGTATTTAAGTAGTCTTTGAAAAAATTCTAAATGTTAAATTTTTCTTTCAATGTCATTCACAAGTCTGACATAGCAAACTTTTAGAAAAAAAAAAGGAAATTTACCTCGTTTAATCCCAAAGCTGGAAGAATCACATCTTGATATCGATACTCAGCATTGCTTACAACACCAACTTTGATACCCTGTCCACGTAGCCATCTAAGAAATGGTTGAGAGTCTGGAAAGACAGTATATGGGGCAGATGAACCAAAGGATGCATATATGCGTCTGAAGATTTTCTCAAATGTCTCCTCATCATAATCATATCCAGCCTGCCAGAAAACAAACTTTCTCCATGAATTTTCACAGGTCGGATTGCAAATATTATGAATTTGTAATTCAATACTCAATTTTGGTAGCTTAAATGCAGCTGATCACATCAATAAAGGTTGGAGTTAAACCCTTCTTAGTTCAGTGCATTAATTGTTGCAGAAGACAAATTTAGAACCAAAATAAATATGCTACCTTTCCTTGTGTACCCGTGTAAATACCAAAAACTTACACAATACAACCAAAGTAATAACTTTACAGACGTCATACCCTGACAAAAGAATCTCGCACACAGGTTTTCCACCACACAATGTTTGGCATTTTGGCTTCATACCCGAAACAGGGATACTTCTTTGCCATGTCCTTATATGCAAGCTTAAAGCCCTCGTGCACACGTTTGTAGTCTGGGCATGGAAGGCCTGCAGCTTTGGCTGCCATGCAATAATAGTCACCAAGCTCCCCTTTGTAAGCCATTAGGGTACCGGTAACATCTATAGTGACACAACGTAGCTTAGCCAACAATGACATGGTTTGTTAAGGGATTGTACAGAAGAATTTCTGATACAGCAATAACAATACAAATTTTACGGCACGGATGAAGTAGAGAACTCCTTCAAAATTGATAAGCCTGCATATTTGATTCCAATATTATCTCATTAAATTTAAAAGAAATTTAAATAATGAAAGAGCTTACATGTTTATAAGACTTTGTAATTTGTTTGGTTGTTTATAAAAGGGAGGGGGCAAGTGCAAGGGGAAAAATTAGTACTGTAAATGATATTATAGTACAAAAAGAAATTTTCAAATAACTATTAAACTTGTGATCTACTAGATAAAACCTGGTCTGATATTAAATATGAACAAAGCGATACACACATTGCAACCAGAAAACATAAAGAAAAGTATTCAACAGGCTACAAGTGAATATAAGGCATGCATATCAGCAATCGTGCATTTTCTCAGAAAGGGAAAAGCAATTTAAATTACACCGAGCATTTTAAATAAATATGAAAGTTGCAAAGTTACAGCATGCTACCCTTGAAAGATATTGTGTTTATGAAAGCAAATGAAATTATTCCCATATCTCTGTTACATACACTATTATACATACAAAGAAAATATAAGGAAACCATTCAAGCAGAACTCAAACATAATTCAGAATGAAAGAGGAACATACAGAATCAGGGATATTAAAAAGATCTAGAATTGAAACCTCATTGTAGGTGGAAATCATTTACTACATGCAATTAATTGCTAATGTGGTAAAACAATAACAAAGAATTGAATCTAGTCTTAGATAGTAAAACACCACATTGCTTCAATGTTCAATTGTCAAACAACCACCACAAGTACCAAGCTAAGCAGGATCTTCAGATCAAACACTCCCTAACAGTGACCTATATTTGGTCATAACCTCACAACATAATGATAGTAATAAGTTAGACTTCTGAAAAAACTCATAGTCATCCCAACTTTCAGGAAATTAACTGGCTCATTTTGATAATCATTTCAATAAATTATTTGACACTTTCATTTATGAACTTCTTTTATGGTTGGCCGTCTAAGTACAGTCTTACTTTGATACAAAACTCCCATGATGAAGATAATATTTACAAAGCTTCTAAAAATCATATTGTCTGCTTAAAATCTCTTGTTACAATCTACAATCATCCAACCCAAATGAAAAAAATAATCATTATTTACCCTAAGTACATGAAGAATATCTCACATAAACCAGCACTAATTCCTCCTTAGACTGTTGAATTACCCAATATTCATAAGATAAAGGCAACATTGTATCAATGCATATACAAGATTGCAAACTCGGATCAATGCATATACAAGATTGCAAACTCGGATCAATGCATATACAAGATTGCAGTAGCAATTACCAATCACTAAATAAGTTCAATCTTGAACTCAACACAATGTTGAATTTGAATCAAACAACCCTGGTTAAAAAAGGGCAAAAGAATGTTCACTTCTAAATCTAAGATACAATAAAACTAAAATTCTTATTTATAGACATGTCTTGCAATAATAAAAACAAAATCACAAACTGAATATGGGATAAACAATGTGGCTAAACCAGCTCAAAGGTCAAAAAAAAAAAAATGAAAATGAGTAATCCCACCTTTAGATTTCTAATTTGTGAAAATGCCCAATAAGACAGAGGATTTAAAACAAGACAATACAGAACAATAACAAAGGCAAGATCGAATCAACAGAAACCCACCATTGAAAAAAAAAAAATTCCAACAAAACACACACAAACACAACCAGAGTGTGATTAGGTCAACACCCACATAACATAACAAAAAAAGTATAATATTTTGACAATTATCATACAGAAAGGAGTGAATTCAAAATCTGCCGATCAGATACAAACAATAAAATTCTTACCGGGAACTCAGAAAACTAAAAAGTTCTGAACTTTGTGTCTAAATCACAAATGCTGTGAGCTAAACTGTTATGAGAAGCACTCTGTACATTTACTGGTTTTATAGGTGGAAATAAAAGAGAGAAATTTTGGCCAGTTTCCTAGTTCGGAACAGAGGATGGTTAATGGCAAATCATCGAAACCCAGATTTATTTTTTAATAAAAACTCTTTTATTTTCCTATATATATATAGGTGCATGACGATTTTGTACATTGATAAACTAGTAGAAAACAAGATTATATTTTTTATAAAATTTAATTGAATTTAATAATTATAAAAAAATTACAGTAATCAAACAACAATAAATTATTCTTGTATGACTTATAAAGTATTTAATATAAAAATCAATGAATATTTTACCTATAGTAATTCAAAATTAAATATTTATTTACCTTTACTTAATTTACATAATTAATAAATATATTCTTTATTCAAATTAAATAAGTGTAATTTTAGAAAAAGTTAAAATATATAATAAAAAGAAAATTTTTAATAATGTATTCTTCAATATGTTTCAATACTTTCTTTAATATTTACTAAACTTCATTCATAAAATTGTATAAATCTCAATAAAATATTTTTATTTACAAATATTTTGTTTTATAAAACTTAATTAATCATGAAGAGTGTATTAAAAAGTAATATATTAATTAATAAGAATATACATTTAATATTCTTTTTATAACAATGATATTAAATTCTTACATGAAATCAACAAAATTTAGTATAAAAATTACCTATTTTTGTGTCTAGTTCTAACCATTCCTAAAAATTGCATCACTTACCCTTTTCTTATCAGCAGTTTCAAATACTTCTGGTGTTAAAGATATTTATTTGTATAACTCTACTTCATTTCAATGAGATTTTTATATAAAATTTTTTATACAAACAACTTAGTTGATTATTTATGAAATCTTCTCTTGATTAAATTTGTCCATTCATAAAACTAAAATAAGAGACTTTTATTAAAAATATATAAAATTTATTTATAAACTCAATTTTAAAAATTATTAATATTCAAGAAAAATAAATTTCTAATTTTATAATATTATTTCTTCAAGCATCACAAATCAGTATAATATTATATATATTAATAAATTTATTAATATATATATATATATTAATAAATTTTTAAAAAAATATTACATTAATAAATTTACTTATTAAATGCATATCTGGATATCTTCTTCCACCTTTATTTTTCATTTTTCAATGCGAGTGTTGTCTTTTCTAACTATTCAATAAATTGGTACTTTTCCCTTAATACATATTCAATAATATAATTTTTTTTTTCATAAATGTCAAATTGCAGATAAATTAAATATTCATAAATATATTTTATCTAATATTTACCCCTATTATATTATATTATACTATATTTCAAATATATATATATATATATATATATATATATATAATTTTTATTTTTCTTTAACTCTCTTGATTTATCCCATTTAGTGTTTCAATTTAAAAGAAAAATTTACGATTTTAACTAAATTCTCAAAATTACATACATTATATTCTTTTAATTTGTTCTAATTTAATTAATTAAAATAAAAATAAATAAACATATATAAAATTGGAGATAATATCAAATTATGAATTTTTATAAAATATAAAATATAACTTATTTTTTAATAAATATCATTAAAAGTATCAAATACATGTGGAAATTTTGGTAAAGAGGATGAAAAATATTCACATATGAAGTAAAGAAAGGATCATATGCCTAACTAATTGAAAGGGTCACTATGATTTTTTGTGAAAATTAATTATAAAAGAGGGAAAATCTATGCACATGGTAAAGAAAGTAACTAATAACCGATAGAAGAAGGCAAAAAAAATTTACACATATCAAGAAAGACCATTAACCTATGTAAAGACCTTTATTGGTTGAAAGAAAGGGTCACATACCTAACTACAAACCTTTTATTATAATTGAAAGATCCTTAAATTCTTTAATATAAATTATTTATTAATACAAATAATTGATAGATATCTTATACTATAATATAGTAACAAAATAATATTATACAAATTAGTTTCTATTTCATAAATGCGTACAATTAAATATCTCTATATAATAAATTTGTAATTATTAAATACTTATATGAAAAAAAATTGAAATATCATTAAAGTAATGTAAAGAATACAATAGTGTATCTTGAAAAATAATAAGGATTATCAAAGGAATTATTAATAAAATAGGGTAAAATAATTTTTAAAATAATTTTGAGGATTTAGTGATAAATTAAAAATAATATTTAATTTTTTATTATTTAATTATTAATATGTGATTTAATTCTATAATTTTTTATAAAAATATTTTTTATTCCATTAAGAAAATAAATAATTTGTGTTATTTTAAATATATAAAATCGTACCTTATTTTATCTTTATTTTCTTGTATTATTTTCATTTTACATTGACATTAATTAGCATAAATATAAATACCATTATTAACAAAAACTATATTTCATTCTTTCTTTAAATTTGTATAATTAAAGTACTTAATCATTTAAAAAATAACAAGTATAAAGATTATTAATTGTAATATACTATTCAAGGGTTATTAAACTATTATAATAAAAAAATTGTTAACCTTACGTCTTTATGTCATTCAATTCCCAAGATTATTGAATCGAGTGTTATTAAACTATCAACAATTTCATTTAATTATAGTTATTTAATTAATTATTAAATATTTCAATATCTTTTTAGAGAAATTATATACAAATAAAGAATTCAAATGAAATAAATAAAAAAATTATTTAGCCTAAACACTTTATTCAGGTAAATTAGAATTATGCACGTAAATTCGTATATTAGGTTCTAATGAATATGAAACATAACAGTTAAAAGGAAAAAGTTTATTAAAGATGATTACTGTAAATAAGTGAAAGATGAAGGATTAGAAAACAAATGTGAAACATTGAAGAAAACCATGGTCGGGGTTTTGCTGCGGTATGCCAAAACCATGGCTGAAACTGCACTGCCACAATATTGAACCTGAAAATGGAAATTACTTTTTGTTTTGTTTTGATTGCTCCCGAAATCCAAGGCATTAACATTTATTTATATTCTTGATTAAAGAATACTCCAAATGTCATTTGTTTACCAAATGTTTGACTAAATTGGTTGTCATTTACCTAAAATAGCATTTTAACTAAAAATGTAATTTTCTCCTTTCTATTTTTTTTTTTAATTTCAGTCATCTAATTTCTAGAAAGGTGTAATTTTAATTTTTTTTATATTTAATATTTAGGGATAGTTTTTTACTATCATAATAAAAAAATTGGTTTTATTTAATTTAATAAAAATTATTGTTAAAAAAATAATCAAATATTTAAATTTACATATTTTTTTTTAATTTAAGAATTAATTAATGTGTTTTTAAATATAAGAACTAAAATTAAATTTGACTATATTTAATTTTTTATTAAATATTTTATTAAAATTAAATTATCACCTATAATATTTATTTTAATTTATTATTCATTTATAATAATTATAACAACCTAGCTAAATATAATATATAATTAATATCTATATATCAATAAAAAAGTTATTAAATTTATTATATATTTAGGATTTCTAAAATATAATAATATTTAAAGTTGTCTATGTGAAATTTTAAGATTTTTATATCCTATTATTATAGTTAAAAGTTTATTATCTTATTTTCTAGCGAGATTTATTTTTTGTTTTATCATATTGTTTTTTAAGTAAATAATATGATTATTACATATCAAACCATACAAAATATAAAAAAAAAATCAAATAATTTATAAAAATTATAATATAGGTATATTTAAAATTTAAAATTTAAAATATTTAATATAATATTTATCACTCGCATTCATAATATATTAATTTATTTTAAGATTTATGGGTAGGTAATATAAATTTTAAATGTAAAAAATACCTGATTATGTATATAGACAGTGGACTTACAAATAAATTTTTTACGCTTTTTTTCACCTTTAAAATCATCTAATTTATCATAATTTTGGTACCACATATTAGGATAGTTTCTACTACTTATCTTACCTAGACCTTTTTATCTAAGAATAAGTGACCGTCTTCATTGACTTTTCGACACATGACATTTTTATTTATATGACTTAAAATGTCATTAAAGTTTAGATATTTCAATCAATGCATATTTCCTAAATCCATATACATTAACTATCAAACATAATAATATCCTTTAGTGAATATTTTTTTATATACATCTCATATTGATAAATACTTAATTTCATCATCCTTTTTACGTATCAACATTATCATATCTCAATCATCTATTAATCATAACTCATTTCATAAAAATATGAATACAACCAAATGTCTATGAACTCACTCAAAATATTTCAAAATCATACACAAGAATAAGATAAGAAATTTCATTAAATAGTAAACTAATTCGTGGAGCAATTATAACTAGTACAAAATTTAACCTACTAATATAAATCAGCTAAGTAAAATCTCAATTCACTTAATAGATTCACAATCCAATTAGTATATTATAACTCAAAATGTGAGTAAACTTCCATTTTTCCCATTAGATCCAATTCGCTTACCACTAGATTATGCAGAAAGCAACCTATTATGTAGAATTACTAATCTACTCCTTTGATCCCAACCTTAATCTTAAAATATATATATATAGAGAGAGAGAGAAAAGAGAGAGAGAGAGCGAGAACAAAAAGGGAAGACATATAGAAGAGAAAATAGAGTTTATGGTAATAACATAATAGAAAAATTCTTAAAAGATAAAAGGTATAATAAGAATATAAATATGATAATATATCAATATTATAAAGACTAAATTACCCTTAGTTAATAAATATATAATATTCTAACATACTTCTCAAATTCAAATGTATTAGCATGAAATATCAAGAGTTTGTTAGTCAAAAAATAAAAACACTTAACTAAAGAAATTAAAAGTAATGTAATGATTTCATGTTGAAAATAATAGCAAATAAAATGACAATCAATTTATATACGTTTCATGCATTCATGAAAGACTAAGTTATAAGTAGTTTGAATAGTACTCTTATTGTCATAATACATAGAAATTAATCTAGAAAGAGAAACATTCATGTCAAAAGAAAGTTAACGCAACCAAACAACTAAAGCAATTGTTAAAGTCATGTCACAATATTTAGCTTCAGTAAAAGAATGAGAAAAAATATATTGTTTCTTACTCTTATAAGAGATAAGAGAGTCACATAGAAAAATGAAAAAAATTATAGTAGACTTACGAACAATAAGGTCACCAACTCAATCAACATTAGAATAAGCACGTAAGTCTAAGGAAAATGATGAAGGAAAGAGAAGACTCTGAAATTGAGTACCAAGAATATATTTGAGAATGTGGAGAAAAATTTCCCAATGCACTATAATAGGAGAAAAAATAAACCAACTCATAACATGCATAATATAAGCAATATTAGGACGAATAATTGTGAGATATACTATATTACCAACAATAGTATTTTACTTAGTGGGATCAGGTGGAGGGACACTATCAGAAAGAACATATCTCACTTTGAACTCAATAGGGGTGTTAGATGTGCGACAATTAGAAAGAAGAGTTTATTCTAAAATAGTGGCAATATACTTAATTGATAGAGAAGATAACCTATAGGAAAATATGCAACATCAATCCCCAAGAAATAATGAAGAAGTCCCAAATTCTTAATTTCAAATTATTTTGCCAACTATAATATTAACTCTATAATTTCATCCACATCATCTCTAGTGATTATCATATTATCGACATATGAAGAGAGAATAATATGATTATGGGAAGTACTCTTCAAAAATTAAGCAGAATCATAATCATTAGATTAAAATTAAAGAGATGTAATAACTATGAAAAACTTTTCAAACCAAGTTTGGGGAGTTTGTTTGAGACCCTAAAGAGTCTTTTTTAACTTACACACTTCCCCTTAATTATGAGAAATACCTAGAGAAGGTATTATATAGACTTCATCTCTCAAATCACCATTTAAGAAAGAATTTTTAACATCCATCTGAAAAATATCTCACTGACGAACAAAGATAATACTAATAAGAGTATGAATGGTATTCAGTTTAGCAACTAGACAAAGGTTTTTTCATAATCTAAACTATATTATTGACATAATCATCCTTTAGCAACTAAATGAGTTTTATAACGCTTAATATACTCATTTGACACTTTGTTTTAATCTTGTAGAACCACCAAGAGCTAATGACTTGTTTACTTGGAGGAAGAGATACCAAGTCCCAAGTAGAGCTAAATGGATCAAGAATAGTCTTTTGATATGAAAATAGTTCAAACAAACTATAAATTGTGGTTAAGAAAGAAACAAAGGATGAAGAATAAAAAGACGTGGAGATAACGAAAAGGTGTAGGATAAATAATTGTATGGGGTGTTGGGAAGTCATGGGAACATCAATTTGTAGTAATACAAGTATCATTCTTGAAATTCTCAATTTCAAGATTATTTACAACATCATTATCATCTTTGAAAAAAAATATTAGTATGAATGAATCAAACCTTGTAGGGTTGTAGGAATCAAAAGAAAGTAAATAAAATGAAATGTGTTTAAGGGAAAAAAAAACAAGAAACATAGAGTTTGAAGTTGGTAAGATCATAATAATGATAAGCCTTTTGACTATTCTCATAACCAAGAAAAACACATATGGTAGAACGAGAGGAAAATTTACTACTTTCCATTTATGGACAAAGAACAAAGCAAGTAGAGGAAAAAATATTCAAGGAATAGTAATCAAGAACATAATCATACAACTTTTGAAATGGAGACATACCTGAAATAATAGAAGATGGAATTCGATTAATAATATTGATAGTAGTAAAAATAGTTTTACTCCAAAATTCACTTGGAACTAAAGCAAATAATAGAAGATAACGAATAGTTTCAAGAATGTGGTAATGTTTTCTTTCAACAACTTCATCCTGTTGAGGAATATCAATACGAGTTTGATGATCAATAACAAGCAATTCAAAAAATTTATTAGAAGTCTATTCACCGGACATCACATTGAAAACACTTAATTAGAGCATTATATTGAGTTTTAAGCAAAACATGAAACATAAAATATATATATTAAAAAAACTCAGAACAATGTTTCATAAGATAAACTTAAGAACAAGAAGTATAATTATTAATACATGAGACATAATAGCAGGATCTACCTTTTGTAGGAATTAGTGATGGACCCCACACATTATAATGAATCAAGTCAGAAAGTGCAAGAGAGGTAGAAACACTTTTGGTAAAAGTTAAAGTAATACATGTTTAACAAGTTTACACCCACAACGATAAAAAATATCATTGGTTTATAACTTTCCTAAAAGTCTTGTGGAGACTAAGTAGTTTAATTTAAAGGAAGAAACATGTCCAAGGCATGAATACCAGAAATAAAAACTAGACGATGCTGAATTTAAATGAAAAGATGATAAATCAATAGTGGAGATTGCAATAGTTGAAAATTTAAACTCATTCAACATATTAAGTTTCTCTTATCTACGACTAGTCCTAATCATTTTCCTAGATTGAGGATCTTGTACATAATAACTGGTGGAAGAAAATAAAACTAAGTAACCAAAGTCATATAATTGCCCAATAGAGATAAGATTTCAAGTGATATTAGAAATATCGTAAACATCTGAAACGGACAAAGTAGACGTGGAGATAAATCAAATACCTACTAATGACATTGAAGAGTCATCAGTATCATAACAAATATAGTTGGGATAAAATTTAAGGATACAAAAAAACTTAGGATCATATGACATGTGATGTGAAATGGCAGAATAAGGGATTCATAAAGAAGAGAACATATTTGAAGAGTTTAAAAAAGACAATTTTTTTAAAAATGAGACAAACATGAGTGACTTTGTAGAAAAAAAATTATTGAAAGTGACAAACATCCTTAACCAAGTCATATTTTTTAAAGTAAATCCCTATTGATTGCAAAACAAAATTATTAATCCATGCATGATTTTTGAGTTATTTACCTTACAAGTTTCCAACTCCTTTGCCTCTGAAGTTTGAGATTCATCAACATAATCTCACATTTTCTTGACTTAAAAAAAAATCATTACATAATTCTAATAAGAATAATTTTATACACTTAAAAGTACACTGATGGAATACAAAGGATCCTCCTTTTCACCAACCATATTTAATTACATAGTAGAATAACAAAGAACATCAAACCAAAAAATAACAAGCAAAGTATATTAACAAATCACTACACCAAAACTCAATAAAAATAACATAACTAAGTTAGATTGAATCCAAATTGCATAGTTGAGCACAACATAAAACAATTGTCAAATTAAAAACTAGGTCACAAAAAATTTACCAAATAACACAATGAAACACAATAGAAAATAATAGAATTGGGCCAAATTGTATAACAACTCCCAATCACAAATCAAATTCTAGATACCATGACAACACAAGAACAAAAAGAAAAGAAACATGGAAGAGAGAAAAATAGGAATAGAGTTTCTAATAATAACATAATGAGAAAAAACCTAAGAAATATAAGACATAACAATTATATAAATATAATAATATATCAAAAGTATAAAGACTAAATTACCCTTAGTCAATAAATATATAATATTTTTAACAATATATATCACACATTTCATTCACCACAAATTCCTATAAAATCAAGTATGACCAAATCACTACCTCACATCCTGATCCTCTACCCTAGAATTCTAAATGGTAATTGAAATCATTATATTTCCTTACCTACAAGCTTAGTTCAACTAAACTTATTTTCTACATCATAGAGCTAAGCTTAAATTGCTTTAACTTATGCTAAAAATTACCTAATCACAAAATCAACAACATTATTATAAATCTAAACTAACATAAAATCATATTAAAAACTAAAAACTGACATGCATAGGGCTCAAGATCACATATAACCAACTAAAACTAAAAAGAAGACTTAAAAAACATTGAACTTAATCAAAACAAGATTCCAATCGAATGGAATTGTTCTTCTTCTCCCAAATTTCTATTTGACACTCTCAAATCTTAAAGAAGATAAAGAATAAGTAAAAAATTTAAAAAGAATAGAAAAAATTTTTAGAAAAATAATTTTAAGAAATAATAATTTTAGAATAATGAAAAATTAAATATTTAATTTTCTTTTTATATGTTTTAAAAACTTAACTAAATTTTAACTTTTATCAAAATAAAACTTAACTATCTAAAATTATTTCATCTAAATTCTTATAATAATTTATTAAATATATTTTTATGATTTTTAACAAGTATAAAATAAATAAAATATGCAACTAAATTCATCATAAAACTTTAAATGAATCCAAATGAACGAGAAGGATAAAATAAATAAAAAACACTAAAATTTAAAAATTTAAAATATATTAATCAAAATTAAAAACTAATTATATTCTGTTGGATTAATTTAGGTTGAAAAACTTAAATCCTAAATTTGAAAAAATTATAAATTAATACTAAAAATATCAGCTTCAATATAATTATATTGATAATAAAAAATTTAGTAATATTTTCAATTTTCTCGTAAATGTATAACAAAAGAAAGTTCTTTTTTTATCTATGTTTGATGATTTTTTCAACTAAAAATAAGCAGTTAAAATTTTCATCAATTTTCTATCGCATGAATTATATATATATATATATATATATATATATATATATATAATTCATGTTATCGTTACAAAAATATATTATCGTAATTTAATATTAATAGTATACTTATGACATAGTACTATTTCTTAGTAATTATATATCATACAATTATATTTTTTAAGAACCTCATTCAATATCTACCCCATAAACTAACTATTATATATATATATATATATATAATTATATTTAATTAATTTATCTATCTATATATCTTTTCAGTAACTTTCAAAGTTAGAAAAAAAAATAAGAAAAAGATTTTTTTTTTATACAAATTCTACTCAATGAATTTTCGAAGTGTAGATCAAATTATGTAAAAGAATATCTCTTTCACCCTATGCATAATTTTTTATGAGCAAAAACTTACGTTTTTTTATTTAAGGCTTCATCATTAACGAACAAATTTTGCATACGGGCCCATAAACCCTCACATGCAAACCATTAACAAAAGAGTGGAATAAGAAACCTACCCAAAAAAAATTTTTATCTTCTTACTTTAATTTTAAATACAACATTCAATTTTAATTGGAATAAGTGAAAATAATTAAATTTAAAAGAATCACCAATCATATAAATTGGCAGTAGCTTCTATTATATTTTATTACTTTTAAATTTTAAATAACATTCAGTACAACTATTATATGTTTTAAATATTATTAAATTCAAATAATTTATTTAAGAGTTGATTTAGATAGAAATAAAATACAAATCTTAATATGTATAAATTCATTTTAGTTTTTTTAATAATAATTTATTCATTACCTATATATATTAAACTCTTCTAAAATTCATCTATCTTGCTTTAATATTGTGATAAAAAAGAATTTTATAATTTTTAAAAAATTTAAATATATTAAATTTAAACTATTCTTATTTCAAATTATTTTTTTAAAATATTTTATTTAAATAAAAAAATTTAAATTTATTAATTTTTTTTCTTATTTAGATGAAGTATTTTAATTACCATTAAATACAAAAATTATCATTACTAAATTTGTCAATTTAGTTCAATTTACTTTTGTCCATATTAATCTAGTAAAAAGTAGACAAGTCATGATAAACTAAATCGAATCTAATAAGTGAGTTGGATTATCACATGAGAGTTAAGTCAGGTTAAAATGGATCGTGTCAAGTTGGGTCTAGTCAATATAAATCGAGTTAAAATTAGATTAGGTTGAGATGAGTTTGATTAAATTAGGTCAGAATTACCTGAATTGAACTAAACTTATTCAAGCCAAGTCCAATAAGGTTGAACTAAGTTATTGGGGTTAGACCAACCTTAATAAATCCGATGACATACCAATTGAATTTTTTTTTAAAATTTCAATTAAATCTAAAGTAAATTAAAAATATAAAAAGATATAGATATGAAAAAGAAGAAAATATAAAATTTTTATTTTTTTTAATTTAAAATTATTTAATTTTAAATAATTAAATTATCTTCATAAATTCATAAAATTTCATTTTTTTAAATTTAAATACTTTATAAAAATAATTTCTTTTTATAAATTTCTAACAAAAACAAATTAAAAAGGAATCATATCCTATAAAGCTCTCCAAATAAATAAAACCTTGCACTTTTAGGAGTTGCCTCTTGCCAAATCCACCAAAACTATGATCTTGCTTATAATCCAATTGAGATATGAATAACTTATATGTTGCCTTCACAGTATAGGTCGCAGAAGGATCTATTTTCCAAACTCACCATTTTCGCAAACCACCCTCAAATCCTCCTCCAACTTTCTCACAGAACACACCTTCAAATAAACCCTAATCTCACTCACTCACATCTTTATTAACTACCACTTCAAATAAATATCTCCTTCCACCATGAAGACCAATTTTTTAAACCCTTTTCTTATATAGTTATAGATCATAGATTATAACAATTAGGAAGATAATGATATAAATTATAATTATTTCCCTCATTCATTGTTTTAGATTTTATTTGGTGTGATTGTATCGACGTTAACATAATTTTCCTAATTTAGTATCATCTTATTAAATATAGAGATATCAATACATTTATTACTCTCAGAAGTGACATTCTCATTGGTCAAAATTAAAGATAAGATAGTGGTCCAACCACACAATAAATTCTCACTTGTTCTCATGGTTCTTATTTAACATAAATGTCTTTGTTTCTTAAACATAACTGCATTATTATGTTCCTAAACGTTAAAGAACATGCGAGAATATCCAAAGTGCATACGAATTACTTAATGCGAATCCGAATATGATTACATTCGTGTTCCTTTCTTTATTTTGACAGTTACACTTGAACTTTGACCACAAATGTTCATTCATATTCCTTTATGTTCAATCATTCAACACACCTGATTGGACATAACATGATAATCAATTGGCAGAATTTATTTTGTACCAAGAGAATTATTGGCCTAGAATTTACATCAAGTTTTAGAACTAGAATCCTACATAGGGTCAAAGTGGGAAGAACAATCATTTTCTACTTTCCAATACTACCCTATGTTTCTGTAACTATGGAATCAAACATGTTTTACCTTGTCTCTTTCAATGTCCTCCAATTAAAGCACCACTCACTTAAATGAATTGGAAATCAGAAATCTATTATCATTCAAAAGAGAGATTTTCTTTTGACTAAAAAGACAACAAAATATAATTGCCACAAATTCGGTTTCATAAAGCAGGAAATGAGAGCCAAGCATTTGTGTGGGAATAAATAGTCCATGCATTCACCATCATTTCATATTATCATCTAATATCAATTCTTGATGTATGATAAGTTTGTTTATTTTATGATAACTACTTTCCAAGCCATACAAAGTATGATAAACATTCTAAAATGACTAGATGACATTTACACTAACATTATATACCTATTAGAGTCAAAAATAAGATCAGTCATAAGCTTTATCCGAAAGTGGCAAAGAACATGCACAATAACTTGGAGCCGTTTCCTGATAACAGGATTACTAAAACCAAAAATTCAATTACACAACTATAAGAAGACACAAACAACTAAAGAAAAAAGAGTTAACTCATGAATTAACTCAATAAATTAACCTATAATTACAAGCTATAATATCTATTTATTGCTTTACACAGTTATCATATCACTTATGATAGATTTTCCAGAAATGACAAGGTTGCTAAACCAGCTGCCCAGACATCATTATCTAGCACATGCTCTTGCGGAGAGTGACTTATGCCTCCACGACATCGCACAAACAGCATTCCCACCTGTTCAAATCCTCATTCATTGTCAAATCTGCAGAGTAAATTACATCTCAAAACCTACAAACAGAGACAAAAATGTGTCACCTTTGTTAAGTGAGATATTGCCATTGCATCATGCCCTGCTCCACTCATTAATGTTGGCACTTCTTCCTGAATGTCACCCTCCATCTTCTTCAGTGCAGAATAAGTTGCAGACTTGAGCTGTGAACTCAGATCAGAATCACAAATCACAGCACCTGCATCATGCTGAAGTGAAGACAACAATGTCATTGATTGTTATTCGTACAATTCCTGAAACAACTGATAAAAACAAAAGAAGGCCAACCAAACCTTGTGTTCAATAATGCAGGAAACTGAACGCTTGTCACATATTTGGTAAATTTGTTTTGATAAATCATAGATAACAGCCTCACGTCCAAGGTCATCAATTGCACGTATGTCTACGGTATATGTAACCTACAACAAGTCAATAATACACTGTCATCATGGGCATCAACTACAAAAAATGTGAAATGATGATGCACGCCCACTTTGACATTCCAGGGTCAGCGGCATTTTAGAAATCATCGCTTGCCTGGCCTGGAATGACATTGCTGGCACTTGGCCATGTTGATATCTCTCCAACAGTACACACAAGTGAGCTTGACAGTGATTTCACTGTTGAATCACTGCAATGACCATCATAAGAAAGGTATTCTTCAGGATGTTTACAGAGGCTTTCCAAGACTACAATTTGTTCCGCAGCTGCTGCCATAGGATCCTGGCGCATGGACATTGGGACTGTTCCAGCATGACCTTGTGATCCTCTAACTGTAACCTGCATGGTTGTTTATCTATGAATTATAAACCAACATATACATAGGCAAGAGCATATATATATATATATACACAGACACATATATGTATAGCATTAAATACAAGTAAAGTAACAAGATCAGTGTGTAGATAATCTGTTGTTAAAAATGTCTTTCACAAACATTGATATTGAAAGTTTATTTAGATACACCAATTTACAATAGGTAGTTGGGTATCGAACTTGACTCCTCTTAGTGAGTGAGGATGAAGTGCATAATCTCAGCTGTTGTCAAGAAGATCAATAGTTGATATTCCAACACATTCATAAATTGTTATGCATGTGCATATAATATTTACTATTGGTTTTTTTATCAACAGCTAAGATTACTAACTTATCCTCTAAAGTGAGTTACTTTAGATGAGCCATATCCTTCCATGACAACACATCATATTTTTCCCACGCATGAAAAGATTAAAAGTCTTGTTTGTATGGAAGACAATTTAGATAATCATTTATATCTTGTTGGATTCACATAGAAGGAACAACCACAACTGATCCAAGTAACTAAGAGCATTAGAACACACGACAGAAAATCTCTGTAGTATACCTTCAATCGTGTCTGCCCAGCTATCCCTTTAACCACACCAAGTGGGAAACCAACTTGTTCTAGCACAGGACCCTGCTCAATGTGAACCTGCAATATGTAATAAACATCCAAGCAATTTTTTATGAGTTTATTGATGAAATTACCAAACAAAATAGCTCTATAGGTGAACAATGAAAATGTTTACCACACCTCAACATAACCCCAAACAGATTTTGGGTCATACTTGAGCTTTAAAAGACTTTCCTCTGTAATGTCTATTGAGTTCTCCTTAAGAAAATCTTTTATCACTACATCCCTGAAAGAGGTATATGAATAAATATGTTGATCATATAAAATTTATCATACATGTAACTAGAAAGTTGCTAGGTGGAACCTCTTATCAGATATCTCCAATGTTGTAGCAGGCAAAATACCAGCTATAGCACCACTGCCCAAGAAAGTAGTTTGAAATCTGACACCCTCTTCATCACTAAATGCAATCACCTGCAGCATTAGAAAGATAAGATGGCATCAATAAACAGTAGCATAGTTCCAACATTTTCGCGTACATTTGTTTACGATCTTTTTCTCAGTGCTCATCATTAATGCAAAAGGAAGGAATAACTCAATGAGCAGTGAGCACAAATAAGTACTCTTTTATTGCAAAGTTATATCAGTAACTTGACTAACCTCAACGGGGCGCTTTAGCTTTTCCAGCTTTCCATTGACATGCATGGCCTTCAAGGCAGATATTGCAGAGACTATTCCTAGGGATCCATCAAACATCCCAGCATCAACAACAGTGTCCTAATATCCATCATTAAAATGGATCATCACTATTGTCAAGGAAAGGTTCAGTTTTATTTAAATAAATTAAGGGAATAAATGCCTCACCATGTGAGAACCAATCAATAAAGCTTCGGCATTTGCATTTGCACCATCAACTCGACCATGTACGTTTCCCATTTGGTCCACCCAACTGCAAAGAACAAAAGCATCAGTCATGTCTTCAGAAAAACTATTCAGAGTTGAAGAAGTTAGAAGGCTAACGTTCTCAAACCAGCATCCTCCATCCATTTACGAATAAGATTAATTGCCCTCATGGATGCAGGACTCAAGAATGTCCTCTCCAAATAACCACTAGCATCACTCACCTGTATATCCAAAAACAACATTAACTTCCAAGAATAAACAATTTATAGTCCACCAGCCACTGGATTACAACAATCAGTTAAGTGTATGAAATGAAATAAACAAATTAGATCACAGAATGCTGCGCATTTCTTTCAAAGTTATACTTTAAAACTGACAGACATTGAAGTTATCTGCATTTTCCTGTACGGATCTGGATCATTGAGGTCAAGAACAGAAACTCATATATGCCATTTTGATTATGAGTAGAAATATAAATGAAAAATTATCAAAGTAAAGCCGAGTTTAGATAAGTTACCTTCCCAAGCTCGTAAAGCCTCGCCACTGCCTCCTCTCTTAGAATCTGTGGAAACAAATCATCTCTTTTTTCTAAATCTCCTGTCTCAATACCTAATCATTTCAAATAGGTACTTAGCACATTCACGCAATCAATCACATCCATCAACAAGAACAAACAAAGCTACCTTGTTCTTCCCTTTTTCTTTACTCCTTTTTCTAGATTAAATTAAGCCCGTTACACACTAATTCTCGTTACAAATTATGAAGAAAAAAAAAATCCCAATTGTCACTATAAAAAAACAAGATAATTACATCATCCTCTTTCTCATTTAGTAACTAATTTTAATTTCAAAATCTGACCCATTCCAGACACAACTTGAACTCAGATGTCCCAGTCAGATTAATATATTATTATTAGTCACACCTTGTCAACACAAGCATCTCCAGTGAACTAACAAGCGTCATGAATTGACCCATGAACACCAGGCCACATATAATAACCACACAAAACACAAATTTTCTGATCTCTCTCTACTCAGTCCTCACACAAACGCAGTCTCCATGTGAATCAGGTGTCAACTCATCCACAAGCCCAGAAAGGCACACCCAGAGAGATGGTCAAAGGGAGAATCACAATACAAGGACCCACATGAATATTTTATAAGAAAAAGAGACCCTTTTTAGCGTTAACTGACTCAGAGATTCAAGGTGACGCCAGAAACGGGAGAATCTCAACCGTTACCATGCTGAGTGTGCCTTTTCTGGGCTCTGTTGCATCGAAATCTGAGAGAGGAAGAGAGAGAGAAAGAAAAAAAAGAGATCTTGTGCTAACATCATGGAAACGGAATCTGAATCCTTAAAAGGGTGTCTTATGTCTTTGCACTTCATGTAAAGACTCCACAACAACAACAAAAACAAAAACAACAACCTTTGTTTTTTGTTCTTTTATTTTCTGAGACAACAGTAAAAGATAAGAAAAGAATTACCAGAGAACATGGAAACACAGGAAGGAGCTGAGAAGAGGCAGAAGAGGAAGAAGCAAGAGTGAAGAAAAGTGTTGGTGGAAGACATGGCGGAGGGTGGTGGCCGGTGGTGTTTATGGGTGGAGAAAGCAAAACCAGAAGAAGCTAAGCTAAAACTGAAGAGTTTAGCTTTAGCTTAGCTAGGTACCAATGCTTCCCAATCTCAAGGGACCGAATGAAGCACAGAATAATACGAATTTGTGGTGGAACTCTTGTGGCGGCTCACGAGCAATGTTGCATTGTGGTGGGACCCCCCTCTCTCCCTCTCTCTCTCTCTCTCTCTCTGGAAGTGTTATTGCTTTTGCATCCCCATATTGCACCTCAAATTCTACACACGTAACTCCTTTCAACCTATTTTTCATATTTACTTCATCCTAATTACCACATTATAATTTGATTGCATCTTTATTACTAATTTTCAGTTATGATCGTATTAGGATTCGTTTGAACCCAATTTAAGTGAAAATATATTTTGAATTAATTTTTTTATTGGTTTATATTGATTTATTTATTTTTATAAGTCTACCCACATTAATTTGATAAAAAAAAAAAGTAGGTTACCTCGATTCAAATGAATAAGATCTTATGTTATAAAATAAAAATGTAAACTTTTTATTAAAATTTATGCATAATTTCTCATTCAAATAAGTAAATAATGTATTTTATTATAGTTTGCTTACATTACATAAGCAACATGAAGACTCGGATTTCATTGTTTGGTTGAATTGGATTCAATATTAAACTTAAAATTTAAACTCATTTAATTGATTTGGTTTATATTCTTGAATTGATTATTTTGATGTAAATAATAAAACGACTTAACTTTTAACAATTTTTTTACTTTAGGAAAGGTTTATTAATTCTATAGAGTCATTCATATGGTAACGCATTTTCTACTTTTATAAATTCATACATTCTAATAAAATTTCTATTTTTCTTAAAAAACACATTTTCTATTTTAGTATAAATTTATTAAAAGTTATAAAATAATAAGTAAGTAGGGTTTATTCTCAAGCCTGAAATAACTTTATAGGTGTGCCTTCGTTTATATTAGTAACAAAAAAAAGTTGGATCATACAAAAGGATAGAACTGAGTTTTATTTTGTCAAAATTAAATAAGAATTTAAGATCAAAAGTATAAGTTCTTTCTCCTGTTTTATTTTTTAACCTAAAAGTTTTATTTTAAATAAAAAATTGTTAGGTAATTTTTTTTTAATTATAACTCAAACTACTTATCTTGTGTGCTAATAAAACAAAAAAATATTATGCAATATTAAATAACAATGGTCATACTTAACAAGATTATTGATTTTTATATTAAATATATTAAAGCTTGTGCTTAAAATAATTTAAAGTTAAATAAAATGTAAAAAATCTCAACTCATTGGGTATAAAATTCAATCTTTTATAATTCATATATATTTTTATAGATTTTAGTTTAAGTAAGAATTTTTATAAAGAATTTAATTCATATATTTTTACTTAAAATGGTGTAAAAATAATGTAAAAAAATTTTGTATTAATTAACTATTTTGTAGCACGCGTTTTTGTAACGTTGTAATTAGTGTTTAGGAAAGAAAATACTGATTAGTATTCTCTTTGTATTATTATATTATCCAGATTGGCTGCTGAAAACGATGTTTCTGGACACCTCTTTCTAATTAATTACAATTTTTTTTTTCATCAATAAAATAAAATTTCAAAACACCAACACTTGTTCGAATAAATATTAAACCAGACTTGTTTATTTTACATGTCAGAATTCAGTTATCAAGGGATTGGATTCTGAAACTGATTTTCTCTTTTTTGTATTTTTAATAATTTCTGAAGAGAATTTTTTTATATATTAATATAAACATATATTTGTACATATGTATAGATAAAATATTATATTTAGCTTATTACTAAGCATATAGTATAATATAAAAATTAAAATTATAAGTTTTATTTGTATATATAGTAGTAATCTATTTTATAATTACATTTTGGTTAGTTAGTTTTTAAAAATATAATAATTTACAATTTAGAAAACAATCAATAAT
Source organism: Macrotyloma uniflorum (assembly GCA_016859785.1). NCBI lineage: Eukaryota > Viridiplantae > Streptophyta > Magnoliopsida > Fabales > Fabaceae > Macrotyloma > Macrotyloma uniflorum. The sequence goes on from BDMB01000001.1 coordinate 7,434,065, forward strand.
ATTTTATCAGTAAATAATATGTTAAAATTGTGTTCCTTTATTTACTTTTTTAATTTAATAACTTTAACTTTTAAAGTTAGTTTTTAAGAATAAAATAATATGAATGATCATATGCAATGAAAATTGAAATATTGTGGTGATTAATTTGATAAATTGTATTTTTATAACTTTTTAAAGAATAATTTATTTAAGTTTATTAAAAATTGTTTCTTTAAACTCGTTTTTTTTTCCGTCACGTGGAGTTTATTTTTTTTTTTGTCATCTACCTTAGTTCATAAGTGTTGGTGATATTTGTGTATTAGGTTGTAAATAATGTTAAAAATTGGAAAAAAAAAATATAAAAGCTTGGTTATATAGATCATTTATCGATCATTTGTTTACGTAGAAAGTATATATATATATATATATATATATATATATATATATATATATATAAAAGTGTGAATAATAATTATTCTTTTGTTAAATTCTTAATTGAATAGTTACTTTTTTTTACTTGTTATATATAAATAAAGAAGTACATATTCAAGATAAGTGATAATTATTTTAAATAAAGTATAATTTAATTTTTAAACCGATGAATGAAAATGAAAACACAAATTATCATTAGAATAATACAATACTAGTATATTTTAATATTATATATGATAATGGATACTTTTCACACACAAAATATGATAGTATGTTTTCACAATTTTTATTTGTAGTTATTTATTACTCTCTTCATTCTACTTGTTAGAATGATTCAAATCACGAAACAATTCTTTAATAATAGTCATATAAACAATGAAAATTTTCCTTATTTTTTTGTTATTATTTTCATGTATTTAGAGGTGGTTTAATATATTTAAGTGTGGTTAAGAGATCTTTCATTATAATGTTACTATAACTATGTTTAATTAATATAAAATAAGTCAATTATATAATTTTAGAATATATTTAAAGGAAAAAAAGTATGTTTGTGGTGTGTGTGTTTTTTTTCTTTCAAATTTCTCTTTGATTTTTATATTTTTAATTAATTAATTTGATTCTCTAATTTTTTTTTCAACATGTGATTTTAGTATTTTTTTTATACTTAAATTTAAAATTTAGCATCAACTTTTTTTTGTCATAGTTAAAAAAGAAAAAAAAAATTATTTTTTAAAATTTGAGAACTAACACTACTAGAAAATTACAAATTTACATCGTTAAATTTACATCGATTATTAGATAAACCGATGTAAATATAAACACGGTGGTATTTTTGTAAATAAAAGAAAAGCTGGTCGCATATTTATATCGGTTCTTAAAAGAATAGATGTAAATATGCACATATTTATATCGATTGTAAAATAACCTATGTAAATATGCACATATTTATCTCGGTTGTAAAATAAAAGAAAAATAAATATTACATAATACAGAAACAGGAACAACATACGGAACAAAGGAATAATATACGGAATAATGTACAATAATAACAATAATAGGAACAGGAACCATAACATCACAGGAACCATATAAGTAACCAAATCTAACTTGAGCGAGTTGCACGCTGTGAAACGACTAGATGACAAGACAGTGAGGCAGTGGACAGGGAAGCACAACACACAGTGAGACCAACTGAAGAAGATGACTCTACAAAGAAGAGAGAAAGCACAAAGGAAAGATTTAGAAGAAAATGTCCAGGTTTAAGTTTCGGGTATTAAGAATCTAGGGTTTTAAAAATTTGGGGGGAAAGATTAATTAAAAAAATTAAAAAAAAAAGATTAATTAAAAAATATAATTAAAAAAAATAACCTTAAAAAAATTTAACTAACAAAAATTAATTCATATAAATTTAATTAAAAATAATTTAATTTTTGTGACAACTTTATATCAAGTGTTGCCTTTCTAAAATAAGTTTTGGCCACACTTTTTTACCGGTTGCAAATTAAATTGTGGCCTAAAGTAAAAGTAAACAATTTTAAGAATTTAAGTTTTAGGGTTTTAAGAATTTAGGGAAAATTAATTAAAAAATTTAATTAAAAAAATTAGTTAAAAACTTAATTAGAAATAATTTAATTAAAAAAATTCAATTATTTAGGATTTGTTAAAGGCAACATATAAATAATATAGTTTAAAATAATAACTTATATAAATTCTAACAACGATGTATCAAATGTTGCCTTTCTAAAATAAACAACGGTTTTTGTTTAATAATTGAATAAAATCTATAATATAGGCAATATGTAAAAAACCGTTGTCTATTCATAGTTTAGGCCACACTTTTTTACCTGTTGTAAATTAAGCGTGGCCTAAAGTAAAAAATTGTGTAGTGAACTCTTCAAAACCTTTTCAAAAACATCTTAAAAAATAAGTTAAGATAAACTATATAAGGATTAGACGATATATATATATATATATATATAAATAAATAACGTTTGATACTTAAATGATTTTTTTAAAACAAGTTTAAACAAATGATCGAATACAAGTACGTAATAAATAGAAAAATATTTTATTTATAGGTTCACTCAAACCAAATTATGTTTTGTTCTCCTTTAAACAATTCTTGAAAGATTCCACTAATCAATAAATTATTACACGGTGCATTATATGACTCTTGATAAACTTACTTAACTTCCCTTGATTTAAAAAATATATATTTTTTAAATCACAAAATTATTTAACTTTCAACAAGTACATAAAGTCACTTCTAACTTATAAGTAAAGTTGAATAAAGATTTCATAAAAAATACAATTCTTTTAAATAGAATAAAAAAAATATAAAATGTTCACAAAAGTGAGATAGTTTCACATAAATTTTTTTACAAGATTAAATCTTAGTTTGAAGAATTTGTTAATCAAATGTTATAATCTTAAAATAGTTTTGTTTGAAAGGACTTAGAACTTGAAAAAACATATAAGAACATAATTGTATCAAGATAATTCATTAATTTTATGCAAATTGGTTCACATCCTTTATATAAATACCTTGGATGTTAGCCATTACATACAAAGTATTAATTTTTCCTTTATATGATAACAAAATATTCTTTTTAGCATACACATGCTAGTATTTGGATGTCTTTTAAAAGAGTTTAAACTTTCATTTTCTTATACATGAACATTCTTTATAAGTAATGAAAGAAGACTACTTATGATTGAGGTGCTCAGAGAAAGAAAATTGATTTGTAAAAGTTAAATTATCTTTGAGAGACATCAACAATTAGATACCTTACAATAAGAATGTGTTAAGAATGTATTTAATAACTATGTCTAATAATTATAAAATAATCTTAATAATATGATAATTAAATAAATATAATCTTATAATTGCTCGTTAAATACTTTATTATGTGTTGTTTTATATTTATAACTTGAATTTGATAATAACACGTTAAATATTTAAATTTTATATTGATGTGTTAAATTAAAGTAAAAAAATTATTTCCACGTTAATATAAATCACAGTTCAATTTAATCATAACCATTATACAACATTTTTTTACATATAAAATAAAAATTAATTATAGAGAAAGGTTAAGAGAAAGAAATATTCACACTCTCCACATTCTCATAAATTTTTTCCAACATGTCCATGTCTAGGATCCTTAACATTAAAAAGACTGTATATTACATTATTAATACACCATTATTACACCATTAATACATCATTATTACACCATTAATACACCATTATTACACCATTATGTACATAAGTTAAATTGATCCTCTTCAAAGTTCATAATGTAGGAAGCACTTTCCCTTTCTTAGTTCATAATTTATTTTTCCATAAAAGTTATGTCTTTTCAAATAATTACTATAAAACTAAAAAAATTACAATATACGATTAAATAACAATGGAAAATTATATTGAAGTTGCAAAATGTGGTTTTTCTTTTAGGAAGTAAAAGTGTATTAAATAAGAAGAGGTAGGTGAAGAAAATAATTGAATAAAAGGGATAATAATATTATATTGTGAAAAGGTAGTACTGGAGGAGGAAAAGGGACATCTGGGGCATAGTCTGGTGAAGGAAAAAGATGAATTAAAAAATGATATAAAAAAGAGTGTGAATAATATAATAATATAATAAATGATAAAGATTCTTGGCATCTTAATCTTTTTAAGGTGAAGAAGATGCATGGTGACGCGTATTCCACGACCAGAATCGCTCTGTTGTCATTTTCTTGAAGATACCGATGGACCTACTTACACCTTGTTTATTAATTAATCTCCCTCTGCATCCACATATTTCTATCCTCAACATCTTTTATCATCCCTCTATTTCTGATAGGGACAAATTACTGTTTTTATGGCTTTATTTATCATAAACAATCCCTAGGGTTTATAAATTTTTCTTTTTCTTCACTTTTGCCACATAATTTTAATACCTATTTTTTCTAATTCAAGACGTGGAACTTGCATCACTAGATTTATCTGCATAAAATTATGTATATTATTAATTGATGTTGGAACGAAAGATAACCCTATATATACTTGATAGAAGTAGCGAATTCTAATATTGTTTTTATTTGTTTATTTCTTAGGATTATTTTTTACATTATCTAGAGCAATTCATAAAATATATTTTTATGATTTTTTTGTGTATATATATTTTTTGAGTTACTATTTCTTATTGTTTTGGACAAGAGTGAAGAGAGAGTACAGAAAAATAACAATTATTTTATAAAAGAATGAGATAAAATTTGATAACTTATAACAATTAGTAAGGATGATTAGTTCTTGTAATTGTTTATTTTTACAAAATTTATTGTGATTTTATCTGCTCTTATGATTTTGTGTTTCGAGATGAATCCAGAAAGAAGATAATGGAGAAAAAAAAGTTACTTTTATAAGAAAATGAAATAAAAATTGATAAAAGGATGATGATATTCTTGTAATTAATTTTTTTTTTTATATCTTACCAACTGATAATATAATAATAATAATTTTAAATATTTTTTTACCAAAAAAAAAAGACACACATGCAATTTTCATTTTTATTTATTATCATCATGACTTTTTTTATTTTATTTTATTTACTTAAGAGAATTTAACCGAGACAAATTTCCAAATCAATTAAAATGATTCTAAAATTGAAAATAAACACGGTTTCATAAATATTTTTAATATTTTTAATATGCAAGCTTTAATGATTTTTAATTTAAATATATTAGTGTCTTTGAAATATACTCAATATGATATAAAAATTAGAATATAAATTAAATTCATTTTTTATTATATTATCTAGATACATTTCTTTTTTATTTTATTTTGATTGAATAATTAATTTTAAAACAACCTTAAATTAATTTAAATTTAATATAATTATGAATCAAGTAAATCATTTCCAACTTTTATTATAAAAAATCATTAATAATTTTATAGAAAACATATAAGTTTTTTCAAATTATTAATTATTTATAATAATTTCTTTTTAAAAACTTTATTGTAAATTTTTTATATAGTTATTATCATTCATAATTTTTAATTTTATTTATAAAAAATATAATTTTATAATAAAAGATTAAAATATAACAAATATAAATATATTATAAGTAAAATATAATTAAAATGATAAAAATACAATAATCTTATTATATAATAAATATTCAAATAAAATTTGTCTTAATTTGATTTTTAATTTTTAGTTTAAAATTTAAATCAAATTTATATATAAGAAATTTTAAAAAAATAATTTTGATAACTTTCCATTTTTAAAATTAATTATTATTTTTTATTTCATTAGATTTTAAATATTATTAATATTATTTTTTATTACCTAACTTATTTAGTGATTAGTATTTTTTTTTTTCAATCACAATTTTTAATTGTATTTTTATTTTTTTGTATTTAAAAATTAAATTAAATATTTTTTATACAGGCTTAATTTGTATCAATACTAATTTATATGATAATATAGTGAATAAGTAAAATATATTTTTAAAATAATTTTTATTAAATTTTTTATATTATTTTAATTATTTTTATATATGTTTAATACTCAGTGAGTTATCCCATTTTTATCTTTCATTTAAAATTCAGATAATATGATAAATAATATATTTTTATAATAATAATTACTAAAAAATGTTTATAAAATAATTATTTGTTAATTAATAATAAAATTAAATAAAATATCCTTATTATATATATTTGTATATATATATATATATGAATAACATCTTACTACTTTACTTAATAAAAAAATTAAATAAATTATTCATATATATTTTTTTATAAATTTTATTTTTAAATATAACTTATAATATATACGATGAAAATAAAGATATAAATAAAATTTATAATCAATTTATTTTTTTCATAAAACTTCTAACCTGTACTCTCCAATAAATTTATATTAATATTATATATATTTAAATAAAAAATTATAAAATTAAATAATTTTTGAAATATAATATTAAATTGATAATTATTTCTTTTCTAATAAATAATCTAATATAATTTATATAAAATTATATAACAAATTATTATAAATAAAATTAAAATTAAAATTATTTAATTTAAAATAATGAAATATATCATTTTAAATAAATAAATATATTTTTTATTATAAAAATATATATTTTATATTTAAACTATATTTTTTTAATAAATATAATTAAATTAAGTTTTCTTCTCAAAAGAAAAATTAAAGTATATTATAATAATATAATTTATTAAAATATTAAAAATTATCATTAAAAATATAAATAAAAATATATAAAAAATATTAAAACTTTAAATAATTTTTATGTATTCTATATACTTATATTATTTAATATGATCTCGAATTGACATATCTTATTTTTTTTATATTTCTCATTTCTAATTTATTGATTTCATTCCTTTCTTCATGTTCTTCATGTTCTGTTAGAGAAATAAATAAAATATTTTCCTTAATTTGACAAAATTTTTGAATTCCATACCTAATAAACTTTTAGTGTGTCTCTACACATTGTTACTAATTTTCTTCAAACACAACATTATCAAACACATGATTTTACGGTGAAATTGAAAATAAGGAAAATCGGATAAAAAATTTCAAATATCATACTTATATTATGAGGAATGAAGATGTTATGTTTGAAGTATGAGGGGGAAAGTAGGTTAAGGAAAAAGAAAAGAAAAATTTTATAAGAGAAGGTGTTACTGATAGATAAAGAAAGAAATTGATGTTGTTGAATATAGTAAAATTCAAAATTAGAATCAAATTGTTCTTAAATTCACATAAATTATAAAATTGTTTCAATTTCACATGTCTATTTGTCACGTAAATATTTAATTCTATTAAAAATTTGAATTCAAATAATATTTTTAAATTTTATAAAATTAAATTAATATAAAAATTATTTTAATATATTATTTATTTTAAAAAATTTAAAAATATTTTACCAATTTTTATTTAATAAATAGTAAATTAATAATATTTTTAAAGTAATATTTTATATGATTTCTTATTACTTGACCGTTAAAAAAATATGAAAGTGCATAAAGAAACTTAAAAAATACTAACAAGAATATTTTATAAAAACTATTGCAACAAAATATTATTTTTATTAAATTATATTAGTTATTGTATTATTATATCATTTTACACTATTTTTTTTTTATCCATTTATTTCAATAAGTAGAGCGATATATTTACACTTTTATAAATTTATGCGTAAAATTTTGTTTCTTATTTTCACAGGTAAAATTTAAACAACGCATATTTGATAGGTAGAATTTAAAAGAAGAAATCTATGCTAAAAACATAAAAATACTTATCCGTTTGTCTCACATTTAAGATAAATAAAAAAAATTTGATCTTAAAGATAAATGACATCCTTAAATATACGAAAATTTTCCATTTAATCTTTAGAAAAATAGACTGAAATTAATTCAATTTCTAAGTATGAAAAAAAATTATAGTTTAATGATAAATAATTTTTAATTTACCTTAAATTGGTCTTTATAAATATATTCTAATAGCAAAATAATTCTAAAAGTTTTATAATAGTGTCTAATTCAAAAATATTTACACACTTAAAGTAAAAATAATTTTAAAAAAAATAAAGAATATCTTACAAAAATAAAATTAATCATTTATCTTATATAAGAAAATTAGAGAGTTTTAAAACCAGAAAAATAATGATATATGTACATTTTTTTTAACATTTATATATATTATTTATTAAGTCTATTATATTTATATTTAGTGTATACAATTAAATTTATAATTAATATTTAATAAAATTAAATTTAAAATAAATATTTTTTATCAAAAATATTATTTATATATTTGATATATACAGTTTAATATAAATATAATATATTTAACAATTAATTTATTTTATGAAATAAATAAAAAAAATTATACGAGTAACATTTTCTAATGAGAGAGATAGTGGATTATCTTTATAAAATAATTATTTTATATGTTTCTTAATTTTTTTCATTGTCTCATTCATTACGAAAGAGAACATTGAAAAGGTTGAAGAAAATAGCGACGGACCCATATAAGACCATAGTCAAACACAGCATGCCCTTTAATTCAAGATTAATAATTTTGAAGATTAGCATATACAATTAGGACCCTTTTGATTCGATCATTTTTCAATAAATTTAGGTTAGATTTCCTTTTTGTCTCTTGAGTAGTCCAAGCCAACTTGAATGCTTAGTGCACCATCACGGACTTCCCTTCACCTTCTTTTATTATTATATAACATTGACCCACAAAAAGCACAAAACAAAAAATAATCATAAATTCACATGTGTCGTGCAAAATATTATTTTTCTCTCTCTTTTAAAATAATGGTCCACTCCATTCCTCTAACCAGTGACCATCAAACTTTTCCCCATTCAAACAAAATATCTGCCGACTTAAAGCAACAGGACCATCACCAAAATAAATACTTTTTTTTCTTTCATTAAAAAATTATCTGTTCGTATATATTAGATTATTGTGATTTTAAAACAATAAAAATTTATAACAATATCTTTTCTTATAAAAAAACATATAATGGTAAGTGTACGGACATAATTTATAATTGGGTGAGTGATTATATAAATGTATATATATTGTCTTGATGTACGAGGTGGAAAAGAAAAAGAAAGAAAAGGTGTGAATTTTAATAAATGATGTGACATAAGAAAAACAGAATATATGATTATATTTATTCTTTATAATTTAAGAAACATATAAAAGTGGACGTACCCACTTGAGAAAAAAATAAAAACACAGAAATTGCTTGCTGAGTTGTTGTATGTACCACTAAAGTGGACCACATTTGTCCACTCTTTTAATAGCTTATCATATGTTTATCTGGATTTGAGTTTTTATTTTATATTTTTGCATAATTTAATAATATAGTAAATATGAACCTCTGAATTAATATTTTCGGGACACAACATTATCAACATTAATAAATATGAATTTGAACTTTAGTTCATTACCTTATAAGACACTAACCTTTTTAACTAGATCCAATTTTGATTGGTGTCAAAGTTTTCATTATTGGTCAGTGTAGGCCAATGACTCATGCTGAAAGCCACAGTGGAAATATAAGATAGGTATCTTCAGTCAACATCCACCGTGCAACTAGGGCTACAACCATGTTCTGAATGCAAGTGCTTGGAACAAAGCAAACTAATGCATGTTATATATGCTACAAATTTTCTATAGAATAATCACATGAAATGAAGTTTTGTAAAATCCATAAGAAAAATTCACAGAAACTTTTTTATAAAATATGAAAAGTTGATATAACACCACAATAAATGCATGCACAACTCAGCAAAGCACAATCACTTAATCTAGTACTACTTCTCAAAAGTATTCCTTGATCTCCTCAACCACGTTTTGTTCTTGAAAAATAGTGCTTCTGTAGGGAATGCTGCCTGGGACAGCACCACCTAAAGATCCACCTGATGAAAGCCATGCAAGAAACTATCAGGAAAAAGAGAAACATGACCATTATGCATTAATTTTGGATCTTCTCTCTTGTTACACCATCATGGTCTTTCCACAAATCTCAAAACCATTGAACCAGAACACTTCTGAAAAAGGTGAACAATTTCCTCTCCCTACAACCCCTTCTGCTGAACATGATTTTCACTGTCAAGAACAAAATATTGATTCTGCTGAAACCGGGTATGAAAGACAAATTTCTGCTTTTTGGAGGGATTGAGTAAGGAAGGAATCATACCTGCTGATAGTACCATAATACAACAGAAATCCATCATCAAGTATATAGTGTTCAATGGAATGATCATAGTAAAAAAAGATAGATGTTCATTTTCATATGATAAGGACAAATTATGAATCTCGTGGTAAAACTTTTAAATTATTGGCTACACCAAGTAAAAGTCTAAAGACAAGACGCAATATTTGACATGCATGATTTGGATCTGATTGAAATCTGGATCTCAAGGCTCGGAATATTTCACTACAAGTTAGGCCAAATTAACAACTTATTTAATGCTAGGTGACCGTCCAGTACTAATGTTTGGAATCAACGAAGAGGCAAGAGATTTTAAGAGTTTTTAACCTGCACAAAGTCATTCAAATGTTGGCATCTGTCACCTTCAAAAAAATATTGGCATTTGTGTGTCACATACATGACGAAAATTAACTAGAAAGCATCTTCAAATGATTTTGTTTTCTCCTTCAGTACTTTTTTTATTTCTAGTTTTAGGGATAAGGAGAATCTTTTGTTGAGAAAGGTGTACATACAATATAAAATGAGCAAATTAACGTTTCTGGTTTGATTAAGAGACTAACTGATCTTGGCATTAAAAAAGGGCTATAAAATATTGCAGCAATGAAAATAGTAGCAGTAACACATTTTAATACACTTTTTCTTTACACACTTTTTATTTCTAGTTAGAATTTACTAAGAAAATCATTAAACCACACGTGAAACTTACAAAATTTCGTGACTTTAATATATTTTAAAGATATACATCTCCAAGAGTGTTGTTAGCACTTTTTTTATCAATGAATTGAAAATTTCACGTTACATATCACCAGATTAATATATATAAAATTATACAAATCTCATCTTTTTAAAGTTAATTTTATAAAATTAAATTAAAATTAAAGTCTATTACTAACATGATATTAGAGTTTATCCTAATAAAATTATTGAGTCGGTCGCTATTGGACCACTCATAAATTTTTCATTCTTGAACCGTTATCAGATTACCCATAAATTTCTACTGGTTTGACCATCCATAAATTTTTAGTATCACTCGACATAAGAGAAAAGTGTTGGAAATCTCACATCACCTAAGAAATATGACTATAAGACTATTCATAAATTTCTAGTGGTCGGACTATTCATAAACTTTTAGTCTCACATTCGAGTTTGGGGAGTCTCGATATGAGGGGGATGTGTTGAAAATCTCACATCCCCTAAAAGATATAACTAAATTAATATATATAAAGTGGTATAAACCTTAGTTCCCCTAAAAGATATAACTAAATTAATATATATATATATATAAATAAAGTGATATAAACCTCACTTTATTGAACTAATTTTATAAGATTGAATTAGATTTAAAGTTCCCTACTAATATAAATATATAATTAATTGAGTATTAAAAGATATCAAATAACATGAAAATCTCTTAAGATGATAGATAGCGAAAATAGTAAAATCAGGAAAACATGTGAAAGTAATGAGTACAAAATTGTTTTTTTTGAATTGACAATGACAAATATATTAATAAAAATTGGTACTAAAAGTACCAAAAAAATTACAAGATATAATTGAGTAAAAGTGTATAGAAAGCTAAATAGTTAACTAGATAATTATTTCTTTCCTTACTGAATGGTTAACAGATACTCACAAGTAGATTATCCAACACGAGTAATGTCATAAATTTATATTTTATGCTCATCAAAATAAATTATTATTTTTAATAAGAACACACTTAATTTAAGCATCACTTAAGTAAAAGTATCAGTGACTTGTGTTAGTAATTACTCGATGAATGCATCCACTTAATGGATAAATAAGGATCTCATTAGTAACAGTGACTTGTATTAGTAATTACTCGATAAATGCATCCACTTAATGGATAAATAAGGATCTCATTAGTAAATCTCACAATAAATAGTTTAACTATATGAAAACCCTAAGTGACTAAACATATTTAGTATTTAATTTTCACAACTTATATAAGAAAATGTATTTTAATGACTTAGCCATTAATAGAGTTGTAAAACGGTTCAGATGAGTCTAATTTGGTCTAATTTGGTTTCTCACTCAAACAATGAGTGATCGCTCAAGTGAAAAAAGTCATATAGTAAAGGTGGGTCATGAGTCTATTCTTACTGAAGTGAGAATAGATAAGTGATGTGACCTACAACATCATTTGATCTGGTACAAGACACGATTATCTTAATTAAAATAATACACAAACAAAACCTACGATAAGTTAGTGTGTCAAAGTTAAACATTTAAACATATATATATATGTAACATATGAACATCCTAGTTTTCCACCATTCATTATGTAATAAACACATTGATTCAACAATTGAGACGTTATTTTTCATCATATAGCACTCATGATTTTTGGAATGTATTTTCATTAGAATTTGAACTTCGGATATATACACCTATCACACTACTTTTCTTAAGTTGCTTTACAAAAAAAGGTACATAATTGGAAATCTATTAACCTTATAAGACAAGGTAAATTCTTAAAACTTGTTAGTTTGGAGTCTTTGTCACACCACAAGCTTAATAATAAGAACTTCTATTAACTCTCCCCACTTGAAACCTTAATCTATGTAAGTCTAGTATCAATAGAATCATGATATTTCCTACTAAATTTGCAATTTTATACATCTCATTCCAATAACACTCACACATTCTAACAACACACACATACATAAAATATCTTTTTGGTATTTGTGATGTTCACATGTCATCATAATCCACATAAAGTCACCATTCATAATTATTCATTCTCAAAACACATCCCATTCAAAAATCATTTATATAGATAACTTGCAATTAGACATATATAATTATTAATTCATTCTACTTACCTATTTCCATATATTCTAACATAAATATAAATACATAAATTTTCAATCACACTATTACTATCCAAGTATAAGAAGCTTGATAAAATATAACCAGTAAATAAAATATAATAAGTTTTACACTTTAAAACACTTAAAAACATTTTTTCTACTTAACCACAAACATGCTCACTTAGTGAATTAGTCACATGTTTAAATTCGTTTAACTACGAGTTCTACTCACATAGTGAACAATCTTATCATACAATAAAACAAAACTCTCAATTTCCATTAGAATAAATTTGTTGAATGAACAATTTTGATTAATAAACAAATTTTAAGTTATCTTTGAACAAAGTTTTCAATTTTTTGCAAAAGCAAAATTTTGGTTACCTAATGATTTTTATGCAAAAATATAAGAATTATCTTAAATTGGTCTAAAATACTATAAATTAATTTCTACTCACTTAAAATGAATTTTTCTTCGTTTACGATTTGATTAACACCTACTTCAGTCTCTTAACATTCTACATTACAAATCAAACTAAAACATCGAAGTTAAACACATTCAATTTCCACTCAAGATCTAATTCCTACTACTGACAGAATTCTTTACATTCAAATACAATGAATATCACAATATTAACCAAAGTTGGTCCAAAACCCTCAAATTGTATTTCATATTATTTCATATCCCAAAATAAGTTTTTTTTTACTCTTAGTTAAGATGAGTTTTGTTTAATTTAAGCCAATTTTAAAAAAATTTATCTTCTAAATAATTGAATAACAAAATACTACTCATATTAACTTAAATAAAAACATCACTTATACTTTTTAATTAAAATACAACTCCACCATCAATTTCAATTTCTTCAATCATAATTAAATAACATTAGTAATTTCATTTCATTATAATTCAACACCTCTCAAAATTTCATTCAATCGATATTCATACAATTTTATACATTCGACTAAATCATATTTTAATTATTTAAAAGATCTAAAATAGTACAAATAATATTCAAAATAATTAATTTATATTATGCATTAACTTTTTACCAAACAATAATTCCAAAAACTTCTACTCTATGTAAAAAAACTAAAATCTACTAAAAAAAATCCAATTAAGACAACAAACATATCTAATATCTTGAATTAATAAAAATGTATCTTTATTTATAAAAAATTACATATAAATTATATTCTTTTTATATGTATAAATTTCTAAATATAAAAGTAACATAAAAAAAACTTACTTCAATCACTACTCTAATAAATAAAATTTATTCTATTATCTACTGATGTGAAAAAACCAAACTCAAATCTTGAAAAAAAAAAAGAAAAAAAATCAAAATCTTACATAAAAGAAAAAATGAAACTAATCTTAAAAAAAAAAAAATTTTATAAAATAAATTTTAAATACTTAAATTTTATTATTTATAAATTTTTTAACTTTACTTTTAATATATTCATAATTTATTTTAATTAAACCACTTAAACGTATTCTTTACAATGATATAATAAATTACAGACGCAATTTATGTTCTACAATATTCAAGTAAACATTTATTAAATAAGTTAAGATATATAAAACATTTTTAAGAACAGGAGAATATCTTTATAGGATAAAAACACATTCGAATCTAAAATGTAGAATTAAATATAATTTAATCAACTATCACTTCAAATTTATTAAAAAAGAAGTCTTAAAGTGCACCAATACTTTTTATCTTTTATCTACCAGTCAAAAAGCATGCCAAACCAAACAAAATTACGCCCCTCGCCCTCCACTTTTTAAATTAAAAACAATCGCACGTGTCCTCATAAAACTTTCTTTCTCTTTCACCGTAACTTTTACCTTTTTTTTTTTTTTTTTTACTTAGAAACTTATTCAACTGATAACCCAGAGAAGAAATAGACCAACATTTTTATTTCAGAAATTAGACAGAATTCATAAAACAATAAGGCAAAATCCTTTGAAAATTAATATCATTTTCACCGTATAAATTTGTTATTTGAAAAAGTTACCGATTATTTAAACTAAAATAATATTAATTAAATCGATAGGATTATTATTTAAATTTGTTTATCACAATTAAATTAAGATTAAAAAAATCTTAAGATATCCTTGAATAAGGTTGATATAGAATATGAATGTTAAATATGAATATTATTTATTTTATTATTATTATCTTTATTGAAATTCTTACCCAATTTTCTGTTCACTTGAATATCAGAGTTTGAATATCAGAGTGTAATCAACAAATATATTTGAAGTGTATTTAATAAATACATTTTCTATCAAGACTAAGAAATAGATAGATTAATCACACAAAAAGAAGAGAAATATTTAGAAAGAAAAAAACTAATAAAAAGAAGATTATTCTTAAAGTGTTGAATTCTTAGATGAACAAAATCTAAACTGAAGAAATAAAAACTGTTTTTTTGTATTTGTTAATTAATTATATATTTTTATTTTTATCCATAATAATTTTATTTTTATCTCTAACTATCTTAAGAAAAACGTGTGTTAGGGTAGGGAAAAAAATGGTTTGTGTATTTACTATTTTGAAGTGTAGTCATGTGAAGTGATGTTATAAGGCATAAAGTATATATAGATAAATATATAGGCGTGAAAATGTCAAGTGTCAACTCAAATGTGAAAAGCATGCGTGGGTGATTCCATTTATAAGATAACAAACAAACACCATATAAAAGAAAATTCAAAGTGAGACATGATTTTTTTTCTTCCTCCTGTTTCAATTATTTTGTTATGGATCAGGCCCATGGGCCTATCCATATTTCTCAATCCATTGTCTTAGTCATATCATATTCATGTTGTGTAGATGAAGCTGAACCAAACATCCTTTGTGCTAAGTTCAAAATTTACCTAATATCTTCTTTTGCTCTAAACACGTGTAATCATTTCACCAACAATCTATGTTGAAATATTATAATTTCTTTAATTTTAATTTTAAAATATTATACTACTCTATATTGAAATGTTATAATAATTAGATAAAGTTTGGAATTTTGTTATATTTATGCTTCATGTTTAATTTTAAAATATAAATAATTTTTACTTTTAGTAACTTAATTTTATTTTTATATGTTATATTATAATGATAAGTGTATTGGGAATTTAAAGTTTGTTGCTAGAGTATTAAAAAAGTATATCCAACCATTAAAATTTGAAGTTTATGGATCTAATTAGCTTAAGTTCACGTGGTTAGAATTAAATGGATGAGGTTGTCAACTTCTAATTTTGTTTCTCTTCTTAGACATTTGAAAGTCACAATCACAGTTTTGTTTAATAGTGGAACAGCTTTCTAATATTATCATAATTTTATGGTTTAGTTATATTTTTAATCTTTAAAATTTAGAGTAAATCTTAAATTAAAAAAAATTAATAAAATATAATGTTAATAATATTAATAAGAATTAAATGAAATCTCGAACTTTAAATTATATAAACTAGATCAGTGATAAAGAATTGATGAAAGATTATTAATGTCATAGATAAGTAAACTAAAATTACCTCTCATAATATTTGTTTAATATCTTAATTATAATATCACACAAATATTAATATTTGAATTTAAATATAATTAATAATATATTTTTTAAAATATTGATATTATAATATGATATATAATCGATATAATTTTTTATTTATGACATGTATTTATATAAATAAATAAATAAATAATATAAATTATGATATTTTTAAATAAATAATTTATCTATTTCTTATTTATTGGATTGTGATAATAGTAAAAAAAATAAAAAAATATATTTAAACTACAAATATAATCCAAAAAATTATTAAATTATATTTAAAAAATTATATATATATATATATATTTATATATAATTAATTTATATATTATATTATCTGGTATATTTGATATAATTTTATTATTATAAAAAATTTATCCATATATAATTCATATTATATATTTTTTATTTTTTAAAAAATGTTTCTGAAATAATTTTTTTCTAACGTACTGTTATTATTTATGAAGATATCAAAGTGGTGAATTTTATTTTTTATTTAATAATTTAATTATAATTTTATATATTTTAAAAAAATATAATAAAATAAAAAATCGAGTTAAAAAATATGATACATCATGTCCATCGGTTCTCCCTAGTACTTAAAGTTATTTAGATTTGATGAATGAAATAAAAAAAAAATTAATTATACAATTAAAATATTTTAGGAAAAGTATTAAATGTTTCTAGAAAGCTAGGTATTCTAAAATGAGGGGTTGAACTATTGGGCTTACAAGTTTATTAATGGGTTTAAGTTCCTTTTTTTTATGTCTTTAGTTTTGGGCTTTGCTATTTTCAATATAATTTGTTAAGTTCACGTTTAATATATTTTTTTAAAAAAAAGATGAAAATATATCTTTGACAAAAACTCTGTTGTGTTTCTGGACAGGGGATTTGTCAATAAAGAACATAATTTTGATTTATATGAAATAATTTTTTAAGAAGTCACACTTTAATTAAAATTAAATTAACTATGATACAGTTTACTTTTTTTTTTAATAATAATCAAATTAATTATATATAAATTAATTTTTAGTTAAAATTGAATTAATGACAACATAAACTATTTTTTTATTAGCAGCTGAATTGAAAAAAAAACATTTTTTTTTAAATTGTGTAGTAATTAAAGATAAGTTAAAGAAAAAAAACAATTCCGTAGTTTTTTCAGAAAGACAAAATAAATTTAAAATTACTTTTTCCATAGACCTAAATAAACTTATGTATGAACTAATTTATAAGAAAAATCTTATGTAATTTATCTAACTTTTTATTTTTTATTTTATAAATAAGTTAATTTTGATTTATAATTTTTTTATGTTTTTATTTTTTTTAGAAAAAAATAATGGAGATTTTGTCTGCATAAACTTTGATTTTATTACTATAAAAAGAATAATTTGTATAATAACTAATTTAACTATTATTTAAGAGGATATATTTATTTAATTAATTCATTTTCAATTTAAAATGTAATTTGTAGTAAATACTTGAAACCGATTTAATTACAATTAAAAAGTAATTTAATTGATAATTAATTATTATGGTTATTAATAAGAGATAATTTTTTAAATATAATAATTATATTTTTTATATTTTTGTATAGATTAGAAATATTTTTTTTTTTTTTTTAAGCTTTAAAACATTAAAATCAATTAGATTATTTATATTTTATATTTAGGTTCTTTTATCATATAAATTAAAAGACTTGAAGTTAGAAAGATTTGATGTTTTTAATTTTCATGTAGACAATCATATTTTAATTGAATAATTTCATGTAAAGCGATGTCGATAAATCAAATTTTATTTGATTAAAATCATTTATTTATTTTTAATAATTTTAATTGATTATTTTTATAATATTTTTTTTCAAACGTTGTATTATTAGAAGGGTGTGAAGGTTTATAATTTTTTTTTAAAAAAAAATAAGAATATAAAATCAAACTATTTTTTTTACTAAAATATATTCTTAGAATATTATAAAAAAATTTATTATTGATTAGGTCCTATATTTTCATTTTGTGAGGTTTATACAAGTTTTCAAAATAAATTAACAATTTAAATATATCAAGATTTAATTAAAATATTTTTTTATTTTGAATTTTACATTTGAATTTTACTTAAGAAGATTTCATCTATTTTAAACATAATACAATATCTTTTGTTTGATATTAAATATTTTAATACTCTTGTAATAAGATAATTAGATTATGTTGTTGAAAAATATTATTTATTTAATAAAAATATAATTAAATTATGATGTTAAAAAATATTATTTACTTAATAAAAAAATATTATATTATAAACGATAAAAAAAATATTGACACCATCTAAGTCTGAATTATATACAGATGTTAATATTATAAAAATATAACAGAATTTGAATTTAAATTTAATTTATTTTTTATGTAGTTTCTTCGTTTATATAAGGAATTTAAAATTCTTTTTTTCAAAACTTTCTTTTTATATGTCTTTTCTTCTCTTTATATATATACTATTATTTTTTAATTTTACATTATATTAATTAAACTCTAATTCAAGTAAACAAATTATTTTTATTTATTTAAATTTGTTTATTTTATTTTAGATTTTATTTTATCCAAATTAATATATATAGATAATGTATGATATATTATAATGAATTGTTTCATTAAAAAAAATAAAGTATATACTACATATTATAATAAAAGATTTTAAATAAATTATATATGATATAAATATATTAGAAGTAGGTTAATAAGAACTAGTTTTTTTTAAAGAAATTTGAATCCAATCTATAAATATATATTCTAGTAAATAAAATATAGAAATGAAAAAATTCTTTCTATCAATAATATTATTAATATATATAAGAAAAGTTGTTAACCCTTTTTGAGGAAACATACCAAGAACAAGTAGAAGTTTAGAAGACTAGGTTTCTCTCAGACAGGATGTTTAAAATTAAAAGGAAAGTACCCAAAAGCATGATCCAATTTTCCAACGGTTCTCTCTAACTTAGGCAAAACCATCTTTTCATGCTTCTCATTCTCTTTGTACCAAAACTACACGAATTATATTTTTTTAGTATTAAAATAAAAAAATTGTAAAAAAGAATAAAGAAAAAGAAAATGAAAGAAAGACAAATGAAATAAAATAAAATATACTTATTTGTTTGAAGAGAAAATGACATAAAAATAAAAAAAAATGATTATTTTAACAAATAATAAATTTATTAAAATTAAGTACTTCTACAGTTATAAATTTAATTTAGAGAGAAAAGAATAATTTTGGAAAATAATATATTCTTTTAGTTTTTTTTTATCTTTATATGCGAATAAAAGATAAAATATTTGTTGTCACTTTTTTTTATCAATTTATTTATTTATTTTCTTGAATCATTCACTCTTCACTCTACACTTTTGATATATATTATAATTTAAAACTAGTTAATCTGATTAAGTCTTGAATAAATTCTAATTAATGAGCTAGGTGCGTGTGGCTGAATAATGTTTATGACGTGATGAAAATTATAGGAAATCAATTAATTGAGATATGCATGTGTTAGAGGTTGGAATTGTGTTTGTGATACTCAATTTTCAACCACGAGTGCAGTGTTTGGCACCGTTAATAATTAGTATTTTATTAATTAACATTTATTAGTGCTTCTAAATTCATACTTTGTTGATTCCCACAAATTATCCAAGCATAATTTAATACTAAATTAGTGACATTTTTCTTAATTAACCCATTATTCTAAGCCTAACTCTATCATGTTACTAGATAATAGGGCATTATGCTAAAGCCTAACTCTTTAGTTAATTCACATACACCCGAACTCTTGGCTTTGTAGAGTTTGTACTTTAATTTAAATTTCAAAGCTTGTAAAAATTTCATTTTAGTTATATTTTTTTTATGTAAAAAGAAAATTAAAAAATATAAATACATTTTATAAGGATTAAATATATTTTTAACCTTATATTGTTTTAATTTAGTTTTATATGTAAATATTAAAAATCGATTAATTATTTCAAAAACTTAGAAAAATATATTTTTTAATGATAAAAAAATATTATTAGATATAAATTTGTAAAGAATTAATATAAATTAATTTATAAATTTTAATTAGTTAAGGATGAAATTTTGTTTAATTAAGTTTTTTAAAAAATATAAATAAAAAAATTAAATATTTTATTTTTTATTATTAAAAAATTATTATTTTTATTATTATTTTTAATTTCTTATCTACCTTTCATTATTTTTAAAATTCGAAAGTATTTGGAAGAAATTTTTGAAAAGAAGAATATATCTAACTGATTGAAATTTTCATTTGAGTATGTTTTTATTTCTTTAAGTTACTTTTAAAGATTATATTTGAGTGTTTGCATGTGAGCTTTTCCATGGTTATATGTGATATTTTAGTCATCAATATAAATTTATGTTAGTTTAGGTCTATAGTGATGGTTTAGTTTATTATTCAGGTAAAGCACTTGGAACTCAACCCTAATTTGGAAGAAAAGAGTACATGAAACAAAAGAAATAGGTAAGAGAAGTTAGTTTTTAATTTAATTTTCTATAAAATCATAAAATGTGAAAGTGACTTGGTCACTTGGATTAAGTTTATTGGAAATTTGATTTTGTTAGAATATATGTTGAATGAGTAACATGTTGATTGAATTGTTGTGATTTAGAAAATTTTGAACCATGCTATGCATGTTTGCCTTGTTTGGATATGCTTGGGTCCCATATGAAATTGAATTTGATATGGTATTGATTCTTTGAGCAAATTGGTTCTTAGTTGATTTATTGTGTTATGAATTCTGTTGCGTTATTGAATTGTGTAGAAGAAATTCCTTTGAACTAATTAATCCACAAATTTGTTGAAAAAGATAAGAAACAAACCTTTTAAAACTCTTTAGAATTATTAATATGATAGTTGGATTAAAGGAAATTGGAGTAAACTCTTCTACAAAATTCTCTAATCTACATAATCTGTTGAGGGGATCTAATTTATATTGAGGCGAATAGTTCCAGTTACTCTTGAGTTCAAATCCACTGAGTGTAGAGATTTTCGCTTAGCAGAATAGGTCTATTGGCTCTCGGGTCCAAATCCACTAAACACGAGAGACTTTCACTTAATAGAATTGGTTCCGGTTTGAGATTACTCTCGAGTAGTAGATTTTAATAAGTATTGAGTGAATTTATTTCTATTAAGTGGAGTGAGGTGTCGCTGAGTAGATTCACCCTATAGTAGGGATGTTCGCGGTGCGGTTTGATTCGATTTTTTGCTAAAATATATCCAAACCAAATATAAAAATTATTTGCGGTTCGGTTTGGTTCGGTTTGAAATAAAAAAAATCCGAACCAATCCAAACCAATTTTAGCGGTTTGGTTTGGATTGGTTTTTACGATTTTTTTTAAATTTTTTATATTATTTTTTTATTAATAATTGACTATTTTTAATCTTTGAAACCCTGAACATGACCCACAACCAAGTGTTCAATTGGGTTAGAACAAAATAAAATCACAATAATGGAATTTTTCAAGTAAAGGGACACTAAGATATGTTTAACAAAATATAAGCTGTAACAGATGAATATTACTAAAAAAATAATAACCCTAATAAAAACGAAATTAATTGAAATAAGAATCCTAAATTGAAACTGAGAATCCTAAACCCTAAACCTTAAAATGAAACAGGAAAATAATAGAACATTTATTCAATGAAAATCGAAAATGAATCATAAGACAAATTGATGTGGAATTAAAATCAAAAATATGAAAAATGAAAGAGGAAATAATAAGAAAGGAAACATATTAATGAGTGAATGAAATAAAAAAAAAACTTATCGCTTGGGATAAAAAGAATTATTAGATAGAAGGTGAAATGGTGTGGTGAAGATGGATTTGAATAATAGTTAATTATGAGATAATGAAATCAGAATAAGGGAGTTTCAAGTAAGGAACCCTAAGATGTGTCTAACAAAATGAAAGTTGTAATAGATAACAGTAGGTTTTCTTTACAAAATAAAATTAAAAATAAATATAATATTATTTAATAATTGCGGTTTGGTTTGGTTCGGTTCGGTTTTGAAATACTAAATTGCAAACCGAACCGAACTGTGCGATTCTGAAAAAAAAATCCAAAGTGATCCAAAAACTTGCAGTTTTTATCGGTTTTCGATTTTTTGGATCGGTTTTCTGTTTTTTTTTTTGGATCGGTTCGGTTCTGAACACCCCTACCCTATAGTGGCACTTTGATTTGAAATTTAATTTGGGTGGTGAAAAGATAAGTTATATAAATATGAGTTACTAATAAATGAAGTATGATGAACTGAGAAGGTAATAAGACCAATGTGACTCCTTATGAGAGGAAGTTTATTTATATATTTGAAAATATAATGAATTTGGTAATTTAATATGTATGGATTTATGGATATGTTATAAGGTATCTAGATTTTAATGATATTATAGGTCATATAAACTAAAATGTCATGTGATGAAAACTCAATGAAGATTTTACTAATTATTTATGAAGGACAATTAATTGATACTACCCTGATTTTGATGTTGGTTGTGGGGAGATGTTGGATGATCCTAGAGTGAAAAAAATTCAATAAGTCAGCCTATAGAGTGATCCTTAAATATTATTAGATATTAGTCATAAATATTCAAAATTCATAATCTTCCGAAAACTATTTGCCTTATTTGTGATATGTTTTGAATGTGTAAAACTTTAAATAGACCCTTACACGTAATATATGAATTTGTATCATATAATCTATAAAATTTGAATTTTTTAGATATTTATTTATATTTTTTACTATCTTATTTTTTTTTTATAATTATGTGTTTATTTAATTATTATGACTATGTTCTTCAACAGATAATCAATTAGGAAGAAATTTTTAATAAAAAAAATAAAAAGATAAATAATATTATAATATGACGTAAATAAATAGTATAGATAGAGAAATTTTAAATTTTTTATACATTTTGGAGGATGTAATAAAAATAGAATTTTATATTAGTTAAGTTTATAATAAGTAGTATATTTTGAATGTTATATAAAATTTAGATATAAATAAGAATTAAAATCTTTATATCAATTTTATAATGATAAAAAAGTATTATTAAATATTAAATTTATGTATAAAAAAATTAGAATAAAATATTTTAAAAATTAAAAGACTGAATTCATCAAATTAAAACAAAATAAAATAAATATAAATATTTTAATCATTAATAATAATAATAATAAAAATGT
This sequence comes from Macrotyloma uniflorum, assembly GCA_016859785.1. Lineage (NCBI taxonomy): Eukaryota > Viridiplantae > Streptophyta > Magnoliopsida > Fabales > Fabaceae > Macrotyloma > Macrotyloma uniflorum. The sequence continues at coordinate 7,457,846 of BDMB01000001.1, forward strand.
ATTGAGAAATTAACACGCAATGAAATGAATGTATTTTGATAAAGTCAAAAACTTAATGTGAAGATGTATAAATAAAAGGAGTGGAGTAATGAATATAATTAGTGTGAGAATTAACTCATTCTTTGACAATAACGAAAGTAGTAAGGTTAGTCCAATGGATGCTACAGAATACATTCGGCTAGATGTAACTTTTAGTGACCAACATTTACTCATTTTTCCATAACACACAACGTTTTATTCAACAAACCTCTTTTCATTGAAAAATCACACTCTGTTTTCATTTATAAATATATTTTTTTTTAATTCTCAAATATAATAAATTTGAAGTCTTTTTAGTTTATTTAATAATGTTGTCATTTTTAGTTTATTTAATTCTCAGAATCACAACATTGTAATGAGAATGCTCAGATGGTTGAGTGGTGAAGATGTCACAGCATCTACAAAGTAATGTTTTAAAACACATTTAATGATTACAACATTTGATACGATACTTTCTTCTAGAAGTATTTTTCATTATATCAACAACTTTCTTCAACATTTTTTCATGTAGTGAAATAAAAAATAGTGAAATAAAAAACTTTATTGAATTAAAAAATTGATTTGTGAAATATTATTAAAAGATAGAAAATTTTAATATCTTTATTGAGATAATTTAAAAAAAATACAACTCAGGTTTAATTGGGTGTGAATATTAGTCCATATTTTTTCTAATTTTATCTCAGCAATAAATACATACCTAACAATTTACTATTTTTCTAATGTTACCATCATGAATCAATGAAAGCTGATTTCATTGTTGCAGAAGGCTTGTACTGTGGACCCCTCTTCCCAATAATTCCACAATGTAATTTAAGATCACCCACAGGTGTGCTTTTCTTCCTATTCCAAGATACCTTTGACACAATGTTAAATTAGTGAAGGTCCCAAAAGTAAGAAGTTGGTAAGTGCTTACTTTTCTGCTAGGTCAGGGAAAATGAAAAAGATTTCATGAAAAGGTTACACAGAAATCTGCAATAATATCAATCATAATAGTCCAAATCATGAAGGGTGTCATGTGTATGATCCAATATGAAAATGTTCCTGCATCTTTTCTCATCAAAACTTAGCTACCACACCTTTTGCCATGTCTTCCTATTAATTGCCCTTCTTTATCTCCCTCATCAACCTCTCCCTCTACCTTATTTAAATGTCCACACAACTAGAATGCTTTTCCCCAACCTGTTAAATTTAACCTGAATACCTCAAACCTCTCTCCAACAGCAACAACAACAATGGCAAGAAAATCTTTAGCCTGGTCCTTGCTTATGGGGATGGCTTGTTCCATAGTGATTGGTGCATATGAAGAGAGCTTGTCTCCTAGGACACTTTCTAGTGCCAACTATCATGAGGCAATACAAAGGTTGCAGTCATTTAAGGCCTCTCTAACTACACATGATTCCATTGCTTCAGCACCATCTTCCTTATCACCCTTCTCAAGCTCTTCTGCTGCTGCTCCTTCTCCTCTCTCACTCCAGGTAATTCAACTATGCTATGCACATACCCTTTTAGTCTGTAGTCCATTTTTCTTTTGTGGGAAAATATCAAGTGTTTTTGATATTTTTTGTCATGCAGGGTGTGAACTATTCACGAGTGTACCATGTCACATCTTATGGTGCAGATCCAACGGGTAGTTCAGATAGCACTGAAGCACTCCTTGCAGCCATAGCAGATGCAGCCAAGGGTCCTAGTGAAGGATATTTGATGCAAGGCATCAGAAACCTTGGAGGTTCCCAGATTAATCTTGAGGGTGGAAATTACTTGATCAGCCAGCCACTGCGGTTGCCGGTTGCCGGAGTGGGGAACCTTGTGGTATGCCAGTAGAAACCGTTCTAGTTGTTAACTTCATTCACGAACAGCTTTTTCTATGACAAATATGAACTATCTGAGTTTTTAATTAATGTAAAATGTGAAAAGTATCTTCCAAAGTTTGTATGTTCATTATTTTTTGCCAATTGGCACTTTGTTAGTGTATTGTAAGACTTTATGGCAGGGCCAAATTTAATTTTCGAGGCTGGTGGTCCATATTTTGGTCATGAGTGGTGAAGCAGTTGGTCTAACTTGACCAAGAAATTAAACTATTGGTAGTAAGATATTTGAAAAATATCTTCCTTCTTCAACCGTTTCCTTTATTGTCACTACTTTTTGTTCTTTTCTGAAATGGTTTTTTATTTTAATTTTAACCTATATATTACATTAGATTGCAGAAAAGTCAAGGGAAACTGCACTTTTTTCTATTTGTTTATTCAATAAGACATCCCAAAAAAGCTTAATATTTTTGACTGCTCAGTTTGATTATTTGTTGGTATTTTGATGCAAAAACAGATACATGGGGGGACTATAAGAGCCTCAGATGGTTTTCCAGCAGATAGCTATATCATTGATTTGTCACCCTCTTCTAATGGAGGAAACACACAGAGTTCTTCACTATCCTACAATTTTGAGTACATAACTCTCAAGGACCTCTTGTTGGACTCCAACTTCAGGGGAGGAGGCATTTCAGTCATAAACTCACTTCGGATTAGCATAGACAATTGTTACATTACACATTTCACCACCAATGGAATTTTAGTCCAAAGTGGCCATGAAACCTACATCAGGAACACTTTCCTTGGTCAGCATATAACTGCTGGTGGGGACAAAAATGAAAGAGACTTCTCAGGCACAGGAATAAACCTCCAGGGTAATGACAATGCCGTCACAGATGTTGTAATTTTCTCTGCTGCTATAGGAATAATGGTTACTGGTCAAGCCAATGCTTTTTCTGGTGTACATTGTTACAACAAGGCCACTGGCTTTGGAGGCACAGGGATTTATTTGAAACTACCAGGTTTGACACAAACCAGGATTGTGAATTCTTACATGGATTACACTAATATTGTGGCTGAAGACCCGGTTCAATTCCATGTCTCTAGTAGTTTCTTCCTTGGTGATGGCAACATTGTCCTAAAGTCTAAGAATGGGGTTATAAATGGTGTTGACATTGTTGATAACATGTTCTCGGGTTCAAATCATGGGGTTGAAATTGTTCAGCTGGACGAGTCCAATAGTCCTTTCCATCAAATTGAACAAGTAATCGTTGACAGAAACAATGCAAGAGGGATGAAGTTAAAGGCCACAGTTGCAAAAAGGTCCATGCAAGGGAATGGAACCTCATGGACCGTTGATTTCAACAATGTTTTACTTTTTCCTGATCTTATAAAGAATGTCCAGTACTCTTTAAGCACCACTGGGAGCACCTTCCCCAATCATGTTCTAAGGAATGTGTCTGAGAATCGTGTTGTGATTGAAACAAATGAAGCAGTGCCTGCCAGTGTTTTTGTTACGGTGGATCAAAGTGAGTCAAGTTGAAGAAGGATGGAAGCTGGTGACCAAAAAGTTTGGCCAAGACTCTTGACTCAAGAGGGAATTGTGCATACCATAGTCATAAACTCTTTCTTTCTTTGAATCAATTCAAAGTATACTGAACACTGCAATAGGTTTAGAAGATTTAGATTGACTAAGCCACACATCATTATATTGTAATTGAATGAAAGGCATTGCATAGAAGATATACTTTTTCAACAGTTTGTTTTTTCAAAACTAGGCTTAGATTGAATCAATACCAGCATCTTTTTCTCATTATACAGAATAAGAAATGAAAGTTTCATATGGGCACTTCAGGCTAATAATTTTCCAGTTAATATAAAGATCAACCAAATCCTTGTGCTATAGTTAATTAACTAATAATTGGTTTTTTCCCTTCTTCTAAATGGATTTATCATCACTTCTGATTTTATTCTTCTAAATTAAGGATGATTACCAAAATGTTCTAAACTGAGTTTTCTTAAAAATATTGTCAAATTTAACACTGCTCAATTGAACTTAATAACAACATTGTTACATAACAACAGACTTTTTTTAATATTTTGTTAATCAAACTCGTAATAAATTATTTTTAGTTGGAAATATTTTAAGTAAATGAATAATTATAAAAACTTGATTATAAAAAATGTGAGAAGAATATTTTATAATTTTCTAAATTTTTTTTTAAAAAAAGAGAAGGACGAATTTAGCAAGAACTTAGTTTCGATACACTGTTGATATAAAAAGTTTTGAAATGTAAATAAGAAGTCACTTCAAAAAATAATTTTTTAAAGTAATTATTACAAATATGAATTATTTTTAGTTATATGACAATTTATAATTGAATAACAGCATAAAATCTATAGTAGAAGAAAAAAACACATCCATAATGTATTTTAATTAAACTCATTTAACAGTTCCAACAAAAGCTTGAAAAGTAATTTTAGAAAATAATTATAATTTTTTTTTCAAGAAATTTTCAACTATTTTTCTATTTAAAAATAAGTATATTCAATCTATAATATGTTCTGTCTTTACTTAAAAGAAAAGCTCCAAAAAGCTGAAAAGAAAGACTGTGATGGCTACTTTCTAGGCAATGGTTCATGCAAGGTGCATGATCTTTAGATACAATTCAAGAAGATTAATTATTGTATGTGCAAATCTGGGAAAAAAAATCTTTAATTGGATTCGAGTGTTTTTCATAAAATACTTCTTTACCAAAATTAATCTATATTATACATAACTATATGGTAAAAAGTAGTTAATTTTTATAAACAAAAATATTATAAAAAAATTATACATTACAGAAACTAGTTTTTATAATGTAACTTTTTCATATTATAGAAATCAATATTTGTAGTGTAAATTTGAATACAACGAAAATATTTTCCATCATATATATATCATCGAAACTAGTTCTTGCTGCAAATATAAAAATATTAAAAAAGTGGATGCTGCAAAGAATACAAAAGGCAGTGCAAATAGCAGTGTCCAAGTCTGACAATTGATGTGACCTGAATGAACTGAGTTGGCAATTGCAAGCCCATCTTTGAAAGAGTTGGAGTCTTAAGATTTGGGCCATATTTCTGAGTCTCAAACATGCACAAGATAAATCATATATTCCGATACAGAACGCAGAAAAGACCAAAATCTAAAATAGTATATATAACACAATTCCAAAAATGACTCACGAAGGTACTAATGTTAAAACTAAAACATTGGATTGATTCAGTTTCCAAGAAATGTTGCTCCCTCTATATATGTTCCCTTGTAGAACTTGGTTGATCATGGATTTGAATATTGCACCATTCTTTCCCTTCCTCTTAAAAGAACCATCATTTGCGTTCGGTTGTTAGCTTCGAAAATTCAATGTGACATTGCAACTCCCTTGTGTGCAAAATGCTTACCATGTGGACGAACGTGTCAAGAACTAGAAAACACATCTCCATATCAGGTCTTACGTTTTTGGTTTAATGTTACTATGAACTTGGAAGTGACATCATAACCATTTTGTGTGAGAAACCAAAGATGCACCTAACTTGGTCGTGTCACGTACTAAGACCTAGAAAAGAGGCTTCTCCTTGGAGTCCAAGCAAGCCAGAATATAGGAAAAGTCCTTCACACCTGTCTTTCCTTCCATGACGTCTCTTAGACTCAAACTCACGACCCTCCAACGCACGGTTTGGTACACTCTCCTACATCCCCAACCACGACCTTGATGTTTCACTCTCAACCTACCATTTCTTATTAAACCACCTTCTCCTATTCCACTCTTCCCCACCATTCTGTAACTTTCCTTGCGTTGCCTTGCCTTGCCATGGCCTCAAACTCCATGGCTGGCTTCATCACCGGCTCTCATGCTCATTTCTCACGTGACTCCGATGAGGTATTTGTTCATCTCACGTGACTCATATATCCTCATGTTCATGTTCATGTTGCATTATTACTATCACATGTTTCCCAACGTTAGTTTAATATGCTAATTAAGTAACATGTTCCATGTTTTTGGTTACTAACACGTGTGGTTTTGTTTCTTTGCAGCAGCGGGCTCCTACCCGTCAACCTTCATCAAAAACATGTCGTGTTTGTGGTGATGAGATTGGATATAAGGAAAATGGAGAACTGTTTGTGGCTTGTCATGTGTGTGGATTTCCTGTGTGTCGACCATGTTATGAGTATGAGAGGAGTGAAGGGAACCAGAGCTGTCCTCAATGCAACACTCGCTATAAGCGCCATAAAGGTTAGTTTAGTTCTATGTCTCTGTATGTAGTATTGTGATGAAAAACTTTAGATAGTTCCTTTGAAAGTTTTGATTAAGATTGAAGTTTCAGTTGGATGATATATATTAGCATATCTCTAATGGGTGGGGATGCATGTTGTTCTCTTAAAAAATAGTGTTGTTCCCATGAGACATTTTTTCAAATGAATGTAAAAATTATAAGAGCAATTACAATTTGTAAAACCATAACTATTTTGAAAATTTTCCATGACAATCATGTATTTTGTAAAAAAAAAATGTAATACTTTTCTTTAGAAAATATTACAAATTAAATTATATTCCTCTACAAAAGAAACTTTTTATCCGCCACTGCATCTAATGTAAACCTTTATTATAAAAATTGATTACTACTAAAGTTCCAATTTTGATTTGAAAATACCAGCAAAAGAAGCTAAAGAGAGCATTTAATTTTGTAAGTTTGTGATAACTTATTGGTTTTGCTAAAACATTGATGGTGGCTTGTGTGTAGGTTGTCCTAGAGTGGTTGGAGATGAAGAAGAGAACTTGGATACTGATGATTTTGATGATGAGTTTCCAATTAAGAATCACCGCGAAGATCTAGATCAGCAACATGATGTTAATCATGTGGTAATTTCTTTATTCATCAAACTTTTTTTAAAAAAAGTAAAATGTGAAAATTAATAATCTTTTTATGTATCTCAACAAATGTTTTGGCAAAAACGAATCAGACAATTAGTATTGTGGTTGTGCCAGTGAATTGAATGTGAATGATCAAAGAGCCATTTTGTGATTTTTTCAGGGAAATGGGGACTATAATCAAGAGAAATTGCATCCCAACATTCAAGCTTTCTCTTCAGCTGGAAGTGGTAAGAAACTTGTTAAATTTGCTATTATACAATGGTTTTTCTTTTTGGGGTATTCTCTTTCGTTTATATGTTGATCTATTGTTCTATAGTTGCCGGCAAGGATTTTGATGGGGACAAAGATTTCTACAGCAATGAAGAATGGCAAGAAAGAGTAGAGAAATGGAAAGTCAGGCAAGAAAAAAGAGGTCTTCTAAACAAAGAAGAGGGAAAAGAAGACCAAGGTGAAGATGATGATTACATGTAAGTGATCTCTTCTATAGCTTTTTCCAGTGGATTATAAAAGCCTTAGCATGTGTACAAGAGATTGTTTCCTTATGTTTCTTTTTCATGAACACTAAATAATGCAGAAGAATCAAGTACATCCATCCATGTGTGTACATTAATTAGTACTTTTCTTCTTTTAAAATACAAGGATTATCTATATGTAATTGTTCTAAAAAGTTATTAAATTTTATACCCTAATTTAAAATATGATCAATATAGTGGAGAGTAGTATTTCTGTTATTACTACAAAAAGAAAAAATTGTTCATTTGAAGAAAAACATTTACAATTGCTATGGTATTATGTACATAAAAAACAGAGGATTAAAAAAAACTAACAAATAGTTTTACTTCAAAGTGAGCAATAATAATCAACTCACTTGAGTCACACGCCTCCTAAAATATACCATACAACAAATTTTGTGTAATTGTTGATGAATGTACACAAAATATTGTGTGGCACAACACAAAATATTTTAAGTGGAACTAATCTTTTGTCACCTTACAGTTTGGCAGAAGCTAGACAACCATTGTGGCGCAAGGTTCCAATATCTTCAAGCTTAATCAATCCATATCGCATAGTGATTATTGTGAGACTGGTCATCCTTGCTTTCTTCTTCCGATTCCGAATCTTAACTCCAGCAAATGATGCATATCCCTTGTGGCTAATCTCTGTTATATGTGAGATATGGTTTGCACTGTCATGGATTCTTGATCAGTTCCCCAAGTGGTTCCCCATCACACGTGAGACTTACTTGGACCGCTTGTCCTTAAGGTTTGAGCGTGAAGGGGAGCCTAACCAACTAGCTCCAGTTGATGTCTTTGTGAGTACTGTGGACCCTTTGAAGGAACCTCCCATTATAACAGCCAACACTGTCCTTTCAATCCTCTCTGTTGACTATCCTGTTGACAAGGTCAGCTGCTATGTCTCAGATGATGGTGCATCTATGCTTCTGTTTGATTCCTTGGCAGAAACTGCTGAGTTTGCAAGAAGATGGGTTCCCTTTTGCAAGAAGTATAATATAGAGCCAAGGGCTCCTGAGTTTTACTTTTCTCAGAAAATTGATTACTTAAAAGACAAGGTGCAACCTACGTTTGTGAAGGAAAGAAGGGCCATGAAGGTGAGGATATACTTAAAGATAAAACATTTGTTTTTGGTTTTATTTTCTTGTCTCAATATGCATTAGAGGCTTGTGGTAAAACTTGTGTGTTTGCTCCACTGTAGAGAGAATATGAAGAGTTTAAGGTGAAAATTAATTCTTTGGTGGCAAAAGCTCAAAAGAAACCCGAGGACGGGTGGGTAATGCAGGATGGAACTCCATGGCCTGGGAACAACACCCGTGATCATCCAGGAATGATTCAGGTTTGACTATTAAATCCTCCAGTTAGTTCTTTCCTTTTTGTACTTTTCATTATCTTGTAATCAGGGAATAAAACAGAGTCAAACAGAAATACCTTTCATTTATGCATTGCCAATAGCCATTGAATCGTGCCCCTTCCCTTTTGATTCTTACATAGAGTTAGATTTTAAAAGAAAATATGCAGCTTATATTGAGCAACTTTACTCAATTTATTGGTTTTAAGATAAAATATAGCATAACATCAGAGTTTATATAGCCTCTCCTTATATCACAAATTTTGTAGACAAAGTGTTTGTTTGATTAATAATTAGTATCAATTGACACCAATCATGGGCAACTTCACATATTGAAAAATCTAATATTAGTATGTATATAACCTACATTCTCTTATTGAAAATCAAGTTAGGGTGAACAAAATGAAAAAACAAAAAAAATAGTGAGAGGTGTGAGAGGAATAATTATTATCAACTGATATGGCTCGTGGTCTTGCTTTGCAGGTATATTTAGGAAGTGCTGGTGCACTAGATGTAGAAGGCAAGGAATTGCCACGACTTGTGTATATTTCACGTGAAAAACGACCTGGATATCCACACCACAAGAAAGCTGGTGCCATGAACGCTTTGGTAAGAACAAAAACTTGATATTGTATTGTTTAGTTCTAGTAGATCAAAATATTAGAAACTGATTTTAACTCTTATTGTTGTCTATCCTCCAAAGGTTCGAGTTTCTGCTGTGCTTACAAATGCACCATTCATGTTGAATTTGGATTGTGATCACTACATCAATAATTGCAAGGCAGTAAGGGAGGCTATGTGCTTTTTAATGGACCCCAACCTTGGGAAGAAGTTGTGCTATGTCCAATTTCCACAAAGATTTGATGGTATTGATCGCCATGATAGATATGCTAATCGCAACACTGTGTTCTTTGATGTAAGTATTGTTCTTCTAAAAACTTACTTCACAAATATGTGCAAATTTTATTGCACTATCTGACCTTGAACTTTTTGTCTTAAATGTTGCTTTCATCATAGATCAATATGAAAGGGCTTGACGGGATTCAAGGTCCAGTATATGTTGGTACTGGAACAGTGTTCAACAGGCAGGCATTGTATGGTTATGATCCACCAGTATCTGAGAAAAGACCTAAGATGACATGTGACTGTTGGCCATCATGGTGTTGCTTTTGCTGTGGTGGTTCAAGAAAGTCCAAGTCAAAAAAGAAATCAGGAAAAGGTCTCTTTAGTGTATTCTCCAAGAACAAGAACAAAAAGAAAATGATGGGGAAAGACTATGTTAGAAAAGGGTCAGGGTCCATGTTTGATCTTGAAGAGATTGAAGAAGGACTTGAAGGGTATGAGGACTTAGAGAAATCATCCCTCATGTCCCAGAAAAGTTTTGAGAAACGATTCGGGCAATCACCAGTTTTCATTGCTTCCACATTGATGGAAAATGGAGGACTTCCTGAAGGCACAAATAGCCAATCATTGGTCAAGGAGGCCATTCATGTTATAAGCTGTGGCTATGAAGAGAAAACTGAATGGGGAAAAGAGGTAAAGCCACTTATCTCAAAGCAATGCAACATTTGAATTTTCTTCATGCTTTGCACATTAGATAGGCTAATACATAATTTAAACTATTCACTTGATCTTTATAGAAGTCCATATTAAGTTTTGGCATATGTGTTTTAATTACAGATTGGGTGGATTTATGGCTCAGTCACAGAAGATATTTTGACTGGATTCAAGATGCATTGTAGAGGATGGAAATCAGTGTATTGCATGCCAAAGAGACCAGCTTTCAAGGGATCTGCCCCAATAAATCTATCAGATAGGTTGCACCAAGTTCTGAGGTGGGCTCTTGGTTCTGTTGAGATTTTCCTTAGTCGCCACTGCCCCTTATGGTATGGTTATGGAGGAAAACTTAAGTACCTAGAGAGGCTAGCTTACACTAACACCATTGTTTATCCATTCACTTCCATCCCTCTGCTTGCGTACTGCACAATTCCCGCTGTGTGTCTCTTGACCGGAAAGTTCATCATCCCCACAGTAAGTACCACACAACACAGCTACAAAGGAAAAAACTTACAGTTTCTTAAGTGTTTTTGGTGCTTTGCTCCAATTAGATATTTTGACCTTTAATGCAATCCTTTATTATGAAAATAACGATATAAAACTTTAATTTTGATTGGAGAATAGCACCAAATACACCTATACTAAGTTTGTTCAACTAAAAATTGTTTTTGATTACCAAGATTGATAATTTGTTTTCACCTATGATGTTTCCATTACAAACACATATTCTGAATATGAGCTTGTTTCTTCTTGTGTACAGTTGACCAACCTTGCTAGCGTTTGGTTTATGGCTCTATTTATCTCCATCATTTTAACTAGTGTGCTTGAGCTCCGATGGAGTGGTGTTACAATTGAAGCCCTATGGAGAAATGAGCAATTTTGGGTCATTGGAGGTGTATCTGCTCACCTTTTTGCTGTGTTTCAAGGTCTACTCAAAGTTCTTGCTGGAGTAGACACGAATTTCACAGTCACAGCAAAAGCAGCAGAAGACAGTGAATTTGGAGAGCTCTATCTCTTTAAGTGGACCACTCTTCTCATCCCTCCAACCACTCTTATAATCTTGAACATTGTTGGTGTTGTGGCTGGAGTCTCTGATGCCATAAACAATGGATATGGTTCATGGGGACCTTTGTTTGGGAAGTTGTTCTTTGCCTTTTGGGTTATTGTTCACTTGTACCCTTTCCTAAAAGGTCTCATGGGAAAGCAGAACAGGACTCCTACAATTGTGGTCTTGTGGTCAATCCTTCTAGCATCTATTTTCTCATTGATTTGGGTCAGGATTGATCCCTTCTTGCCCAAGCAAACCGGTCCGGTGCTCAAACAATGTGGGGTGGAATGCTAAGACTGTTTGAGAGGCATGTGGGTGCTCCAAACTCATTTGATGAGTAACTGCACTTGTGTGCATGATTTTATTTTCTTATTTCTATTGAGTGGTTTGCTTTGATGAGAACAGTTATCTGTGTACATAGTCTTCTTGAAGGAGAAACTTGAGTCTGATTGGAATGTGTTCATTTCATGATACAACAAAACAATATATGATATAGCCATGTCATCGTTTGGAAAAGCATATATTGAGTTTTGGTGCTAGTAGTTGATTTTTCATCTATTATAACTTGATTCTTGAGAATAAGACTCAGTTTTTTTGCCAACTTGATATGAATTTGCTGCAGTGGATCAAAGCAAACTCCCAATTATCTTTCTACATTATTTTAACTGAAATAATGAAAAAAAATCCTATGTTTTAAAAAGATTACTTAATCCTAGTTTTCATTTTACCATCACTTGGCACCTACTTTACCAATGTAATTAATTTATTACAATGAATATATGAACCAGACTGGGAAAAATAAGCCCCACTGACCACAAATGGCACCTACTTTGTTTAGCTTTTATTGTTAGTGTTGTGGATTTATTTTTTGTTTTCTTTCATTTTTAAATTTTTATAAGTGAAATGGTAAAAGTAATATTTGTTAGGTTAAACATATAATTTAGTCATGGTATGTGTAGTGAATTCTCAATTTGGTATCATGACTCCTGATTCAAAATTTAAAATTTAATAAATCGAATAATTGAAAATTATTTTTTCAATTTAATGAATTTGTGTCGGTCGAAATATTAAATTTATTTATTAACTTTTTTATATTTTATTCCATCTTTTATATATATATATATATTAATTATTTTATAATTTTATTATATTATATTTATATTTATAATAAATATATAATAATTTTTAAGTAAAATATTATATAATTTATTTAAAATTATAAATATAATAATTACTATGTGAGATTTTTTTTCTAATACATCTTTATTTTAATTTTTTTTCATAAAAATATTTTAAATTTCATAATAAAACATTGAAAAAATTATTCAAATTAAATAGTAAAATTTGAACTAAATGGAATGTGGTATTTAATTTTAATGGTTGTTTTAAATGATTATATCTTATATTATTTTCTTTTCTAATAAATAATTATATTTTTTTTTTACTTCCTTCAAACTTAAATCTACTCAAGATATGTAATTCAATGAAGGTGGTTAACAGTTAAGGAATTAAAAATAGATTTTTTTGTTCTTGAAGAAAAAAACAAAATTGGAATGATATGTATTTAATTTTGAAGCATGGCTATTAATTTTTGGCATCCGTGTCTTATAAAGGCTCATTGGGAACATGCAGACAGAACCAACTCAAGCATACATGAAGGAGAAAGGAAAGAAGTGTCTTAACTTTTATATCTACCTTTTCATCTGTCTGTTCCTCTCAATATTTGTTTCACAAACCAAATTCTACATTGTAAATTTGTTTGCATCTTCCAAAACTATGAGATTCTCAATCTTGCTATTTCTCTTGTTATTGGTGGCACAAGAAGCCACATGCTTTAACAAACATGCACCACCATTGTCCCATTTCAGGAAAAAATTTAAGGATGGAATGGCCATTGCCATGTCATCCCAACTACTCTCTGCATCTCCATCTACCAAAATGGTATGACACAACATTTCTTTCTTTCTTTTTATACTTTTGAGAAACTATAGAGTATATACAATCTTATACAATATCAGTTTGACAGTGTATAAATGTTGGTCTGAATGCAGAATTTTTTTTTTCTGACATTATTACATGGTTTTGGTTTTGGATGTGAATTAGAGTGGGAGAGTGATGTACCCAGTTGAGTATGGTGCAGACCCCACTGGGGCACATGAGAGCAGTGATGCAATTCTGAAAGCTGTTGGAGATGCTTTTGAAATTGAGAGTGAAGTTGAGTTGGTGGCAGGAGTTAGAGACCTTGGAGGGGTTGTGATTGATCTGCAAGGTGGAAACTACACAATCAGCAAACCCATCAAATTTCCTTCTTCTGGGGGTGGCAATGTTGTGGTCAGCATCTCTCTGTTCTTCTTTTCATGCTTCACTATTTGGTATACTTTGTTTCATATTTTGTTTGTCTTTTTAACAAAAGAAAAAAAGGAAAACTTTATTATTGTTACTTTACAATATGATAAAACATTAATCTTTTTCTTGTAATATGTTTAATAATTTATTGTAAAGTGAGAGAAATCTAATTAATACAAAAGACAAGATTTAGTCAAAATATAAATAATATTTATGAAATCTAAAATATAAGTACATATTTTAATTTTTGATAAAACTTTAAATAAAATAAATGAAGTATTTCTAAATTTTTAGAAAATCCAAAGCTATTTAATATGATTTAAACGAGTCAATCTGCTTCCCCCAAAGGAAAGTTAGGCATGTTCTACTTTTGAAAATTGGATTGAAAATACAATTCCACCCTATTTACTTTTAACATACTTCTTTAAACACAAGTTTAAAACTTATTAAAAATTATAAATTTATGTATTGTCTCATATTCATAATTTATGATTTCCAATGCTTTCTATGCTTAATCTTTCTAATAAGCATTAGATAAATGATTGTTCAGGTAAAAGGAGGAACATTGAGAGCTTCCGATTCATTCCCCACTGATAGGCATCTTGTTGAGTTATGGGCATCAAATTCCCAAAAGCTTCCAAAAGCATCAGTTTTCAACAACATGAAACTTCAGCAACCTAATGGTATTTACTATGAAGAGATAACCTTTAGAGACATTCACTTTGATTCTGGCTACAGGGGTGGAGGGATATTCATTGTTGATTCTGTGAGAACAAGGATCAACAACTGCTTTTTCCTGCACTTCACCACAGAAGGGATTCTAGTTCAAGGTGGCCATGAGACCTTCATATCAAGCACTTTCCTTGGGCAGCACTCAACAGTTGGTGGAGACAAAGGGGAGAGGAATTTCTCTGGCACTGCCATTGATCTTGCCAGCAATGACAATGCAATCACAGATGTTTCAGTTTTCTCTGCAGCCATAGGGATTGTCCTGAGGGGCCAAGCCAACATACTCATAGGAGTGCATTGCTATAACAAGGCCACAGGCTTTGGTGGCATTGGCATTTTGGTGAAACTAGCAGGGAATTCACAAACTAGAATTGATAACTGTTACATGGACTATACAGGTAAGGGTTATTATATTCATATACTCAATTCCACTTCTATCTCACTTTCATTCTATTTTTCTTCTTATAATCAAACTATCATTTGTCACATCACAGATTTTCTCACTATTTTTTTCTCTATCTCCTTGTTCTACTCTCACACACCAAAATTTGGGTGCATGTTTAACTTTTTCCATACAGCAATAGTCATGGAAGATCCAGTTCAAGTCCATGTCACTAATGGATTTTTCTTAGGGGATGCTAACATAGTTTTGAAGTCAATTAAAGGACAAAGTTCTGGATTGAATATAGTTAACAATATGTTCACTGGGAACCCCAATAACAAGGTTCCAATAGTAAGTCTAGATGGGCAATTCAGTAACATTGATCAAGTGGTGACTGATAGGAACAATGTGATTGGCATGAGCTTGAGATCAACGATAGGGAAGTTAATTGTTGGAGGAAATGGCACAAAGTGGGTGGCTGATTTTTCAAACGTTTTGCTATTCCCTAATAGGATTAGGCACTTCCAGTACTCATTTTACGCACAAGGGGAGACCAAATTTTTGGCACATTCAGTAACCAATGTAACTAACAATGTTGTAGTTGTGGAAAGTGAGAAACCAGCTCAAGGAGTTGTTTCCTTCTTGGTTGAACAGTGAGTTGTATAGGCTTTTTGGTTTTGCCCTTCTCTGATCAATAAAATTGTGATTTATGAAAAGAAAGGTAACACAGTTTTCATTGCAGTTAATGAATGAGTTTCACTTATGAATGACTCTGGACATTTTTCTCTTTATGTCAGTGTGTTTTTTAGAATCATATTTATAGAAAAAAGAATCCATAAACTTTGTGCTCAAAACTAAATTAAGTTATAAAGTTAGAGTGCACCTTTTTACTTCACAAGATTCAATAATTAAGCACTCCATATCATGGAAATGCTCCACCCCCTGTTCTGCATAATAATCTTTCTTCAGTTTTCTAGGAAAATATATTTAATGGAAACATGAATAAAAATTAGACTTTTTATATACAAAATTCAAATAACTTCCTTTTAGAAAAACTGGTATAAAGACTGTAAAAAAATATAAAAAGAAGATATTTGGTTTTAATTTGATCAACAACATTGATTCATTGATAAATTTTTATTTGGTTTTAATTTGATCAACAACATTGATTCATTGATAAATTTTGTTTGTGTGAGATATTTACACCTAGGAAGATTGTGAGAATTATTTGAAAGAAAGATTGTTAATCATGAAGAAGCTTTGATGGTTTAGGTTTTAGATAGATTTTTAAAATAAATAAGGTAACTATCTTAAAGTTTGACAGAGACATTGATTAGTAATTATACTAGAATTCTAAAAAAGAATGGTGATTACGTTTTCTCTCATAACTCTTCCATTTAGTGTAATATGAAATAACAAATTGGTGATGATACTTTTATACGGATGTATAGTTGGATAGGCCTTTTGTAGACATTTTGAATATTTCTTGTAGTCTACATAGTAAATTGATGACCTCGAGAATAGAACATGGTGCCACTTAATATTATTTTGCCTATTCAATATATGAGTGATATTAGAAAAATTCTATTAATACTATTTATTATGGTTTTTATCGTAGTTTTATAGTTTTATGATAAAAATAAAGTAAATTATCTCATAATTTAAAGTGTTATGGTATTAAATAAAAAGAGTTGTATTTTTTTTATTATTAAGGATAACTTTTGACCTAATGAGAAATATTCAATCCAAAAATTGGTATAAAGGTCAAGATTATGAGTTTGATTTTCAAAGAGATGGAAAAATTATTATGAGTTACAAATTAATTATATTATGACGGAGGTTAAGTGGATCTTGTAATTTAATTTTAATTTACCTATTAAATAAAACTTTAAGATTAAATTTTATTGGATTCAAATTTAATTCTTCAAAATATTCGATGAAATGCAAAAACTAGAGGCTTTTTCATGAACAAAACATTGTTTATTGGCAATTTTGAAGTAAATATGATATATAAGTTACAATATATAAACTTTTATATTTTCTGTATTTATAAGAATGCAATCATTGTTTACATAAACTAGCTAATTTTAAGATTAGTATAATAGAGTGTGAAACTAATTTTAAGATTAGTATTTTTAAGATTAGTATAATAGAGTGTGAAATTATATGCTATAATTTATTATTATTTTTTTTTTATTTCTTTAGAAGCATATAGTCGTACCTATTTATAGGTTTATTTCTTGATTTAGGGAATTTTGATATAATTTCTTCTTTTTTTTCTTTATATTTTTTTATTATTATTTATATATTAAGAATTTTTTTTGAAATGATAAGTTATTCACTTTATAAATAAATAAATAATAATATAAAAATATGTTAAAATAAATTATGTATATATATAAATAGTTATAATAATATAAGGAATCAGTTAAAAAAGAATTTTAGATATATATATTTTATTTTAATAAAAAATGAAATATAATTAGTTAAGTTTTTAAAATAGTTAAATAAAAATCTAAATATATAAAAAAGTTGTTAGACTATTACTTAACAGTTAGACAACTAATTCTTAAATTAGGTGAATTTTTTTATTTTGAAAATTCGAGAAATTTGATCGTTAAGAAATTATTTGATCACTTAATGATTATATAGTCATTGAGCGATTACATGACTCATTAGGCGAAGATATAAATTAAATAACTATAAAATTTGTATTTTAACTTGAGTAGTTAATAAATAATTATATTTTGATTGTTCAAAAAGTAGTTATAAATTATGAATTGGCAAAATTTGATTTTATAAATGTAAAATAAAGTGATATATATATATGAGAAAGTGATTGTCATAATTAATATATATAGATTTAAGATAATTAAGATATCTAAACTTTTGTAATATTTTAAGTCATATAAATAAATATGTCATGAGTGTAAAGTTAATAGAAATTTAAGTCACTTATTCTTAAGTAGAGAGATTAAGATGAGACAAGTGATAGAAATTATTCTAACAAGTAATTATCTTGAAAAAGGATAAATTAAATGAGTCTAAAAATAAAAAAATTCAAAAAATTAATTTATACATTAATAACCTTTATATATAAATGGATGTTTCTTTCCCACTCTTAAAATCAATATAATTTTTTAAAATTTATTATCCTTGATATATGAAAAAAATATTATGTATAGATAAATATATAATTAAATGTATAATTAATATTATAGTGAATATTTAGACTTTTTAAATATATATTATGTTATATGATTTTTAAAAATCTTTAGTTTTTTTTATATTGAGTATATAATTTGAAAACTATCATGATATTTTTTTTTTATAGAAATGTAAGAAGATGATCATAAGAGTTTTTAGATAAGTATAGGTATTATTAGATTAGATATGTTAGAAAATATAAAATATATATAATAATATTGTAGATATTTTTATATTTTAAAAATTTTAAAAATATAATAACTTAATAATAATATTATATTTTATTATAATTTATTTTAAAATATTAGTATCACATATAAATAATAATAATAATAATATTTTTTCCTAAAAAATTATTTAAAATAAAATACTTATTCATGAGTGAATTATCATTGATTTTATACTTAAAATAATATTTTTTTTAATCATTTGAATAAAAAACAAGTTTAGTTAAGAGATATAATTATAATAATATTATTATTATTATTATAACAGATTTTTAAATGATTTCAAATAACTTTTAAATTTCACAGTTAAAGGAACAGTTATTTGTTTATATTTTTTTGTAGGGTTTTTTTTTTTTTTTGCCATACTTTATATAATAATATACTCATAAAATTTCCTAAAAATTTATTTATAAAATAATCAACTTCTCTCCATTTCTTTTATCTTCAGCAAACTGAAATCATATATTATTACCATTATTTTGAATATTATGATTGAGCTTTTGGACAACCACAATATATTTGTATCCTTTTCAAGCCTTATCTTTAGTACAATATGCTGATGATGAAAGCGACAGAGTGAGTTGAAAGTAGAACATTTTGAGAGACAATCAAATTAATTCCACCCAATAATCACAATCATACACAAACCTACAATTAAACACACATAACTAAAAAGTTAATTAAGGGACATATCAGAAAGAAATTCAGGATGATGATCATGAACACAGTTTATTAATATTGTACAGAATTATGCAGTTCAATGTATGATATATATCAGAAGTTCAGAACCTCTAATACTAATGAAGTAACCTACAGATATAGCAGAAAATAAGAGTTTATAATTAGACTTATGAGAGATATAATCATTCACGTATCTTAATAGAGAATGAGTCCAAGTACACAAAAATCCACAAGCTTAAAATTCATATCATGGAACTGAGGAAAATATGAGTTGCTTTTTGGGTGTGCTTTGAAACGCATAAACAAAAAGGAAGACAGTGGGTAATCAACTAAGCAATATCCCATGTCCTTACCTTGCCCCACCAATTTCTCCACACTCTCTTCAATCCACCACTCATTCATCTAACTAGTATATTCCTTTTCCTAATCTAGAGCTTAAATCTTTACATTATATGATTACATTTTCCATCAAATACATAATTTACCTTCAATCCAACACATCTAAATAGTTTAAAGCATTCTCTATCATCTAATACACCTACACAATCTAATCTAAAATTATCTTCACAAATTCAAATGAATATGAAATTAAAAACTGAATTTGATTATCATTCAGTAGTTACAGACAGCTTTATATTCTCAACCAATTAAAAACCAGATATAATATAATCTTTAAGATCATTAATGTAAAAGTCAATAATAGTATCATTAAAGAAAAACTTCTAAAAACGTGCCTCATGATCCAATATAGACATTTTAACTTATATATATAAGATTGCTTTCTGCAAACATTTCCTTAAGCTGTATGTAAAAAATTGTCCAACTTGATGGCTGAAACTCAGTCTGAGAGTCCCTTGGGAGCACCCAGTATGAGTCCCTTCTCAGCAACCAAACCATGCAGCCCAGAAGAACACAGCATGAATTTGATGGTTGTTTTGGCAGCCATAGTGTGTGCCTTGCTTTGTGCTCTTGGTCTGAACACAATGTTACAATGTGTGTTCCAATGTGCGAGTCGTGTTCTAACGGAACCCCTTCAATGGATTGCTTCAAGGAGACTGAATTCTGGGCTGAAGAAGAGAGAAATGGTGGCTTTGCCAACCTCAACCTACACCCTTTCTGGTGGGTCTCCATCAAATTGTGCTATTTGCTTAGCAGAGTTCTCTGATGGGGAGAAGATAAGGTTCCTCCCAAACTGCAATCACCGTTTTCATGTTGATTGCATTGATAAGTGGCTGCTTTCTCACTCTTCTTGCCCAACTTGTAGGAACTTCCTCAAGTCTACTGATTCACTGCACTCTTTAAATATTGTACTATCATAGATTGATTACTATTACAGTTTACGAGTATATGTTAGTTTCTCTTTAGAACACTTAGAAAAAAAATTTTATAAGTTAAAATTAGTTAATTTATAAATTAGTTAGATGATCCTATCATGGAAGGAATATGTATTACTCATTCTCTTAATGGTTTTATTTATCTTTTATCAAAATTTTAAGAATATGATAATTAACATATATTTTTAACTATAATTAAAATATACTTAATTAAATTTTAACAATTTAAAAATATTTTATAAAATATAATACTAATTTTTAATTTTAAAAATTAATTTAAAATTAATTTTTGGAAATAATTTTATTAAGAAATAATAATAATAATAATAATAATAATAAAACTTAGTTAAATTTTATTATTTTATAGATGAAATAATAATAATAAATTTTAGTTAAATATTAATTATTTTAGAGATACTTTTTAGTTGTTAAAGATAAAATTAGTTTAGATTTTATACATAATTTATATTAACTTGTTAAAATTTTTATAAGTCAATTTTGATTTGTTGTTAGAAAGAAAAGTAACATAATTAATCTAATAAATTTTATTAAAAAAAATTATAATGGATTTATCAACGCTCAACTTAAATTGACTTTTGGTAAAGTAGTTTTTTTTTTTCTTATTAATACTAATATTTGGAAATATAAAATAATATTACTAATTATGATAATAAAACTATAACATCTATTTAAACATATGTTACTTTTATTTTATTTTAAATTTGATTGAGAATATTTTAACATCATTTAATATTACAAGTTATAAAATAATATTTACTAAAATTATTATGAAATTAATAATATTATTATATAAAAATAATAATTAATATTTTATCACTTTAAAAAAAATCATATAATATGATATTTTACAAACTTAATTTTTTTTCTTTAGATTTTATGATCTCATCCAATAATGTTTATCAAAATTTCCAATAAAATATTTCGTTGTATAAAAAAAATTTGGTTATGTTATTAGAGAAAGAGTATAATATATATATATATATGTATATATAATTCCTAATTTATATATGTTAATATTATACAAACATATGTGTTTTTAATTTTTATTTTACATATTCATATCTAACAAGTAGAATAAAAAATAAATTCTCATTAATGAAGAGAGTAATTCTTTCTATAATAAAAAAATTCCTATATACCGAAGACTTAAGATCTAAACACGGTAAAAAATAAAAATAATTCTCTATGCATCAAGGGATTAAGCTTAAACATGGTAGTAAATAGGAAGATAATCTCATATGAGATTTTCATAGTATCATGTAAACTAAAATAATTTTTTTATTTATTAACAAAATAAATGAAGTGTTATTTCTTCAGAAAATAGAAAAAAAAAATCAAGGCAAAAAAAGCAAATTAATTAGATGCGTTTAAATGACAAATGATTTGATGGGATTGTATTAATTTATATTTAATTTTAAAATTTATCCAAATTGAAGATATATGGTGAGATTGGACAATTTAATGTTAACCTCAAAACGAATTTAGATTAAAGGTGAGAGTCAGAGTTTAAAGTAAATTATTACTTGATTTCTTGACATAATACAAAATCATTTAAGGTAAATTCACTTATATAGGATTTTATGATGCAGTGTTTCTTAAACAAACAAAGAAAATTTATACTCATTTTCTTTTTAACAAAAAAAATTAAAATTATATTAATTATCTTTGACTAATTAAATCATTATCACTTAATATTCTATTATAAAAAGAATATATTACTGCGAGAGAAAATAAAAAAAATAAACATATTATTAAAAAATTAATAAATTTATTATAAATTAAAATATATATATATATATTTTGTTTTACTAAATTTTAAATGTCAAAACACATAAAAATTTATATAAAAACTATCATAATACTATTTTTAATTAATGAAAGAAATTTAAAACAATAAAATTTTGTGTAGTTTCATATAATTTATTATAAATTTATGCACATCTAAAGGGAGGAAGTTAAATTTAAAATACTTACAAGATAATTGTCACATATATATATATATATATATATATAATAAAGATAAGGGTGGAAGAGATGAACACTACAACCACAAGATGGCACTTAGAGATAGGAATATAAGGATGAATCAAGAAACATTCTCAATCTTTTATTTTAACCAAAATTATTTTTTTTTTAAATGCATTTTTGTTTTCTAAACAAATGTTAAGTGAACATTTTTCTTAAAGATAGAAATAAAAAAAAAAGAATAATTATTATAAGGAGGCAATTATTGTGATAGAGCTTTGTTATGATGGTCCTTGTCTTGTCTGAGAATGCATATTCTCATTCTGTAAATGCATATTCTCTTCCGACATATCCAAGTGTGTGATAAAGCCACATTTGTCCCATCACTTTCTTCATTTCCACCCTTTACAAGAAAACTACCATTTACAAATTCAAAAACTCTTTTCATAATTATTATATTTTAAAATTTATTATTACTTTTCAAACTTTCAAAAATACATAAATTTAGTTATTTTATTAATTCTGTGAAAATAAATATTACTAAATATTGTATTTTGATATAAATAAGTAAATATTTTAAAATATTAAAATTAAACATAAAAATCATTAAAATTATATATTTTAAAATATTAAAAGAATAAATTAACCAATCTAAAAGTATAAAGATTAAAGAAAAATATAAAAAAAAAAATGCAAAGAGTTTTCTTTTTTATTTTAAAATACTCAAAGTTAAAGTTAAAGATAAGACATATAACCTATGATGATGAGATGAAAATAAGTGGTGATAAGTATTAGAGAAGTATTCACATTCAATATTATGAAATATGGCTGTATAAATAGAATGTTTTAAAAAGAATTGTTTTAAGATGATGATGATCCATGAAAGAAATAAAAAAAGAAAGGAAATTCAATTAAATAACCCAGTTTATCTTCATCGATTTTTCAAGTAGGACGATATCTTGTTGGTGCTTATTTTAAAAAAAAAATTATTTTAATAAAATAAGTAGATTTCAGTTTTTTTATATTTTCCTATATGCTTATTTTAAAAATAATTTTTTTTTAATATGCAAATCCTATCCACTCCTTAAATAAGTAATTATTTTAAGAGTGTTTATTTCTGAAACATTTTTTTTCAATTTAATCAAACCAGCTTCTTTGATGAAATATGCATTTTCAATAACTCATTTTACTTGAAATTATTTAAAATTAATTTTAAAGATTCACATTAACAAAATCATAAATTTTACTTCATATATCATCTGACTTGTGTATATACTTTCTAAATAATAATTTATTTTAAATATTAATGGATGGATAAAGCTAACCATTTATAATTATTAGTTTAATTAAACATGCAATACCATAAAATAAACCTTGTCTTTATTTTTAAGAAGAAAAGAGATATCAAATCAAACTATGTACAAAGGAAAATAATGTACAAAACCATCTTGCATGTATGACATACCCAGTATCCTTCTAGTAATCCTCATTTCAGAAATGGTAGGCTTAATTATATATAGGAATGGATCTTAATCTAGAAACACACAAGTTTATTTGCCACTTTAGTCGGTGTAGTATTCATCATCATAGAATCCATCATCATCATCCCACTCATCATAAAGAAGAGATTTCAGCTGTTGTGCCCTTAATTGTTCTTGTATTCTGTCTCTGATTGCTGTTCCCTGGGACATCAGCAAACTACCAAATTAGTACACAGCGCAATATTTAAGTATGGAACAACATCACATGCAAAAACAAGTGATTTTTTATTATAGTAAGCAATCTTTTGGAAAGGTAAAAGGGATTTACCATTTTGTGGCAACCTTCTTCAAACATCTCCAGAAATCCAGCTACCAATCGATCAGCATTTTCAACCCATTCATTACGGTGCATTCCAGCAATTTTTCCCACCGTTTGAATCTGCAAAGTTCAATATAGTCCGGCTCATCATATGAGAATCACTAGTACATTGAATAGGAAAAGATGCATATTCAGAAATATTCAAATCCCACATTAACTAGGGATAGAACCAAAATAATGTAAATAAGGAACAATCTTGTCCCCACAAATTGATTGTTAGATTGAATTAGACCTAAACTCAAATTCCAATAATACAAGGAATAAAGATTATAAACAATTTGAGACATTTTACTGTCCCTTAAGCAAGGGCCAGAAAAAAAAATTACAATAATGTATAGTAGATTGCTGAGGTCTAATGAAATTTAACCTCTAAAATGAAGAGATGTGTAAAGTGAGAAAGCGAAGACCTATCTACCACTAACTTAAAGAAATTTATGTTTACAAAATGCTTTAGTTTAAGAGAATATTGGTAGATATGCTCTCATTTTCTTTTACAGTCTAACTTTCACCATAATTTTATCGTATCGCCAATCACTTCAGTTCTCCTCTGATCTATGTAATGTATTTACGCATTTGTTCTATGATGAGAATAGACCTTACTAATGACAACAGATGTTGGGCAAAATATTTCCTAGAATAACATTTTGACATTAGATAATTTATGTAATTTTCATTGTGATAATTTCTTGATGGTATCAGTAGATAATTTTTAGATAGTTTAGGATGTTTTAATTTTCTGTTTTAGAATTTTTATATCTTTATTTTAGTTTTCTTTTTAGTTTACAAAATGCAAGAGAACAGAATCTTTTAAGAGACATTAGAAGATGGGAGCGCTTCATAATTCAGTAGAATAATGTAGCATAGGTTTTTAACAGACTTAGTGGAGTCTAGGTCTAGGCTTCTATTGATTGAGTGAAACTTCCCAGCTACTATCAAAGAGTACTAAATACATTTTATCATGTGATACATGAGAATAATATTTCCTGAGTGTATTAAGCTTGTGACAAATTAACCCTCTTTATTAATAATAATAATAATAATAATAATAATAATAATAATAATATTGGATCTATGAAAGTTGAAAAGACAAAATTAGGCATGACTAGACCGTCAGAAATATTTTGTAAAATAAAAAGATAAAAATATTGTAACTTAGAGAGAAAATAGAGAGAGATTAAAATTGGAGGAAGATAACCATTGAAATTCATAATTATTAAACCAAGCTATAAGTGCTTTTGAGAGTTTCTCTCCTAAAAATGTAGAGCTTTTTCTAATAGAGAAGTCTTAAAAGCAATTTTAGCTTTGTATCCAAACAAGCTCTTGGACACAAATACCTAGCCTGGTTGGCATACTCCGGTACGCAATGACTGACTAGTCTTGGTGGGAAAAGATTAATGCCACACTATGCAACATTATCAGGTTCACCATTCATCCCTACCTCAAGTAAAATCCTGCACAACAAGTTACTGCGAGTTTGTTTAGGAGCAGATCACAATTGAGTACACTAATGATACCCCGTATTTTCTATGCATTGCCCCTCAAAAGTTTGGGGCTCTGCGTCTACCTATTTGAGAAAGGTTCATGCGGTTCTGCAATATCTCAATGAACTATTACCTCCAGAATTCAATAACGACTCCAGCAAAGGAAATTGAATTGTACAGTACCTTTTTTATGCTGGTACCCCTTGTTTACCTCTGGAGTACTCTACCAATCGAGAACAAGTATTGGGTTCACCAAGTATCCCTACTTTGTCCACAACTTGGTCCACTTTTCTGCAGTTTCCAACCGAGCAAACCTCTAATGTTACTGCTCCCGGGGAGATAATTCTGGTACACAATTTAAGTATATACAACGACCTTTGGAAGGGATAGGAGTTCTCTGATCCACTGCTATTCTTGTCAATTTGAGATTTGGAGAGCCTTTTACTGATATTTAACCCGTTCACTGATGATTATTAGACTTGAAGCAATGGAAGCCTTGAGCAACAAATAAGATGTAACATCTGTGTTTCAAACTTACCCCTTTCAATATACATTAGAAAACCAAGATCAAAACCTCTTTTTTCCTTCCCATACTTTTCCCTCTAATAAAGTCCCACCAGCAAAGACTATAAATTGGCCGTTTCCATAAAAGTAAATTAACCATAGCCTTTTCCCATCCTCAAATTCCAAATAATCATCTCAAGAAGTAAATAACTCTTCCACCATAATCCCTCTCAACAATATCAAGCCCGTAGATGTAAAACAAAGAGCAACCAAAATAACAAAATACTTACAACTATTATTATTGACGAATTTTATCACAATAGAAAACTGAAAGATAGATATTAAGATATAAGGAATCAAGAAATAATGATTAATATAGTAACCATAAATCTTATTCTATTACTCTCCTTTGTCAATCCACATTATAGTGGACCACCTAATCTCTAATTACTAATTGATGGGGTCAGCTGTCTCCAGAAGGACTGCTCTAGAATTGAATAAGGATATTGTGTTTTTAGGTCACTAAACGGCAATTTATTAGACAAATAGATGTCCAAAAAGGCATAAGGTTCAGCATCATTCAGTTCTATATGCTTTGTACAAATAAAAGGATAACTAAATCAAGGTAATGAAGAAATCACCAGCCCTTCTTCAGAGGGTTCCTTCAATTGAACACCAACCATCCAAGGAATATCCCAACCACACTCCAAGTTCAAAAAGGCAGTTCAAAAAGGAATATCTTCAGAGTGTTCCTCCAATTTCCAATGTGTCTTTACAAGTTATTTTTGATAGTCTTAAACTTTTTCATAAATTGAATTAGTGGTGGGCGGGGAAATAATCAAACATAGAAAGATTAAAAATTAACTGTTATACAAAGATAAAAGCAAAACAAAATCAAGAAACAAGTATTCTTTTATGGACAATGGCAACCTCACTCAAAGACTTGTGTGTAAAAAAAAACAATACAAATGCTGATAGGATATTTTATGATCTATTGTTACCTTCTTTCCCACTTCCTCTTGTTGTTTCTTCACTCTCTCCTGCAATTTTTTAAGTCCCATGTTCATTCTCAACCTCTTCTCCTAAGAGATTGTGTAACAAAGATAAGTTCCCCACCAAGCAATAAATCAAACCAATGATGAAACTGAATACTAAAACATGAAAAATCTGAAAGAAAGAAAAACAAAGATGCTAACCAAAAGAACAAACCTTGACATAGCTGACACCTAGCTCCTTTCTTGTATAACCACGGTCCAAATTTCGCATTACATACTGATTATAATCTTTGATAATTCTCATTATAATATCAGAGGTAGAAATTCCTTCAGTCCGCTTTGTTTCTTTAAATTTTCCAACAGACTTAACCTATATAAGAAATTAAAAGGCATAAGATCAGCATTGAAAGACCAATCAGCATATATTTGGAGAAAAAAAAAAGGTATAAAAAAAACAGGACAAATAAAAGTGATTCAATTAATGGAAACTAAATTAGAACATAGTTCTATCACTTGAACTTACATATTCATATACATCCTTTCCAGCTCCACTTGCGTCGGCATAACTATGATAATAGAATAAGGAAGTGATAACATATATGAGAACATACAAGAACTTGAAGAAAATGGTACCGGTCTGAATATACTTAAGAGTTGTAATGCAAGCAGAACAGTATCACACAAATAGAACAGAAGCATGACAACACAACCAATTGTAAATAATAATAATAATAATAAATATACATATATATATATATATATCATCAAGAAGCCAATAACAGTGTAATAATGAGAATTCTAATAAACAGATATTTCAAATTTGTCAACATATTTATATCGTACATACCCATACAGGGTATCAATATGCATATTGTACGGTGGCCATTAAACTTGGATCTGTTATATTCTAACCACTTTTTTTCCCTTGAATAGAGATGAAATTATTATTATAACTGAAATTACAAAATTTTTATTTAATTTGACTACAATAATGTTTTATAATAAATTTTACAAATATGGTTGGTAAAAATGTGATAGTGATAAAAAGAAAATCAATATGAATAAAATAAAATAAAAAACTATATGAAGAAATATAGAGCGAGAAAAAAAAAAAAATATATATATATATATATAAGAAATATACAAATATAATTATATTTTATTTATCATACATTGTTGTACCAAATCTTAATTTTAAAATATTATCATATCGATCTATGCAACATTATAATAAGACCTAATTTAACAATAAATGTAAGCAAAAAAATTAATTAAATTCATGAATCACAACAGACACCAGAAAAAAGAGAGCGCAGTGATATAAATTTCAAAATGCAAGCCTTTATTAAAATTATATTTAGCCAACAAGAATTACAAGATTAGTCATAATTGTAGAAAATTGTATTCTATTATTAATGCTCGGGACTATGAGTTTGAATTCGACCTCCCAAATAGTTGAATTCAACATGCTAAATGCGACATACTGGGAGTTCATGGTCAATGAGTGGTATGCAGGTATATATATCTATACCTCCGTGAAAAATAATGCACAAACATCTCTCTTTTTCCTCCTTCGCAGCCACAAATATTATCTCCATCCCATATTACCCAAATTTCCAATTTTATATAAACCTTTTTTTTCTTCTAAATAGAAATCAGCTTTAATTTAGGATATGACATTGTACAATCATAATATGCTAGGACTCAGTCAGCCATGTCATGTCCTTATATAGTTTCGTATATATGTTTTGCATTGTATCATGCTTCCTACTTAATGTCCCTAAACTTTTCACATTCGCAGCTGCAAGCACCAAGAATGTAGATACATTCATTCAGTCCGTGTAAGTTATTCTATTTTGGTATTGATAATTTTTCATCAAGAAGTCATAAATTTTAGACCTAGATCGAATACAAAGGCAAGTATAGCCTGGGGCTGGTTAACCTTACGGAAGACTATCATGTGCCACATAGTCAATTTGATGCTTGTCAAGGAACTCCTTAGTGATTACCCATGGCGCATCTGGAATAACTTCATCAACCCACCTGGAGCAAGTACAATTCAAAATGCTTCACACACTCTAATACTATAGTGAAAACAATTAATTGGACTGAAAATGCAAAGTTACAATAACCTGTAATCAGGAATTTAAAAGCAATTTAAGTGAGATGAACAAATGGATTGAATTTTATTTTATTTAAGATTTCAACCACTAGTTAGATTTTAGGAGACAACAGAAAGAAAAACTGTGGAGCTTATTAAGGATGAAGCATTCAGATTTCAAAGTAAAATGTATTGGAAGTAAAACCCATCCTGCAGGTCCAAATGAAACACTACCACACGTCCGCCGCCATATACAAATAAAATAACGGTGATGAAATGAAAGCCAATAATTTGGTCAGAGCAACACAGTAAGAACTTAGCTTCTGAAATCAGATATAAAATGCAACTAACTCTGAAAAACCTCATCAGTAGTATAGGAAAAAATTAACATTCATTCTTACAACTACAAAAGAACCAAAGAACTTCGACACTACAAGTTGGCACAATTACAATTGTACTCAATTAGCCAGTCATCTGAGTCCACAAACACTAGTTTTAATAATGGAAACAAACACTTGACATTCATGACTTGACTTGTCTATACTCTAAAATCAAAACTATATAACCTTGTATGAATACTTTTACAGTTCCAATCTCACCCTTCATCAGACTATTTGGAATATTAGTCAACAAAAGAATCAGTCAGAAACTATACAATTAGTTTCCCAGCAGAGTGTAGTGAAAGAAAGGGCAGGTAAATTTCAACCGCAACACAAGCCATCAAACAATATACAAACAAAACCTGACCTGAAGCAAATATAATTCTTAAGGGTAAAATCTATGCACCGACAGTGTAAAAAGTATCTACAACATCAACTGATTAGAAATCATAGTAGAGATGATTTTTAAGATAGCTATTGTAATTTTATATTGGTTGACACCCTTTACTATATGTATAATTTACCCATACTTCTTTGATAAGAAAGAAACTTCCTAAGCAAGTGTACAGTAAAAGTAGGAACATATGCAAAAAAAACGAGTCAAAATTCAAACCCGAAAAAGAAAGGAGAAAAAAAAAAACCTGCAGTGGCGGAGAGACTCATAACGTTCCTTCTCAGTCATAACAGTTTTGCCCTTATACTTATGGGTGATCTCATCATTGCAGCATCCAACAAGGAGATAAGCGTTTGGAAACCTTCAATTAAGAAAAGTCGAAGGATTGAAGCAGCATGCACAATTTCCCTTAAACAACAACTAAGTTTAAAAATAGAAAAAATATATAAATAAAAAAAAAAGACTAATTCAACAAAACAAACAATATCCCGTTTTGAGGTGGGGAAATTAACCAAATTGGGGGTTAGTAGAGTGGAAGTCAAGTTTACTCCTTGAGTATGCACCACCCAACCAAAAAAGAAATAAAACATGGATTTGAACTAAAAGTCATACAAAAAACCTATCCTTCTCAAATGAAGAATGAAGTAGAGAGTATGAATTACAGTTTCTTGGCTTGCTCAAGAGAACGGGCATGGCCGAAGTGAAAGAGATCGTAAATCCCATCAGCGTAAACTCGAACGGGAGTTTCCTTGCACCCTTTTTCCATAATTTTGGGCTCTTCTTGTTCTTCCATCACTCTCTCTGAGTGTGAACAGTGAAAGAATGTGAACAGTGAAAGAATGAAGAAGAGCGCGTGCGTGCGTATGAGTGAGGTCGAAGATCTGGCCACGATCTTCTCAAACCGTTTTCTTGGACCCACCTAACACCCGCGATAACCCAAACGAACAGAAATCATAAGCTTTCTTTGGTAGAAGGAAAATAGAGAATGAATAATCAATTTAATTTGTTTGTTTGATCGGTTAAATATCGTTAATTTTTTTGTTTTGTTTTTTTTTTAGAATCTTTACAGACACAATCTAGGGGAGAAGGATTGAAATTAAGATTATTATTCTCTAATAATAACATTAATTAGGGATTTCGGTTTTTTAAGGAAACTTAGGTATTCCAATAATTGTGGACTAATTTTCCGTGTAAAACTCTCTTGTCTTTAGAGTGTTTTAAGGGAAACTAATCACAAATTATATTCTTTTCTAATTTTGAAAATAGTATTATTTTCTATCCATGAAATATGATTCAGGTACATAACAAAACAGGAAAAACATTTGTTTAGTATATAATGAAAACAAACACAAACTCATCCAAAACCATGAATCAAAACAAAATATCTGCTGTATAAAAAAAATAAAAGCTCATCCAACATAGTTTTTGCTTGGTAGATAGAAGCCACCTAATGAAATTGGAATAACACACCACACTATCAATTTGGTATTTTTTTTAATTGAATATCATGAAAAAAATTGAATTAAAATAATTGAGTGTGTGAATTTGGGTCTTATACAATATTTTTGCACTCATACGCAAATTTGAGGGTGATTGTGAAAGATGATGGAGGATGGGCCCAATAAAAAAGTTGCGGTGGAATAAATCCAATCATTGTTTTATGCGTAAGCAAATGGTGAAGCCCAGATCTTGACTCTGCAATACTACTTTTCTTTTTCTTTTTCTTTATAATATTCTTTTATCATAAAATTCAGATGATAATTCAACCACTGCTGTACTCAATTGGTTTGAAAAAAAAATATTAAAAATTATAAAAAATATATATATAATATTCAATAAAAAAAATTTAAACATAAAAAAACCTACAATATTCAATTAAAATTATTAAGATTTGGTTTATTTTTTGTATTTTTATGCAAACTTCTTTTAAATATAACGACGACAATACAATTTTCTCTTCTAATTTTAAAAATTATTTTATATTGTGATAATTTTTTTATTATCTTAAATTATTGTTTTATATAAAAAATTCTAAATTATTCTTATTCTTATTATTACTATTTAAGCATTGTCCTAATAAATTTTTAATAATATTGATTTACATTTATTTATAATGAATAGATTAAAAATGCAGTTATTAATAATCATATTACTAACGAGAGGTTATGTACGTGATATGGTTTATGTGTCTAAGAGTTTTGAGTATGGATTGTATGATTATTATGTGTGATTTGTTATGTGATGGTTGCGTTCGAGCCATGTAGGATAATTATTCATTATGGAGTATTCAAACTTCAATGGTGTTCTAGTTACATAAACAAAAATATCATGTGGTGAGAAGTGGACGAAGATTTCACTTACAATATCATTAGGGTGTCTTGATATGTGTAGGAAAATCACCTTAGATATGTGATTACAAGAGGGGGATGATTTCGTGATCTTGAGGGATCGTGTTTATTGTATATGGCCATGTAACCAAAAAGCGTGATAAGATATTAGTTCTTAAAAGTAAAAATTCCATATAATTTTTTGGAAAAATCTATCTAATATATTAGGTGTGTGTGTGATTAAGTAAGTGTTATGAATGTTTGTGATTGAATTTAATGATGATATAAGTATTTGAGCATAATTGAATATATGAATGTGATGATGAAGATATGAAATGTATATTATTATTAATGATTTTGTTTACTTTAACTTATTTTTATTATTTGTGTTTATAATTTTATTAATACTGTGATAATTATATCTTGACAAAGATAATATATAACTGTATAGGTAAAAATAAACAATGACTTTAAATGTTGTTCGAAAAATATTTAATTTCATATTAATTTGAATTTCTATATATTTTATTATAACATAATTTTGTTCTTAAATTGGAAACTCATATAATATGTTAATACTTTATATATTTATAATATTTTTATGAAATTTATTTTAATTGTTTTTCTAATATTATAAGTTGGACTTTTTAAAAAGTAAATTATTTAATTTTTTTTCTATTCTTTCTAATAAATTTTTTATTAATATTTTTTTTTATCTATGTATCTTAGTTTGGAATAAAAATAATAATAAAATATTATTATAATTATATAATTATTTTTTAAATGTGTGAAGTTTGATTTCGTAATTTCTAAATCGTCGAATTTAAATTATAAAATCTTAATTAATTTTTTTTTTAAATATCATTAAATTCTTTACAAAATCTTTTAAAATTCATTTCTATACGTAAAAAAGTTTTTTAAAATATTAATTAAATATATTATGAAATTATTCTAAAAAATATTTATTTATAATTATTGAGTAGCAAAATAAAAAAAATTGAATATCATTATTAGAATAGATTTAATTGAATGAGTAAATACGAAATAAATTAGAACTTAAATGAATTAGATATTTTTTTCTCGATCCTATAGTTTAGATGGACTCAGGTTGTGTTAAATCTGTTGTTTAATTATTAAGTTTACTACTTAGATGTATAAGTCTCTTAATTTTGATATTTTGAGAACTAATAATCTTAATTAAGTTATAATTAGAAACAAATAGAAATGTCTCTACATGAAATTGATTTTAAGTTCTATAGAAGCAAGTTTAAGGTTATTACAATCATATAAACATATAAAAAGTGTTCTGGAATCTATGAATTTATAACATCATTTAATAAGCGTAGACGTATCAAATTGTTAACATCTCACTAATTTCGAAGATATTTAAAAGATGTTAAAATCAATTTTCTTATTCTAAACATGATAATAGTAAGGAATTCAAGAAATTTTTTTTAAAAAAATGTTCAAGCTTATATAATTTAATACAAACATTCATGTTGATAACATCTCTTGCACTAAAAAGAATTAGACTTTATTAAATTTGCACCAAGAATTTCATAAGTTACAAATTTGAAGTTGCCTATAAAATGATGAATCTCATATGTATGAGAACACAAAAAGTGACTACATAATTTACATTCACATAAATTTATGTTACATTATTTATAAGACAAAGTCTTAGAAAGAGAAGTTAGCATTTGAAAATATTTTCTTATGAAGTTATTCTTTCTTGTCATTATGAATATCTCGTAAAAATCCTCTTTAAAAATTATTTTGATGTAAATCTTTTTTATAAATTTTGTTTGTAAATTAAAAATGATTTTGTGTATTTAAGAAAGGGAATAATGGCTTAATGATTTAAAGAATACTTATTCTTTAACTTAACTTAATAAAAATTAAAATAATTTATTTAGAAATGATATAATGTATTCGTGGATATTTATAGATAATTATGAATATTTTTTCTCAATTTTAATAAAATTACTTAAAAGAATATTATTTAAAAATATAAACTTAATTAATTTTTTTATCTTAAAATATAATTCAAATAAAATTTAAAAATAATAATATAAATAAAATTAATCTTTCTAAAATATAAATTCAAATAAATTGCAAACCAAAATTTAAATAAAAAAATATAAATATACAAAAATAAATTCTTTTATTATTAATTTTTCTCACTAATAACTTTATTTTTGTCACTTGATTTTAAGAAAATAAAATAAAAATTATAACGCCTCAAATCATTACTCTTAATATTATAATTTTCTTTCAATAATAAAACAAGTAAATAATATTTCAAGATTTTTTTTTTTCAAAGTCAATGATCAACCTAAAATAAAATAGATATATAAGATTTATTTGACAAAAAGAAATATTTAATAATTATTTAACTCAACTTAAATATGATTGATAAAAGCTAAATTAAAATCTATAAATAATAAATTTAGATTTAAATAATAAATGTTAGAAATAAGTTGAGTATCATTCATAAAATAATTATATGACGTCAAATTATATTATAATTATAGAAACTAAATATTTTACTTAGTCATTTCAAGGAAATAAGGTAAATATGTATAATTTCCACAATAACTTAATTATTTCTGAGGAATAAACTATTTATAGTCATATTTAGACATTACAAAATAATACTATGGTTAAGGAACCTATCATTCAAAGTTACAAAATAATCAAAATTATTCTTATTATTTAACAAATATATTCTCATGTTAGAGTATAGAAATTTTTATTCATACATATATAATAATATAAATCCCTATACTTAGAGCAGGTTCCCCATCAATAAGAAGAAGCAAGATTTGTCCTACCAATCAAATTCTCATCTAAGAGATGAGTGTCTCACGAATCTTCTTACATAATTCCCTGAAAAATTGGTTGTGTAAGGGTGAGTTTCTTCCTCACCATAATCTTCCAACAAAATTCAAGATATTTATGTTTAATAATCACAAAAATGAATATTTAATTAGAGAAAATGATTAATATAATTGAATATTACATCTTAATAAAATTCTTTAACTATCAATTTCTAACCTCGTCAAACAAGTTCTTTTAATCTTTTTACAACATTGTTATTTAAATTCCCTCATATTTCCTTATCACGTACGTCAGTCATATGTCTCACTCACATTATCATTCAAACTGTGATCACATTAGTTTCGGTACTCTAGGTACCCTGGGATCTCAAAATAACGCTGTCAACCCCACCACCTAGGTGACATTGGCCTTACGCCGGTGTGGATAGCCGCCAGTTGGCAATACGCCCCACGGATACAACGTGTGCACACAAGCCCCTTTGGCAAAAAGTATAGGCAACGATTCAGTTGGGTAATGGAGTGTGAGGCCCGCGGCAGTTCCCATTGCACACTTTGTACATCACGGCATGGACCACTCCATCACACTCTCATTCCCCCAAGTTATCAAACCTTCCTGAACTATACCCCAGTGTGTATCTCTGTAACCCATCCACATGGAAATTAATGACTTTAGATGACATAAATCTACAAGTTCTCACAGTTTCTCTATCCTTTAGGTAGTTCCAAACTCCCACCATAAAACATTCTTTTGATAGCCATCTAAATCATTTTCTTACTTCATAGCATCAAACATCATTCTCTCATTCATGATTAATCATATTATTATATTTATTTATATTGAGTTAATATTAGTTGTTCTACGACATATAACAGAGTTATATTAATTCAATAATTATTATCATAGAAAATTTATAAAAAGAAAACTGACTCTGAAGGTAAAAATAGAAGAAATGAGGCTACAAAAGTAATTAAAATTTTTTTTATTTTAATTAAATTTTTTTTTGTTTGGTCAATGCGCTCAGCGAAAGTCAACGGTCAATGCGCTCAGCGAAAGTCAACGGTCAATGCGCTCAACAAAAGTCAACGGTCAATCACTGAACGAATTATTTTTTTTTATTTATTTATTTTTTTACAAATGCACTGAGCGGATTTCGTCCGCGCTGAGCGGATTTCGCCCATTGATGTGTGTTCTTCGGTGCGCTGAGCGGATTTTTATAGGGACGCGAAGCTTCTCGGGTTTCAGTGATTTTTCAACCATTTTCAAAATAAAACACATTCAGATAACAATCAATCCACAAAACATCATATATTGAAGATTAGAATGAGAAATAAACTCCATTTACCTCAAAAACGCAAAAAGATCAAGAATAGGGAAGTTTGGAAAACTCTAACATTCAATCCTTCCTAAATCAATAAAACTACCGTTAATCTACGATTTCAATCGGTGCAAATGGAATTGGAAGCTTGGATTTAAGTAAAATTACCTTGATTTAGAAAGAAATAGAGAAATGAGAGTAGGATTTGAAGAAGAAATTTGAAATAGAGATGAGGAAGGTTGTGTATGCGTATAGAGATTAAGAGAAATTGAAAATGAGGAAGAGTTTCAGTGCATGCGTTCACAGGGAGAAAAATGAGGTAGAAGGGAAGGCGGTTTGCTTTTCAATATATTATATATAATCATTATAATCCTAAGCGGTTTGAATATTTTTATTTTATATTATTCTTTTTTTTTTAATTATATTATTATATTAATATTTATTTTTCTTTTTAAAAATAATAATAATAATTATATAAAAAATAATTTCTATTAATTTTAAATATCACACATAATTAAAATACACATCCAAAATTAAGGGTGTTACAAAAATTATATTCACTTTATTAATAAACGGATTATTAAGATTCTTGCATCTATTATCCGTGGGTATTAATTAAAGATACACAATTTGTATTTATGACAAATTTTACTTATAAGTATTTGAGTATAAATTTTTTAACATCTTTAATCCTAATCCAAGTGAACTAATTTGCATACATGCTAGTTTTACTTACTATAGAAATGAAATGAAAGAGTTACAAGACTTTTATAATGAGGATGCTGAGAAGTTTAAGGATGTCATGCCTATACGTTAGTTGAATGTTGGTATGGAGCAAAATTTCTACTTAATCAAATTGATTACACCTTAACTTTGTATTTAATTACACCTATCTAATTAGACCAATTTAAACAAAATCACAAATCATATTAGGTTTTTGAACTTATCAAAATCATATCATACTTATTCAAGTTAAGTTGGATTGAGATAAATCAAGTATGAATAAAGTTAGGTTAAACCAAATTAGGTTTGAGTAAGTTAAGTAAAAAGATTTGATCAAATTAATCTGAATTAAACCGAATCAAGTTATATTAAGATAAATCAAGTTAAAATAAGTTAGATCAATCCATACTAGATTAATTCAAATTTAATTTAACCAGACTAAGTCAACTCATACACTATAGATCAAACTAAGTTAGATTAAAACAAATCAAATGAATCAAATTAGATCAAATCAAATAAATAGTATAAAAAAATTACATAAAATTAAAAAAAAGAAAAAAACACAAATAATTTAAATCTTTTATTTTTCTAAATAAAATTTAAAATTCTTTAATTTTAAATAATCAAATTATTATCATAAATTTCTAACTTTTTAATTTTTTTCAAAATTTCTAATCCAAACAATACATTTTATCTATAAAATATTGCAATTTATCTATAAAATATTAACTCTCTACAAATTTCTCATCCAAATATTTAAGAAAAATTATTATAAAAACAAATTATAAAAACAAATGAGATGTTATTTCTTACAGATTTTTAATAATAAATAATTTTTTTCAACTAATAATAAATTATTTAGTTATGTATTATTAGATGAATAATTGGTGCGAGGATGAATACAACATTCCTTAAAAAAGGCATTTTAATAAATGTATAGAAAAGTGAAATAGCTCATTCTAAAGATAACTTCCACGTTGAGTTTGGTAGAAAAAGAAAACAGAGGGAAAAGAAATAAGTGGGAGAAAAATAGTTAAGAAATAGAGGCTATTATGGTTAAAGAAAAGTAAGTAACGTGTAATCCATTAATCATTTAAGTGAAGTCAGAGATTTTAGTAATTGGCTACATAAGAAAAAGCCATAATGAAACGCTTAAAATATAAGACAACGATGAAAACAGATAACTATAAGAGAATTTAGAAGAAGAATACATTTTAACAACTGTCCTATCAATGCTTCAGTTAAAAAAAAGAGTCATGGAATCAATCAAATTTGATATTAAAGAAATGCTTGTCTTAAGATAACACTGAAAATCATAATACGTACGGTTGCAACGAAAAAAAATTCTTTGAAATCAACACTACAAGTTCTAAGATCAACTCCAGTAAAAAAAGTAGTAACATGAATTTGTAGAGAGTGAAAATGCATGCCTCCCTCTCTAAAAAGCCAAATCATGCATTTGTGTTCGAGTTAATAGAAATTTCCTGCAAGAAGCATTATAACAACAATGATTAGTCCAAATAAGCATAAAGCTGCACTCTGAATAACAAAGCATGAAGATTAATTATTCAAAATAGTGACATGGAATAACATTTATTTGACCAATGACATATAACATTCAAAGCATGATTACCTTAGTGCAAATATATATATAATGGACATCAGGATTCCTTCCTAAGGCTTCCTCCACAGAGCTTCCATCATCATTGAGGGGAACAGGTTTTGTCAGCTCCCAAATTGGACGATCAGAATGTTCTTCTGAGGCAAGTTTCTCTGCATATATCATGAGAGTGATTATAGACTAGGACTTAGATTACACTCCAATTTTTAATGCATTAGGCTAAAAATGCATATATACTTGATTCAAGGGTAGCAAATTTGCAATTTAGCCAAGAACAATTAAATAAGATGTTTTGAGGGGAAAAGACTCAAAAAGCATTTGTTACATATCTAAAGCCAATTGACAATGCCTCATGCATTTAACCAGTAAGAGTAATCAGCAAGCACAATTCAGTAAATCCCCAATCCCCACAACAATAATGCATGTTATAGTTTACGAGTATTACTCGTGTAAACAAAAGGGTCTATTTGAATCAATTTCTCATTATATACTTACTTATAGGAGAAGACAATAAAAATATAAAATGAACTAAGCATCTAACATAAGTTAAAAGTAATTTATGTAGAAGTTAAAATCAGCTTTTGAAAAAGCGAAATGAGAGAGTTTATATAAATTAGATGATGTTTGAACTAATTTTAACTTATGGGATAAGTTTATTTCGTGTTTCTTTCTTATTTTTGCACTTCTACAAGTGCTTATTTAGAAGTTTAGGTCTATTCTAACTTTTGTTATGACAGAAGAACTTACAAAAGTATAAGCCTGTAAACATGCCTCTGAGAGATATAGAACAGAAAGTGTGTAAATTGGAATACAAAATGATATTGACATTAAGATTCAAGCCAACCTATGACATGAAGTTTTATTGTCCATGAGCATGCATCCCGTAGCAATCGTAGGCGATATAGCGGAGCTCCATATGTCACCTGCAGATTTTACAACCATTCAAGGTTGCTCAGGTGAAATGCAAAGGCACATTCTATCCATTGGAGGGTAAATCTGAATGCAGATTGATGATTAAATAAAGAGGTGCAATTACCAGAACATAAACTCCTTTAGACTTAAGAACCCTATAGTGTGTCATCAACTGCTTCAATAATGGTGAATAGATCAAGAATAAAAAAAATCCAAAATAAAACAGAAGCTATAGAATAATTATAGGCTTTTGTTCATGGTTTTATTATACCTCCAAATCTCCTCAAGCATTTTTGTAGCATTTTGCCTTGAATTATTTCCACACTGCAAACAAAAACATGCAAAGACCAAACAATAAGGCTTGTCAAACATACTAGTATTCCAAGGAGCATTACAATCACTACACTCACCAAGATAGAATCAAGAGTCCCTGAAAAACAAAAACAAAACAGTATCAACACAATTCATTATCCAATATGCACTAATTATAATGAAACAGATAAAAAAAATTACAATAAAAACAGCAACCACACCTTTGTCAATAACAGCAGCAAAAGACTCTGATTCAAAATCATTCATGTCTCTCACATCCATTTTCATATCTGCCCAATTATTAAGGATACTTCACACTCAACATTTTCGTTATTACCATCTGAGTTAAAATCTATGAAGTTCAATACTTTATAACGAATTTGATTAAAATGCACTGACATGCCGTTGCCATCCGATGACAAATTATCAAATGCGGTAAATTTGTTGACATTTTCAATAACTAACTTGAAATTGATAGATATTGTAAAAAATTATACATAGACAGACACAACTGTGTATCACAATTAAACTCTTTTACAATTCCATAACATGTAAAACTGGCACAGATAAATCACAAAGCAGAAAGGATACATTTCAATTGGGGACAATTCTGGCATTTTCTTTTCATAGCTTCAATGACCACCGAAGAAATATCAATGTTGACAACATCTGTGTAACCGCCATCAACCACCATGCCTTCGCTGAAGGCTGCAAACACCACAAAATCATTTTTTTTTTCAAAACCCAAAAAACAGGAAAATCTAATTTTTATTGAATCCAAAGAAAGAGACATGTACCCATGAATGAGATCTGAATAAAAGACGAAAAAAAGAAAAGAAAAGGAAGGGTATGAGAGGAGAACGTGCCTGAGTTGCCACAACCAACGATGAGGACGGGTTGGGTAGGAGAGACATAGAGGTTGATGATGGGAGCCAAAGTGAGGTACTTTTGGTACCAATCGAAGGGACCAGGTTCGTTAGTGTAGCGGTTGTCCCAGTACCATGGTTCACCGTAGGCTTGGGTACT
The DNA here is from genome assembly GCA_016859785.1 of Macrotyloma uniflorum. Taxonomy (NCBI): domain Eukaryota; kingdom Viridiplantae; phylum Streptophyta; class Magnoliopsida; order Fabales; family Fabaceae; genus Macrotyloma; species Macrotyloma uniflorum. The sequence continues at coordinate 7,498,758 of BDMB01000001.1, forward strand.
TGACGTCATAACTCTGTGTGTTTGGAAATCGAATGGTGTGACTCCAATCCAATGCCTTGTGTGAAGATGTTGTTGCAGACACAAAGTTTGTTTCTTTTCAAATCTTGAAATGTTTGTTTCAAGTCCTGAAATGGAAACAAAATGAGACAAGTGATGCAAAGAAAGCAACATCTACTCGCTTAACGTGGCATGCCACACCGTCATCACTATTCTTATGTTGTATTGGGCAATACAGTTGTTTTTTTTTACATAATAAATAAACTTATTGGAATATTCTGATAAGGATGATATTATTAGAAAAGTATGATTTTTTCGATAAATTTCTCTCGAATAATGAATCTCAATTATTGAATATGTTTTTATATCTGTAAGATTAGAATAAAGAATTTTGTTTAAGAAATTTAAAAGATATCTTATAGTAATTTATATATGAAAATAAAAAAAATATGGATTCTTTTAATTTGGGTCATTTAACACGATCTTTAGATATTATTGGTAATAGATTTTGTTGCTAAAGATCGTTATTTAAGTGTTTTTTTCATCAATCAATATAATAATAAAAGCTAGAAAGATGAAGCCTAGATAATTTGGAAGAAGTATTGTATTATTGTAATGATTCCAACTTTAAATTATATCCAAAACGTGTCTCTATCTCGTCGATAATCACGAACCGATTGCGAATAACAGGTAACCAAATGTTTTTTGTTTGAACATTTTGATGTGGTTAGCTGTGATGTGATGCACGATACGTGGCACCAATGCACACCATGTGTCTGATTAATGTGCCCTCTGTCCACCACAAAAGGGAACTGAATTTGTTAATCTTCAATGCTTTCTTTCTCACTTTTATTTGGAGACTTTGGTGTTTTGGTTTGTTGAACGCTAAGGCGACGTCATAAAGTAGTTGAAGGAACACTTGTTTGTTAATTGTGGTTTTCGTGTTAGCTTTTATAAATAGCAACTGCTTAAAAAAATCAGCAATTGAATGATATTTATAGAATATCATTATAAAAACTATACAACTTTTACTTTTGGTGAAATACATACTCTTTCTTTCATTGTATTATTAATATAAAATATTTACTTAGTTTGTTAGTGACTAATTTTTCTCAACTAAATAATCACTTTAATATGATTTTCTTAAAATCTCATTCTAAAAGCACTACCAACTTTAGTATGGAAATTCAAACACTGTTTCATCTTGATTGTATTATAAATGAAACTGAACTTTGAATAATGATGCTCGTGCTGACATCAATTCTAAGCTGAATTTGATGCCCGGCAAAATAAGGAATGGCTTTACATTAGTTTTGCAAAGAATTTGTCATACAAAAGTTTACATTGATGATCCCGGAATTCAATGAAATTTGATAGTTCTCTTCTTGCATAACTACAACTCCATTAGAGGTAGCAAAACGAGAAAATGTAAAACACAAACCTATTGACAAGCCATAGGGTAGAATGAAAACTAATGGACCTTTTACTAACTTCTAGCTTTTGCAATTTAAGGAATATATATTTCTGTATTGGCTATTATTGCTTATGTTTCCAGAAAACGAAGTTCTGCCATAAACTCTTGGCGTTTGGGGCAATACCATGCGACTGCTTTTGCTGAACCAAGTACTTGCAATGCATATTCCAAAGCAAATACGGGTTCCTGTGCATGAATAGGCCAATTAGGGTTCTTTAGATCAACAGTAATTCCAGAATCAACTCTAAAACTGAGAGGACCAACAATCTGCAAGATATACATAATATGTTTTGGTTAACATTCCAGTAGCATTAAGGACAAATGCTTGAACAATTTGCAGTGCACGATAAGAATCATGAGATCGGAAGGGCATGGATAGAATCAACGAATTGGAGACCGTGAGAAGCACGATAGTGAAATTTAAAATTTGATTTTTTTTTTAAATAATCATAACATACAAATAAGAACAAGTCTCTTCTTTAGCAACTTATTTAACAAGGCAAAAGGTCCTGTTTGGATAGAGTTTTTCATAAGTATTTATGGGAGGAGAAAATAAGGAGCCAAAACGAATTAAAGTTAAACTTCTCTTATAAGTTAAAATCAACTTATACAATTAAACTTTTATAAAAGTGTTTTCATTTAACATCTTCAAACATGAGGTACTTAGTTGATTTTGGCTTATGCAAGAAGTTCAATCCATTTTCCCTTTTTATTTTCTTCCTTACAAGTGTTTACAAAAAGTTTATTCCAACAGTGCCAAAATGTCTTTTCAAGATAAAGCTTACTAATCAGAAGAAGTTTTAAAACACCGAAATCATGCAAATTTGTGAAATAATTGGGAGGTACCTGCTGCTGAAGTGAGAGTGTAGCATTGGGTAAAATCGCCTGAACAGCTTCCAAGCAGGGCTTTTGAGAATTGAGAAGATCTTGAGTTAGACCAGTTGCAGCTGAAAGAAATTTGAAACCAGAAGGGAAATCGAGCCGGGCCTGAAATCGGGTAAGATCTAGGAAAAGCCTTTGGAAGTTTCCTAGTTGAGCCGTGAATGAAACAGATGCAAACATATCTGCTACAAAGGAAGACTTTATTCCAGAAACCTGGAGAAAATAACTTGGACTACCATCTTCTATTTGTGCTCTTGCTGAATTATCCCCAAATGCGGTGGTTGTAGCAGCACCTTACCATTAAAGAATTCAAGGAAATAATAAGCACAATCTAAAAGCATCCACAGCTTCAAGTAACATGGAAATATACTCGAGAACAAAGATCTTTGTGATCAGTACCAATGTATTTGATTAGTTGTTACAGTAGTTTCTTATACCCTCTTTGTAGCAAGTACCTTAAATCAAACATATAACCCAGACGCTCTCAAATCCTTTCCATTTAGTGACAACAATAACATGCATTTGAAATGTTAAGAAAATATCTAAGAGCTTCCTCACTTCTTCGCTAAGAAAATGAGTAGTTATCTAATGTTCACAGGCAAGCATCCTTTTTATCCGAACTCTAGAATGTGTGAGCAAAAAACGTAACAAACAAGAAAATTTACCAATAATCCCTGAGGCAGATACATGAGGATTTGAAAGAAATACGTCATACGGTTGCACCATTTTCAACTTTGGGGCTTCACTTCTCCAAATATCAACTTTCTTCCTGTAAGAAAAGGCACTTTTGAAGGCCAAGCCAGGAAGTAGAGTAGGTGGTACTCTATCATTATGATTCTGAATATTTTGAAACTTCTTGGGTGACCCCGAAGTGTAGTGTGCAGACAAACGATAAGCGGTGGAAGAGTTACTGGTAGTCACAGAAGCAAGATCAACAGAAGTTGAAAATGGTACATCCCAGTAATTACCAGTATTATCAACAAAAAGACCAGGATAAACTGCCTCCACTATTAGATCATGATCTGGAAACTAAAACCACACACCAATAAAATTTTGTATTAGTAAAAGACCAAAATCTAGTTCAATTCATGTCAGAAAATTACCACAGAATAAAAGAAAGTAGATGGTTGATGTAAATCGGATTAACGTCCATGACCAGGTAATGCAGGATTTATAATCAACTGAGAATTTGCAAAATTCATCTTTGGGATGCTCAAGACGATACATTCAAATGCTTACCTCATGATGAAAGACCGCTTTCGCACGAGGTTTTTCGATATCATCATACGCATCTAAGCCAAAAAGCAATTTATCATCTGGCCCCAACTGGAACTCTGAAGAGAAGCCCAAGGCATATAAGGACTTCTGCTGCAGATGTCTTCCAAAGGTTTTCAACCAAGAGGAAATCCTCTTTGGCTTCTCCTCACTGCTCTTAACAGAGGAAACAAACCTCTGCAAATTGAACTGACCCAGTAAAAATAAAACCCTGCAAAACTCTCACACTTGAATATCAGTCACCACAATTAACAGACACACAGTTCACGTACGATGAAAACACACACAACCGATAGTTACAACAACAAGAACATCCAACTAGGTAAAATGGGCTATATGGATCACACAGCTCCAATAAACACCAATTCTTCAGAGATATTATATATATATACTACGAGATCTCTTTCTCCAATGTCTTTTTCATTGGACTAATAACCATACAATCTACTGTCCACACAAGCGATAATTAAGATAACTAATTGTTAAGCTAAAGAAAATAATCATTGACTTTTAATTAATCATTTTGACAACAGCAATACCATCTAATCTAAAAATGCAACACAAGTGAAGTATATTAAAAAGAGAAAAATCCAACACAGGCCCAGAAACGAATAGGGGCGAAATGCACAAAAAGATTGAAACTTTAGTGGAGGATTTAGTTAGCATACCAGTTTTCAGAAATGGGGAGGGAGACAAGACGGTGGAGGGAGAGGCCATGAGGTTTGGCGTAAGAGGGAATTAGAGGGGCATGCATGAAACGGTGCATGAATTGGAGTTGTCTGGGTCTGGAAAGCTTTGCGCCTCGTGAGAGACCCAAGGGAAGAGGGTCTCCAGGGACTGGAGAGGCCAATCCATCAAGGGTTTGGGGAGTGGAAATGTCCAAATCCCAAAACCCTCCACCATCCATTACCCATCTGAGTATCCTCATCACAATCCGAAGGAATGGAATGGAATGAATTTCTTCTTCACTCACTCATCCACTAACTTTCTTCACACTCACTAGCTCATAGTTAGCCACCCAACCCAACTACAGTAATCATGTTATCAATACTTCAAATGTTAAACCAAAATAACGAGAAATGGGAATTTCTACTGAATCTAACTACCAAAGAAGAGACAGATGATAACTTATACCAATAAATTTTAATTATGATTTCAAGTGAGAATTTTGTAGATTGAAAAAAATTTATACAAAAGAGAAAATATGATTAACCTAGTTATTCAACAAGATCAGTCATTATTCAAGTTTTTTTTTTCTTTTTTTTTACCTGCCATAAGTTTTCAAAAGAATCAATAGATAGATAGATAGCAAACCATTTTTTCTTTATCTTATCTAACGATATATATGACAATTTAAAAAAATATTATAAATTTAGCTCCTAAATTTATTCGATTCATTTTGGTTTAAAATTAAAAATTATATATTTTAAACTTTTTAAAACATGATTTTAATCTTCACAACACAAATTTAAATAACTAAAAATATTTTTAAAAAATTATTTTAATTCTCAAATTTAAATTATTTCTTTCTTCAAATTTAAAAGATTAAAGTAAGTTATTTTTTAAAATAAAAAAATTGAATTATTTTTATATTTGACAAACACATATAATCATAAATATTATAAACTAAGTTAAGAAAAACCTTATTACTTTAAAAAATATTTTTCAGTCAAAGTTAAAGAAAAATATTAAAAAAGTATAAGTTGTTTTTCTGTTTTTATTTTTTCTAGATCAAAATTACCTTTAAAGTTAAATTATTTAAAAAAATTATTTTATTTAAAACTATTTATATTTTAAAATGAAAAAGTATATTTAAAAAAATAAAAAATTGTCAAAATATAATTTTATTTGTACAAAATTATTTTAATAATGATAAAACACTAAAATACAGGTATATAAAGGAAAATGACAATAAAAACAAAATTACTAAAGAAAAATGACAGAACAATAAAAAAATTACTAACAAAGGGTTTGGAAGGTAGGGATTGCTTGAAGCATTGAAGTTTGAAGGAACAAAACTTTATAAAGTGTAAAGTAAAAGGAAAAAAAAGACAAAAGTAAAAGAAAAATTATATTAGAGGAATCTAAAAATACTAAAACAAAAAAGTAGGAAAGTTAAATAAGTGATTTTTGTCAAATTCAACTTCTTTTTTCTTGTCAGTATTTTTCTTTTCCAAAAAGAAAGAGATATGTTTGATTTTGTATTTTGTTTTGTAAGTTTTTCATAACAATTAACATTCCTTTAAAAAGAAAAAGGAGAATGCAGAAAAAATTCTTATGAATGAGATGTAAAGACAATAATGTATAGAGGACAAAAGATAACATTTTTTTATGAGAAACATACACTGCTTCAAATGAAGCAGGTCCAAACATCCATAATGTTATAAACAATAACTTCAACTTAACTCCAAAATTTACACAACAAACCAGCTGATCTTGCATTAATGCTGTAGTGTTCAACTTGTCTTATCAATCTAACAAAAACTGAAAACCACACAAACTAAACAGTCTAGTTATATGTCTGCAGTCTGCAGGTTTAAGCAAGCATTGAAGAACAAACAGGATTTGCAGTGAAGACTTCTATGTAGAAAAATCTCAATACTATCAAAATGCTAGTTAATTACACATCTGTTTGCTTGTTTGTGATTTACAAGTTTCACCTACAACATTTTGCCCATAATTTCCCCCATAATAATACTAAATGTCATATTTCAAAGCCATTCTTTACAGTAACACACATCTCTTATAGTCTGCAACTCAATCATTATCACTGTCACAGATAGAAAATATAGAACCCTTCATTTGAGATTTTCCCTGCTGTAGTTTTCTATCTTTAAATATTCGGAAAGTAAGTGAAGGATCCTGCTTGGTTATAGAAACCCCAAGACTCTGTGAAGCTGAAAGAAGACGTGTCCCAATTTTCGATTTTCTATTTTTGCTCCCTGATAAAGGAGGTTTCCAAGCTTTCAATTTTCTATTTTTGCTTCCTGATTTTTTGGAAACCAAGTCATCGTGCAAGACATGTGGAGATGTTTTGGGAGTAAACTGTGGCAAGGAATCTCTTTGTATCTTCAAGCAACTGCGTTCTCTGGTGTTTGAATGAACTTCAATGTCATTATGAACAGCTCTAGAGGTAAGATCTGAGTTTGAAGAGCTGCTAAAATTTTCAATGCCATTCAAATTTGTAAAATATTTATTGATTATACCTGTGACTGATATCAATTGTGTTGACATCTTACTGTGACTGCCTTGCATCGAATTAGCATGCAACTCAACCAGATTTTCAACTTTATTCTCTGGCATTAAACATGAACTCTTAGCCATACCGGTAGGTTTGTCTACAAGAACGCAGGGATGTCTTTCTGACATTACAGTGGCTGCATTTTGAGCATGATTTTCATGAGAAATTCCATTTTCCTCCTGCTTCTTTGAAACAAGATTAGTGGTTCCATGCTCTTCCACTAAACTTGCACGCAGTTGGAACCCTTTCATTTTCTTTTCCTCACTGTTACATCTAGCCTTATCATCACCTTTGCAGGTCATTAAGTCGTTATGTTTTGAAGGAACATCTTCATCACAGGGTGAACATGGAATAGACAAGCATTTTAAATGCTTAACTTCCACATGAAGAAACCATGTTCCTTGCATAGCAGGGAAAGCATACTTTATAGGAAAGGAATCAGGCAAGTAATAGAAGAATGAGTTTCGCTTCACCTGGGAGAATATTCAGTAACTTGTTGAGCACAAGCTTATTGTTACAAAATTCATAAAAGGATATAGATACTGAAACAGAAAGTAAAATACCTACCATCAATCCATTAACTTGGATCTTCCCAACATCTGGTAAACAACTGAGGTGTGCTTTCTCAAAATCTCCTGCAGAACATCATTACATCAATTATCTTTCATGTCATAACATACACCAAGTTGAACTACATTAATGCCTTTTTTCATGAATAATGACGACAATGGTCAAGAATCAACAGTACTCCACAACATTAATTTATTAACAAAAAGAAAGACTAACCAGAATTGAAAAGCATTTAATAGAAGACTCAAACTCAAAGAAAACTAGATTTTGAACATGCCGGTCATATCATAAGAAAAAACACAAAACTCAATAACTTCTTTCTTGTCAGATTAAAACAAAGTCAGGACAAACAAAACTATCATTACAAGGAAGTCTGAATTTTGACGTCAACTAATTTGGAATAATTAAAATAATTATACAGTTCTCGCTGTAGGAGTCAAATGTTTTTAGCTTTCTTAAACTTCAGCTGAGCAAAAAGAGAGCGATAGTAATACATTCATCTTGATCCTCCATAGTGAGATTTTAATATTCAAGTCCATAACCAATTCAATTCAATATGATATACATTTATGCAAAAAATATTGAAATTCACTGATGAGTTGAATTGGTGTCATGTATGAACTAAAATAATCATCAATCCATCAAGAGTTTGGCGAAGGAAGAAAACATTGTCATGTAGTGGTAATCTCCAAACTACATCTAGTGCAAAAATTCAAAATGCTAAGCTTTCTACACTTAAGTTTTGTCTTTTAACCTCAAACTCTAAATAAACAGATTTTGAGTACAACTGGAGATTGAGACAAGTTTCATTTCAACAAACTCCACATTAGATGCCTTACATGTGAGTATGTGCAAAAAGGGATATTTGAAACAAAAAATGAATGGTAAAGAGAAAAAGAAAAAAAAATACCTAAACCCTTGCAAAAGACCAGCATTCCCATCATAAAACATGCAGAAAAAATATACAACTCATAAGACAGACTCCTCCTCAAAGTCATTATACAGCAACAATTCATATCAAACAAAGTGATACACAGGGGCAAAGGTTGCAACTTGCAAGTGAAATAACACAGCCCAATGTCAAAATCTTCAAATGGGTAAAATATTTAAACCAAGAACCTAAAGGGTAGAGGGGAAAAAGGAGTCTTTTTAGCTTTTAACTTTTAAGTGCGTGGACTTACTTTTGAGAGATGCAGCTGTAATGTCAGGAGGGGCATTGAAGGCAATGCGAGTGCCTAAATTTGTATCGGCAAAGACTGTAACTTGAGCGTCACCACCCATTGGGTTTGTTGTCGTTGTGTTGTTCGGAGTTCCTAAGAAGATGACATCTTCAGTTCAAGTGTTCGATCATCGGTGTGTTGATTCAGAAGAAAACGGTGAAGAAATTGAAGATGGAAACTTGGGCGGGTCACAATTTTTGTCTTTCTTTTCGCTTGATCAACCGGGCCAAGGCCCATCCATGTCTTTTTCTTTTCTTTTTAACAGTAAAAATAGAAGAATGTTATATGATAAAAAAAATATATTATTGATAAACTAAACTAATAAAAAAATAATTAGGTAACTAAAACTTAGCAATAATATATTATTGATCAAATAAAATTGAATTTTATGAAAAGATAATTCACATGACAACTAACGTAATTACCAAATCATCACTTATTAATAATCCATAGCAACAAGAACTAAACTCATTAAGAGATAAAAGTTTAAGAATTAAGACCGATCAAATATTTATTTAAGAATTAAAAATAAAAAGTTCTAAAATTTTAGTGACTAAAAATATAACTTACCTTATAATAAATTTTAACATTGCACATAAGTATATAAATAAATATATAAATAAAAATACTCTCTTATGTATAAAACTTAACCTTAAACTTTTTCTAGGAAAAATTGTTCAAAATATTGCACCAGCCAATGATCACTTTTTATAAAAAGTAAAAAATAATCTTTATTATATTAAATTATATAATATAAACAATAACATATTTAAATATATATATATATATATATATATATACTGTAAGATTTTGAAATATTAAAAAATATTTTTTTATTATTGTAAAGATTTTACATGTATCTATATTAAGATGATATTTATTATTGTATTGTGGATTAAGATAGAAAAAAAATCTCTAAAAGGTATTTTTCATACGAGAAAGTAATAACTATTTTTTATCAAATGTCCAATCTCAAAGTTCATTTTATAATATTGGAGAAATTAAAAAATATCATAAGTATCTGTTGTTCTTGTTTTTTTTAACTAATATGCCTTATTGTTATTATTCAACAACTACAAAATTACAATAATTTTAACCAAATTCAAATGTTAGATTTGATTTTTCTCTCAACTTAAAATTATTAAAAAATTTAATATATTATTTATATTTCCATGTGATAATATAATAATATTCTACACAAAATTAATTTAACTAATTTGATCACAATTTTTTTTAACTTAATAATTAATTATTAAAATTAATATCTTTAAAAAATATTAAAATATTTGTTCGTATGTGATTGCATAAATTTTAACATTAATTCGATAATATATTAATTAAAATACACGTTAAATAATATTTCTTAGTATTAGAATAAAATAAAATAATACATATTTCATTTTCAATATAACTCTACAATATAATATAATTGTCAAAAATAAATTAATTTATTATGAATTAATTAAGATCTCATATTAAAAAATCATTAATCTCACATATATTTAGTTATATCTCCGGTCCATTCAATTAGTATTCTAAAATATTAAATATCTGAAATCAATTATAACTTATTAATTATCATAATAACTTTTTATTTTCTTCATGAAAATTTCCCACCAACATACTTAAGTGATATTAATTATCAATAAATCTCATTTAAATCAATATAATAATTATATTTAAATATTTATCATTTATATATAAATTAATAAACAAAATATATTAATATTTATCTAATAAATATTATTATATTTATGTTTATCTTTCTAAATTATTAATATTTTATTTATAATAATTCTAAGTAAAAATAATTTAGAGTATAATTACAAAAAAAAATATTATCACAATTTTTATTATAATAAAAAAAATTTATAACAATAATTATTATATTAAACAATATAAATATGATAAAAGAAAAATTACTTCATTATAAAAAACCAATGATAATTGAATCAGAACAAATTAACTATATTTAAATTGCTTTTTACAATAGTTTAAAATCAAAACATGAGATAATTGACGGAAAAAAAAACTTGCCTGTTTAAAGTTGTATAAAAAGAGATAAATCACCGAAAATTGTTTCAGTGGGAAGATATTTTCTTGCCTGAAATATCCTTAATGCCTAAAGACAAATCCAGGAGATCATAGAGTACTCATTTTCTCAATCGACTAAAATGCGGAAAATTATGTAAGTCTTCTGATTTCGTGAATTTAAATTAGGAGTGCCTTTAGGACCTTCATTCTCCACATAATCGTGCACGACCGATAGGAGAATGAATAATAAGTATCACCATTGGCTCAGCTTATTAAAATATAAGCCAACTCAGAAAAAGAAGAGATAACAATTAACACTCTACACTTCCCAAACGATTGAATGCATTGGTTACAGAATCTAATTTTAACAGCTAACCAAAATTTCAAAAACACATAAAGTAATCAAGGAAGGATCCTGCGTCGCCGGCGTGGAGTCTCTCGCCTCACATACATTTTCTCCGCCTCATTCAATGGTCGGCTTGATCCATCTGGCATGCTAGCAAATTTCCAGCCCCCACCACCTCCACGTTTTCCCTTGGATCCCAATTTCTCTACTGTAAACGTCCATCCATCAGAAGGACGTCGTCGACTATACTTGTGGCATTTGACCTCTCCAGCCATCTACACACAACCAAACTCACATTACTTAATGATATCCACAAACAAAGGTCTGACTACAAAGCACATAGAAAAGACAAGAGGCTAAAAGAAATTTCAGCTTATAATAGTTTCTCCTAATGTTTTTACAAGTCTTCATCTGCCATACAATATTTCATCATCTCTGCCATAGGAAATTTATGAAGGGAGGCTCATTATGGCAACACCATAGGCAGCAATGGTGTGTTTATATAGGTGGAATTTTGGCCTTCCACCAATATTAACACTGCTGCCAAAGATGTATGATCCAATTCGTATCTTTCCCTAGATGTGCACTCATCCTTAGCATTTTAATCTCGGATAAACTAATATTTGTTCCTGTAACAACTTCGCAGCCCAACATTCACAACCATAAAACATCATTGAAAACTGTTTGATAAAATATTCTTTCAAGTTCGATAGTCACATAGTAATCACAAATTACACCTGAAGCATTTGGTCACTTAATCCACTATATTCAATCAATGTGACGTCCCCATCAATCTCCCCATTACCTAGGAGTGGTCATGGTTTGCATTTTAAAAAATTTCAAACCAAAAGTAAACCATACCCTAAAACTGGTTTGGTTTTAAAAACCTAACCATTTTATGGAAAACCGGTTTGGATCTATCATGAACCAGATCTGCTACAGTCCACCACTCTTCACAAACAATATCAATGAAAGTGTAAGGACAAATATCAGTCATTTCTTCAAACATCACTCTTAGATCACAGGGTCTTGTAACCTCCTATGGAAATGTTCCATTACTTAATCATCCATATATATAAATTGTGATATGACCATTTCATCAACTATCTGATCATAAATGCCAATAACAAATTAAAAGAGACCAGACCAGTGAGAAATTATTTCCAGTAACAGTGCTAAAATGTATATTAACTATCAAGATAACAAGCATACACAAAATAGGCTAAATTTAAAAAGTCAAGTTAACTGATAATTGACAGGGTACATTTGTCATTGTGCCCCAAAACAACATATTGCCTTTCATACTAGTAGCAGCAGCAAAGCAACAGTCATGGCTTAGAAGTCCATAACACATTACTCCTTAAACACCTCTACAGAAAGAAAAACTCTGTCCAAGTCCTTAGGCAACAGAAAGCTCTGAGAGTTTTGATTGCCAAGATTCTACAATAGATTGTGACTTCATTAGAACAGAATTCTTAAGGGCATTTTGTGTGGTTGGTAAAACAGTGCCAGATGCTCCTGCCAGTAAAACAGATGTGGCTTGGAAGCATGGCATATGTGTTGATGGTGATCATAGGAAAATTCAATGTAAATAGTGTGAAAAGGTCTTAATCGGAGGGGTTTATTGCTTGAAGCACTGGTTGGTGAGAGAACTCAAAGGGACTTAGGTGCTTGCAAAAGTGTGACTGATGAAGAGAAAAAAGAGATGCTTGAAATTGTTTTGGGTCTTGAACAAAGATCAATGAAGATGAGCTTTGAAGTTGAGGATGATGATTCACATACTGAAAATAGAAAAAGAACTGAAGAGGAGGATGTGGAAAACACTAGAAATATTTTCAAGAAGAGGGGAATTAGCTCACAGACACAATTAATCCATTATAAGAAGGACCAAAGAGAAACTGCTTGTAAAGACGTTGCAAGGTTTTTAACGAAAATGCTATACCATTTAATGTGGCAAGTAGCAAAGCGTTTGAGAGAATTTTTTATTCAGTTTCAAAACATGGCCTAGGATTTAAGCACCCATCATACCACAAGATCAAAGTAAACTATTTGTAGGAAGAGGTTCAGCCAACAAAGAGTGCTTTGGAAGTTCACAAGAATGCATGGAAGAAAATAGGTTGTACCATAATGACTGATGAGTGGACCAACAAAAGAAGGAGAACTATACTGAACTTCTCAGTAACAGTCCAAAGGGAACTGGAATGCATTTGAGATGATAAGATTTTAAAAATTGTGAAATTTGAATTAAAAAATAATAAATTAGTAACTAACTACTTATGTATTTTTGCATTAGTATTTATTAGGTCCATACACAAAGAAGAAATCATTTGAAACAAGAAACTATGAATGATGTTGTTTATGTCATGGTTAATGCTGAAGGAAGGTAGAAGAACATCACTTAAGTTCGAACTTGATGAAATTTCATCCGACAATGAGTGTATTATTAAAAAATGTTGAAGGAATCATGGAAATTAAAGGTTTAGATGATGCTCCAAATTTAAATAAAGATAATAAAAAATTGGTTGATGGTCAAGTCCAAGGTGGAGAACAAGAGGAAGATGTTCTCGTCGTGCCACCTCTACGAGAGGAGGATCTTCTCATTGATGTGCTTCGTGAAGGGGATAGAGCTAATGAAGATCACTTGAGTTTTGGTTTTAATTTGAAAGGTTTATATTAGATATTTACTATTTAGGCTTTAAGCCTTATAGGTGTTCTTTGTCTTGGACTTGATTGTTGGTATTTGATCATTTTGTATTTGGTAGTTATGACTTGGTTGACATGCTTTCTTTTTTATGTTTTATGATGAACTTAAGTTTGATTAAGTATTTTTAGTGTTACAGTGTGACTAGCTTTTTTTTTTTTTTAATTATTTATGTTATTTGCATGGTTATATATGTCGTATTTATGTAGAATTAGAATCTATGATCCTTGTTACAATCCCATGATTTACGATCTTGTGGCCCTTTCACAATCCCAACCATAATCTCAATTTTGACTACCTTGGCCCTACTTGACAGACTATGACGGGAGTGCGGGAGGAAGATAAATTAAAAGAAGACCCAGATTATGGCATTGACACAAAGCAAAAGGAACATCATCTATTTGTGAATCACCATCTAGTTACTTCTTCATTCAAAGATATAGGATCAAGTCTATTACTTGAGGGAAAAAGACTGCCCCTCAGACAGAAAAGTGAACCTTCCAGAGCATAAAATTGACATAGACAAGCAATGTGATCCACTGGTAGCTAATGGCATAACCAAACTGCAAATAAAGCAGAAACCCTTTTCTTCTATGTTCACAAAAGAATCAAAATTTCCATTCCTCCATAAACAACAACTGGACCAATACCCAATTGAGTGGCTGGCCAAGCAAGAACATATTGCAACTTAGTTTTGATTTAAAAGACAGGACAGGAAAAAGCTCTTGCTGTGAATTTGGGATCACCTCCCCCAAACCATGCCCATACAGCATTTAATTTCTAGGACGAGGATACGAAAAACTTCTATTAATCGACAACATTGCCATCAGAAAGAAAACGAGTTATCTACCAAACAATGTACACCCTAGACACTTCAATTCTCATCATTGACCCAAAAACATTGTAATATAGATCAATGATCAATAGAACTTACTTTCTTTTTGTTGAAGTTCATCTTTTCCACAAATTCTCGATACAGCATATCATCCTCCTTCTTGGAGATCTCGTAATGCACTTCATCAACATCTTTGGTAATGCCATCCCACCCCTCCGGCATAACCTTGAAGTCCGGCTTGTAAGGAAGAGACGCAACATGAAACTCCCTATCATGCGAATTAAAAAACCTGCAACCACCAAAAAAATAAACACAACAATTCACAATTCGTAACGGCACACAAATCTTAAACCCTAAACCCTAAGAAATCGAAACACCAACTCGGGGAAAGTATCGAGCAACAGCTCGACGGAATCATCGAGGGGGTGACCGAGCTTCTTCTCCTCCTCCTCCTCGATCTCCTTGAGCCACAGAATGGCGTGAACTCTCTGCCGCATGATCCTGTAATCCTTAGCGAGTTTATCCACAGTGTAGACCTCGGGGTTCTGCTTGTGCAAGCGGTACATCTCAGCCTTCTCGGAGTCCTTGAGATACGAGCCTCGCACGCCGGGCTCCTGAATCTGCTTCAGCAGCACGCTTGTCTCCGTCAAGCGCCGCCCCCAGCTGTCCACGTATGCCTTCCCCCGGCGGTTCTCCGCCTCTAATTCGTGCAACCTGTCCTCCGTGCCCTGTAGCTCCGTCAGAACCGCCGAGGTGGAATGCGATGGTTCGCCGTTGAAGTGATCGCCAGCGAAGCCCGTCGACCAAGACGAGGTGGTGTCCCATCCCGCATCGGAGGTGCCTCCCCCTCCGTCCCGCGAACCGGTCGAGAAAGAGAAAATTCTAGAAGATGCTGGGGGAAGAAGGTTGTCTTGACGCAGCGACGAGGCGACGCGGCGCGTGGCGGATGCGAAACGGTGGAGGGCTTGCATTGTGAGCGTGGTGCGGCGGCCAGTGAAGTGAAGTGAGGAAGAGAGGAAGAAGCAAATAGTAATTGGTTAAGTTTTTTTTAATTAGTTTTGTACATGTTAGAGAAAATCACTAATTTCGTTTTGAAAGTACTTTTTTTTATACTTCATTTTTTATGTATTAAAACGATAAAAAGTTAATAATTGAATATATTTCTTGCAATAAATTAAACCATTTCAAAAATATATTTAGAGTCTTTGATCAACAAAAATCTGGAGGATTAAGTTTTTTAATTTGAAAAATTATAAATACTAGTAGATATTTTTTTAAATTAATATTATTTAAAAATTATATTTAAAATATAAACTACTTAAATATAATTCAAATAATATTACATAATAAAATATTAATATAAATAAAATTAATTTTTCTAAAATGTAAATCTAAATAAATTATAATGTAAAGTATAATTTTAAATTAAATTAATCTCTTTAAAAAATTTATTTTCATAAATTTAAATAAATAATAAATATTTTATAAAATCAAATTTTAAATATTTTTCTTCAATAATTAATGTTTTTCTTATTAATAATTTTACTTTTAAAAACTTTAAATAAAGTTTATTAATAAGTAGAAGGTATTCACAAGAATGAATAACATAATAATTGTATCCATCTTATTATCATTCGCATAAAATTGAAATATTTATAGTTGTTAACAGCATATATCTATTAAAAATACTCAAAATTTTACCTACGAATATACGGATTTTTTTTTCATCCCTATTTTGTATTACTATTCTCGTATTGCTCTTTATTATGAATGGATTACAGTATACTAATATAATTTCTTTAATAATTTTAGAACTAAGGTGATAATGTGTAAATTGTTTGTTAGGTAGTGTTTTATTTAACAATTTTAGTTGACTTTTTTTAAAGGTGAAATCATGATGAATTATTAGTTAATGATTGTTTTTAAATATAATTTGTGATATGTTTTTTCTATTTTATCTTTTTATATATGGTTCCTTTTAAATGTATATATATATATTTAATAATTTTAAAAATTTTTAAATAATTTTTAATGTAAGACTTATGTATAGATAATTTTATTCATAAAATTTTAATTTAAGACTTATGTATACATGCTAAACTATCGTCTTTCATAGATTATATTAAGATAATTTTAGTTAATTGATATTAAAAATATCTTCGCATCACATGAAAATTAAATTCATAAAAAATATAAAAAAAAATTATCACTACACGTTCAAGCATGAAATCATTTTTTACTTTGAGATCTTATGTTTAAATCTTTATAATAAATTGTTTACTCTATAAACAGCAGTGAATCTATTGTCTGAGAATAATATTTAATTCTAATGAGAAAAATAACAAACTAAATTGTGATTATTAAAAGCTTGGAATTATCATATAATAAAGAAACAAAAGAACATGTATGGATAGAGTCGAATTTCGTAGCAAAAAACAATGTAATACTGTTCAAAATCTGGATCATTAGGTTAAAAAACACACATTTCTATATCATTCTCTTAACAAACTTTAATTTAGTTCAGACTTCTAAAATATTTATAAAAATCAATTAAATCCTTTACAAATTTTTACCACTTAAGTTTATGTTAAGCTACAATTGAATAAGACTACTTAAAATAACTATCATTCAAACTCATTTTAAAATCTGAATCCTCTATTTTAACAGAGAAGCCTCTGGAAAGACCAAGTGGACAATGCTCAGAAGTAACATTGATAATTTTTTTAGGGACCTATGATTGTGGCATGATTTTATCTAACATTATAATTATATGTGTGATATTAAATTTAACCTTGTAAACAGAAAAAGATAAGGATAAAGTTTGCGTATAGCAAATATTGGTGATGCAGATGCAGCCAAAACTAGCCCACCGTTTGAACCTATCGCACTGAAGATGGTCCCAGTGTGGTGACCCCTCCAATGTTCCATCACTCATCACATCAATAATTAAACCCTTCTGCAAGACTCATACTTAGGTAACTAACATGTCTGACCATTTCTTGTTTACCTATGATATGATGATATATATATATATATATATATATATATATATATATATATATATATATATATATATATATATATATATTCTACACCTACCCTACATGCTCCTTCACGTGCTGGTTGGTGACTGTTGTGATCAACTTAAGATTTCAATTAAAGCTTTGACAAGAAAGCTAAGAACTGTGCAAAACCGGTACTAACTTATTAATTTGAGCTTCATGAATGTATATATATAGACATAGAAGAGCGTGAAGAAGTTTTCTTTTTAAGACAACATTCTTTACAGAAAAGAGTTTTACTTGAAGCAGATAATATAGACTATTGCGAACAAAGAAATTTATTACTGGTATAGAAACTGATTCCGTAAATCTACGAACCTGCAACCAAATCCAATGTGCCAGTTGATCCAAAATCATTAACCAATTCCACAAGTCGCGATCTGTGAATACTCAGTTTTGACTTTTGGAAGTTTGATATATTATTGTGAGCATAGCAATAAAACTAGAGCTAATTATTTGGTTTTCGAACCCTCAGGCTCTTAAATCAGAAGTTTGATCATAAACTAGTTAAAACAGATGATATAAAAATGGTGGCAGGAATAGAAACTTTGTTTGTAACGAGGAAAATACGACCTGCACACATTACAAGAAAAAAAGAATATATAAACAAGAACAGCACCAAGAAATTGTTCTTCAAGACAACAGTGTTTAATCAAGGGAACTCACCTTTGAAAAAGAATAGAGGGAAAGAGAGAATAAACTAAACTGAAGTATTTGGAAACTAACGCATAAAGGCTTTATGAATTATTGTTTATATAAAAGCATGCATACATATGAACTGAATATGGATATAACTAAAGTCCACTTTGTTTTCTGGTATTAACAGGGTTCCCTCATCACATGAAATATATCTATGATTCATTCTTATAAAAGGTATCATTGGGGAAGGTATTCATAGTTAGATCAGACAAACTAAAATCATTATCCAAGAGCAAACCGTCAGAGACATCCATGCTACTGCTAACTGAGTTACCCAAACTTGGAAGAAAACCGCTGCTCTTCACATAATCAAACGAGTAACCGGTCTGTTGTTGCTGCAACAACTGCTGCTGAGGCAGTTGTTGTTCCTCTTGCTTCTGCCAAGGAAGCGGTGCAGGCACTTCATGAACCTGGTTGTTGTTGTTGTTGTAGCCTCTGCCACTAAATGGTAGCACTACTCTACTTGTGTCATGGTGAATCTTCTGTTCACTACTTCCTTGTTGGAAGTTCAAGGTAATAGGACCCTTATGGACCCCTAGTGTTGACATGGCTGTGCTAGGACACCCTGTGAATTGTTGTACTAATGCTCTAAAATTGGTGGTGTTGGCATTAAGGAGTGTGGTGGGGGTTCTCTTAGAGGCTCTAGACCTTCTTCTTATTGGTTTGGATACATTACCCTTTGGTGTCAATTGGCTCAAGATGCTATTGCTCTCTGATGAGGGCATGGTGGGAGGGGGACTAGTAGTCATGAGAGTTGCATCAGAGAAGGCATCTGTGTTTGGTACCAAAGAATGATCATGGCCATGGGCATGGCCATCCATTAGAGGTTGTTGATAGAATTGCATCCATTGATCAGTACTGGCAGTCATGGTCATGGTATCCCTCATGAAAGTTGGGAAGTAGGTGGTAAAAGGTGAGGATCAGTGATCACTCCCTCACTCTATGACATATTCCTGCATTTAAAGAAAGAATCAGAGCTGGCTCTATTATGAACACATGTGCCTTGTAATGGTCAAAGTAAAAATGTCCAAGTTTTGACTATTCTTTGATAGGGACAGCCGAGAAACTTGATACCAAAGAATGGTGTGCTTCCACGAAATATCGTGTTCATATTATTATTATCATTTTGACATAAATATATCTCTGTAAGGAATTATACTGAAAGTAAATTAAACCATTATCTGGTATGAAACAGTTGCATATTTAAGATTAAAGTTAAAATTGGTGATTAAGTGAAAACATTTTCCTATAGTGTGTTCATAGTAGTGAAGACATGAAAGTGGGGATTGGCATAACTTTTGGAGGGGTTGTTTGTTATGTTGGAGATTTAGAGGTGGTGTGAGTGAGGTTGGTCAGAAAAATGTGTACTGTGAAGTTGAAAACGATAAGATGTACGTGGTCTAAGCCACCCACCCACCATACCTTGTTGATCTAAGTTTGGTGATTTTATCCAGAAGATGACGGAATAAGATACTTCTTGTTATATAGCCACTCAACATCGAGTGCCCACGTGTTTTTACTCAAGAAAAAGTCTTTGTCAAACTGATGTTAATTAATGTGGAATACCGACAATTGTAAACAAAAGTCTGTGTTGACCATAGTTAAGTGAAGGGACACACACGTTCGGATTCCAACATCATAATTCTCTCACTAACCCTATGTTTTATCATAGAAAGAGAAAATTCAAGAAAAAATTATACAAAAAAAGGTAAAATTGTTATTTTAAAAAATAATAAATAGATAAAAGTTAAGTAATTATATAATTATAAAGTTATATATATATATATATATATGATATGGAATTAATTAAATTTTAATCGTGATTCGATGTAATTAAGTTAAATTGTATAATTATTTTGATGAACTAAACTATTTTCTTTTTATAATTTCAGTAATTGTTATTAAAATGTTTGAACGACTATCGTGAATATCTTATTTTAAATATATTTTTCAATCTCATGAGTTACAATTCAATTCAGTTTAATTTTTTTATTTAAGAGCATTTTAATCCTTAAAATTAAATTAAAACAATGATTTAAGTTCAATTATTTCAAAAAAATTCAGCTTTTTTATGCAATTCGATTAAATACCAATTTGGTTCAGTTTAGATTTTTTTTAATAACGTTTAAGTGGTTTTCTAGAAGGATAAAAAAAAGAAGAAAGAAAAACAAAGATTAAATATAAGAGAAAAACTATTACATGGTGGATGACTTTTACTTGGTATTAATTAGTATTTGCTATTTCTTTCACAAATATTTTGAAGACAATCAAATATTGACACACTATAAGATCTAAAACACAAACAATACTGTAAAAAAGAAAGAGTAAAAAATTTTAAGAGAAAAAAAGAAATCTAACATATTATATTGAAATTTAAACACTTTAAAAATTTTAAACAATATCTTACAAACAAAATAGTAGAGACTTGTAATTAAAATCTTCAATTTTCCCCCAACAATTACAAATTGAAAGGTATAAAAGACATAACATATATCTTACAAAGAAAAAAGTTAACAACAAAAAAAAAAGTTCCCAAACAATAAAGGAAAGAAGTTTATACATATATGGCATCTAAAACTCAAGAAAAAGGAGAAATGGAGCATATAAATGAAAATCAAGCATGAGAACTTTGAAATTCAAACTACGATCTATTACCCAGAGACTTTGAAGTATATAATCACAAGATCAAGAATTTGTGTGGAAAAGATCTTTATTTAGTAAAAAAGTTTTTTCTTTTTAAGGAGGTAGAAAAGTTCTTAAAATCTATCAAAAATTTCTATCTTTTTTAGTTTTGTATCCAACTAGAGTTGAAGTGAATTGTATTAGAAGGAGATAGTAAGAAAAGAAGTCCCTAAGTAGTTGGAATTTAGAAAGAAATAAAATAGTAATAAGGCATGAGTTCAAAATCCCAAGATATCTTAAACAATTAGCTCACTCCTATGCTATGGGACATCACTCATTAATCAAATTTCAACATGATACAAGAACTACAAGAACTTGTATGCAAAACTAAAACCCTAATTAAAAAATAATACTAGAGAAACAAATTAAAATAAAAAAAAGGGTTGCACAAGAATATATATGATGTTCTGGATTTGAAAAACAAATCTTATGTCGATGGATTATAAAAAAAAAAAAAGAAATTATATATATATATAAGTGGGCCATGAGTGTAAAAAGTCAAAATATTTTTGGACATACATGTCATTCAAGATCAAAGCTAATTATCTCACTCTCTCATACAAATAATATAGTTTATTGATAACATTTAATTAAGAAAATAAATAAAATTTAGAGTATCTATTTATACAAAATAAAATTTTAAAATTTAAATAATTTTTCCTTTTTTAAATCCAGACATTACTTTAAAGAATCAATTTTGTCGACATTTCAATAACATTTAATTTTTCTATCCATATTAATCTTTCGTATATCTAATTGAATCTATTTTACTTTTTTTTAGTGCATTATATCTGATGATAATGCAGTGAAACTCTTGAAAAAATCAATACAATATCTTATTTTAATAATAAAAAACGATTCTTTGTATAATGAAATATTTTTAAATAAACTTATCAAATTCCACCAAAAAATAGTGTTTTAAAAACTTACTAATAATTTAATTATTATGAGAGGTCCAATCACTCCAACAGTTTTAACAAGCGGCGGTCAAATTAATCGCACATAATAATTATTTAATTATTAATCAATTATCAACATTAATTACATAATTAAAGTCCTTCAACCTCACTATACTGACTTTTAATTGCGGCTAATTTTTCTTCCAAAATCCAGCAGAAAGGTATCTGATCTTCAACTACATCAACACATGTTAAACACCTTAATTTTTTTTTCTTCCTAAGGATAAAATAGTTAAATATAGTGTATGTTAAACACCTTAATTTCTTTTCTTAGGAGAAAATAGTTAAATATAGTGTATTAATAATGTATCGAATATATTCCCGTCAGTATTAATGTAAGTCGAAAACCTCTTATACAGGTGTTAAAAAGAAAATTTTATCATATCTAAATTGAATTCTTTATAATAAAAATTTATTTTAGATCTTTGATAAGATACGAGACAATCACTAATATCAAAAAATCCCATATTAAGTCTAAATTATTATAATAGAAAATTCATATATAATCTTAAGAAAGAAACATATGATATGATATAAGTGAATTTCATACTTAAATCTAATAGAAAATAATTTTGTATTATTTTATATTATAAATAGACATAATAAACACTATTAGAAAATTGTTAATTTACATAGATTATTTTAAGTTATTTATATCGGTTATGGAACCGATATAAATAAGGCCGATGTAAATTTAAAAACAGATTTACATCGGTTGTTTAAATAACCGATGTAAATTTACTTCATATTTACTGTAAATTTTCTTATTTATATCGATTGTTCAAACAACCGATGTAAATATTAAGCAAATTTACATCAGTTATTTAAACAACCGATGTAAATTGGCTGATAGCCATTTGAAACATCCAGTTCTCCATACATTTTGTGCAACCTGAACCTGTAACCCGTACAAGGGGATAATTTAGTTTAAAATCACACTTCCAACTAAGGTTCACCCATCCTCTGCTAGAAGCAATTTCTATAACTCTTATAGCCCCCCATAAATTCAACAAAAAAGAGCAAATTTCAACCCAAAAAACAGATACATTGCTATCCCAAAATATCCCACTACAAGTTGCCTATAGTTTTACTATCAGAATTACATATCATCAAAGGCAACCGTGTAACAAATATGATTCACAATACCTTAGCAAGACGTACAGTGATTCCAATGCAGAAAGTGAAAGTTTTGGTTAAATATATGAAACCCTAGTAATGGGAGGAAGAGCAGTGTTACCTGAGACACAGCACGAGAGAGAGCAACTGATGGAGAGAGAGCACGAAGGAGAGAGAGCACGAAGGAGAGAGAGCACGAAAGAGAGAGCACCACTGATGGAAGAGCAGTGTTACCTGAGAGAGGACGAATGTGAAATGAGAGGACAGTGCGCGAAAGAGTTAGGTCACTACAAAAAAAAATTTTATTACCTATGGAATATTTCCCAAGAAATTTTTTGTGGAAAAAAAATTAATTACCTATTAAATATTTTCCACAAATTTATTTTTATGAAAATTTTTCATAAATTTATTTATGAGAAATTTTTTATAAATTTGTTTATGAAAAAGTTTTCCATGGATTTGTTTGTGGGAAATTTCCCATGGATTTTTTATGATTTTTTGTGAAAAATTTCCTACTAGTTTTTTATCCACAAATTTCTCACAAATTTATAACCACCATAAATTTGTAGGTAAAAGGCTAGTAGGAAATTTCTTACAAAAAATCACAAAAAATCCATGGAAAATTTCCCACAAACAAATCCATAGGAAATTTTTTCATAAACAAATTTATAAAAAAATTCCCACATATAAATTTATAAAAAATTTTCATAAAAATAAATTTGTGAAAAATATTCAATGGGTAATTAATTTTTTTTCCACAAAAAAAATTCCATGAGTGATAAATTTTTTTTTGTAGTAGGTTAAGAAACACATTTACATCGCTTCTTTGAAGAACCGATGTAAATATGCACATATTTACATCAGTCCTAAAAGAACCGATGTAAATATGCAATCAACTTTTCTTTTATTTACAAAAATGTCAATGTGTTCATATTTACATCGATTTACCTAATAATCGATGTAAAATATCAATTTTCTAGTAGTGAAATTAAGGTAACATTCAATTTTAACTTAATTCTAAATTTTATTTATACTATATATTGATTTGAGCGTCAGAATATAAATGGAAATACTCGAGTTAAAAAAAAATAAAAAAGAAATTATCTATTAAAAAAATATTCAGTACCATTAATAAAATTAAAATAATAATTATGAAACTAATTAAAATGCTTAGATTTATTAAGATTTAGTAAGAAAAACTATCATGCTAATTTATTTGGATTCCTTAAATTATTTGTAGTGTTTATTTTTTTTAAATGAGTTAATATTATCTATTATATCATTATTTACTAAAAATATATTATGATATATCCTTACATATCTCAATACTATATTGTAATTTTCTGTTTAAAGAATTTAATTAAGGAATAAATAATATTAAATCATCTTTAAAAAAATATTAAAATTAATAATAAAATAAAATTTTAAAAATGAAAGAAATGATTGAATCGACATAATCCTTTGCTTAAAAAGGAGAAGCTTTATTTGTCACGGCTTCCGAAGTATAAGATTTGCCGACAAGAGTATAAACTTTTGACAAGCATGCATGTAACATGTTCTCACTTTAACTTAATCATTCATAATATCACCAACTTTTTATTTTTAATGTATCATGTAAAATGTGTCTCATAATTAATTATATTTCAGTAACTAAATAACTTCAAATTAATTTACGTTAAGTATACAAATCAATCTTAATCGTCATTATAAATTACCTAATATCCTAATTAATATATAATTCAGTACTTGAACCGTACACGTATTTTCTTCTCCTTTAAATACCAAAATAAATGTTGCATTTTATTATATAAGCTACCTCCTCATGCACGTGTTCTCTTCTCATTTGAATACCGAAATTTCAGCATATTATATTAATTTGTGTTATATCATGGACTGCTTTTTTAATTATGCTTACATTATAAACTTAATTAATATATAGCCAATATACACACCTGCATCCATTTTTTTATCACCCAAAAAGGGGAATTTTAATTGAAACTTTCTAGTTTATTAACCATCTGAACACTTATATAAATTTTAAGTTTATAAACCAAGTAACCATATGAAAATATAATCAATCCCAAATGTCACAAGTATACTATTTATTATTTAAAAACAAAATATTTGAATTTAATTATTATAAAAGAGTATGTAAAGTTAGAGTTGTCTTTATTTCTATATATATATTTACTTAAATTATATTTTTTAAAATTTTCAATATATACAATAGAAAGGACAACAAATAATTGAAGGTAAGATTTATTTTTTCACTTATATCATCTCTATTATATTGAGAAGATTTTCTTAACTCGAACGTGACTTGTTAATAGATAATCCAATCTAAATTTAGTAACTTTCTTAATAATCAAGACTTCTCAAATAATGTAAAATGGATCCTAATCTATTAACAGGAAATATTTTCTCAACTTGAATGTGACATGTTAACAAGTGACTCAATTTAGGTCAAATAATCTTGTTAATAACCAATCTATTAACATGTGGTCCAATTTAGACTCAACAATCTTGCGACCCAATTTAGTTCAATAATTTTGTTAACAATCAAAACTCCTCAAATTATATAAAATTAATTGTAATTCATTAACAAGTAATCCAATTTAGGTCTAACAACTTGGATTTAGTATATTAATAAGTGGTTCAATATAGGTTTAACAATCTTATTAAACAAACCCTGATATCATGTAAAAAGTTATTAAGATGTCTAAATCACCCTCAAAATTGATTCAGAATGTAAGATCTACTACTCACTTATATATTATAATTAAGTTTCATTTTTAGTTAATATGAGATCTTCTCGTCATGTTTTGATATTAATATGCAATTTAATATAAATTTACTAGAATAAAAATCTAATATAAATTTAGTTTAATTCAAAATTATAAAATAAAAATGATCATCACTTACATACTATATTTTCACTGTTACTTTCATACATCTGGACGATGCATAAGTTGTTCAAAATTTATGAGACACAACCAGATACACGTAGCATAGTAGGTTATATAATTGTGTGCAGTAACATTGCAAGTTCTTGTCTGTTTGAAGAAAAAGTCTTAAAGATTATACTCTCATTATGTGTGTTTATTTTATGCAGGGATAAGTGGAGGCGTGCCAAATTGCCCTTTTTCTTTTTGGTTTTGAATTTATTTATTTTCCCATGTTATTATTTTATCTTTGAAACGATAACGATGTAATATAAAAGTTGAAACACAAGATTAGGAAATTAAATTAATATAATACGCGCCAAGAACACGGCGCAATAGAGTGGCATAATGAAATTGGTATGAAATATATATGCAGAAATTGCAGTCAGCAGAAAGAGACATATATGGACCCCATGAGGGAGTAGCTGCATGCATGAAACAAGAACATGATTTTGGAGACTCAGGACCACTTCTTCTAACCATCAACACTTCTATCAAACATTGCTTCTATCTGCAATCCAAATTCCAGCATCAAATTTTATATTCTTCCATTCTGCATACATTGACTCAGTAAAAGAGCAGAATTGCCAAACAACTGAACTCAGGTATATATACTACCATTTGTTCATATAAACATTTTTATAAAAAAGAATTTGGTAAAAAGTGATTATCATGCATAACTCATCTCCAAAACTGGTTCAGAAGGTGAGGATTATATTTTACTTATATACTATAATTCAATCTCATTTTTAGTTAATGTGAGATTTTCCCAACACTCTCTCCTCACGTCGAGGAGACTTTCTTAACTCGAACATGATCCATTAAAAGATTTCTCTATCTAGTCCAACAACCTTCTAACAATCAAGGCTCTACATAGCAGTCTCACCAATCTAAGTCCAACAATCTGCTAACAATCAAGGCTCTACATAGCAGCCTCTTAATTACTTTGTTAACAATCAGGACTCCTCAAACTGTGTAAAAGAGGATCATAATCTATTAACAGGTGGTCCAATTTAGGCCTAACAACTTGTTAACTAAGGTTAACCATATAAAAGAGAATCATAATCTATTAACATGTGTTTCAATCTAGGCCTAACAACTTATTAACCAAGGTTCAGTATATTAACAAGTGGTTAAATTTAGGTCTAACAATTTTGTTAACCTGACTCTAAATTATATAAAAAGTGATTATGATGTCTAATTTACCTCTAAAATTGACTCAGAAAGTAAAATTTACACTTTAGTTATATATTATAATTCAATTTCATTTTTAATCAATAGAATTTTTTTAACAAATTTGTTATTATAATAAGTAAGGAAATTGATTGAATATAGTTGAAGAAAAACTTAATCTAGTTTAGAATGTAGTATAATATTAATAGTGTGAAGTGGAGTGAAGAAAAGATTAAAGTGGTAGACTTGTAATGCGTCAACGAAGGAAATGTAATGTAAAGGTTCCATGGAACATATCTTACGGCATATAGATGGTCAAAGATAATATTCCGTACAGAGAGAAATAGAGAAATAGAGGTAGGAGGTTGGGGAAGGGAAATGTGACTTGGTGTAATGCATTTACATGAAAATCAACTCTGACTAGTTACTTTCTTCATCCCCGTTATTGACTCTTCTACTTGTTCAATTCAACATACGCCACAAAAAATAATAACAAGTACCAATCACTGTTCACATTAATTGATATTTCTTTAGAAAAAGTGTGTGTAGTAGTGATATATCCAAGCCATACCACTTTGGTTTACCCAATGACTTGTATAATAGAGTCTTGGTCACATTTAATAATAGCTTCGTTTTGAATACCAAGTTTGATGATGAAGCTTTTTCTAGAACAAAGAGGAATAATATGATCCAAGGTAGTGGTATCCATAGCTCAAGCATACATGTCCTTATGCTCAAATGTGTGTAAAGAAGAAAAAACTGTAATAAATCCAAAATACCAATTTTTGTATTTATAATATAATAATAATTTAGCGATATATTTCTATTATTCTCAAAAATATTTCAAAATTATAATAAATAAACTCATATTATATTAACAGTAAATCAATTAAAAAAATATCTCAATAAACAAATTATATTAACACTAACTCAATTAAATTTATTTCATAAAAACTGAAACAACACAATTTTTTAAAATTTACACAAATTACAAATTAAAATCTTCTTTTTATTGAGAAAAAACTACTATTTAATTTTGTTTTCATTATTATTTACTTTTTTGTCAAGACACGATCATCGCATTATCAATAAAATCACAAACACAAACAATAAAGATAAATTAATGTAAATAAACTAATCGTAATAATATATAATCTCTACTTTCATCATCACAATAACTTATTTCATTATATCTGAATAATTAAGTAATCATAAACATATTTAATTATATACATTCATCACACTTACACATTTACATACACCTAATATTTTAGACAAATTTTTCCGAAAATTTATATAAAATCATAAGACCTATCATGTTTAGTAGTTACCGAGTAATGAATATCGTCCCTTAAAGAGTATTTTCACCTCAAGGTTAGTAATTCCTTAAAGAATTTTTTCTATCTCAGAATTACACATTCATCCCTAAATTAGATACCGCATCACAGGGTGGTTCCCAGGTACATATAAAAAACTGATGGCTACTCTCATCCCGAATAAGTGCAAGTGAAACATTTATCGACTTCTCACCACATGACATCTTTGTTTACGTGATAAAAATACCATTAAAGTTTGGATACCTCCTTAAAAAGATTTTAAAAATTTCATATGTAAGTTAAAATTATATTAAATAATATCTCGTAATAATTATATAACTTATACACAAGCATCACATATTCATTCAATCCAATTCAAAATACAATCTAATTCACAATATCTTGTAATAATTATCTGACTTATACACAAACATCACAAAAAAAAAAAATTATAGTCAATTCAAAATACACAAATCTAGTCCATAGCCTATCACAATCTCTTGAACGCACAGCATCATAGGCACACAGCTTCTCAAACACAAAGTCACCCAGTCACCAAGTTACTTAGGCATAAAACCACTCTAGCACCAAGTCTCACAATTTCCACTTTTTTCATGATCTCAGTCATAACTCAATTTTAAAATTTTCATCATCATCATCCATCTCATTTCATAATCCGCCACAAGTCATAATACATGATTTCAACAATTCAGTATAAACTCAACTTCATATTATATTTCATAAATTTCACAATTTATACAGAATTCACAAATCATTCCTCAATAAATACATCATCTTCCAACATAATTCACCATTATCTAGCCTCAATAATTCACTACAATGTGATTCCTAAAACATATAACATCAAATATCACATTACATACTCAATAATTCAATTATTTAACAATCCTCACATCATATTTCATCATATTTCACAAATACATATTCTTTAAATTCAATTAAAACATAAATAATTTTCAAAAAATAGGATATTCTTGCTCAAATAAAAATACTTCCGAAAATAGTGTTTCAAGTCTAAAACTTCTTGCTCAAACGAGAAAACTCGTTGCTCAAGTAAAAATAGTCCCTAAAATTACTGAAAATTTTTCACGCTCAAACAAAAATACTTTAGAGAACACTTTTAAAACTCATCGCTCATGCAAAGGTCCTTACGTATCACACAAGAAACCTCAAAAATATGTAATTTAACATCTAATCTTCATCTCTCATATGAAATCTTGGTACATTAAACATAATTGAGACAACATTATTAAGTTCCTTCATTGAATAACTTAAAAAAATACTTATTTCGCACCAATCATGCACTTAAATATATAAGAACATTTCATCAAACACTTAGCACATATCATTGTTTATTCTTATATTATCAAGTTTAAAATATTTAATAATTTAAAATAATATTTAACAATTAAAAATTTAAATAATAATACTTCTATATCAATATTGATAAAGAGAAAATAAATAAATAGATAAGAAAAAAGAGAGGAAAGAGACAAAGAGAAAAGAAAGGAAAAAGTGAGGAGGGCAGAGAGAAAAACGAAAAATAAAAGAGAAAACAAACTGAGAAGTAAAAAAAAAACACAAAAAAGAGCTTAAAGAAAGGAAGAGAGAAATAGAAAAAAAATCATAAAAATTATATAAAAAAGAGGAAATATAAAGAATTTTAAAATTTATAAAATTTAAAATTTAATAATTTTTAATGATCACATAAATTTTTAAAATTAAATTTCTTCCTAAATTTTGTATCACATAATATATTTCATCATATTAATATTTTAAATTCTCTAAAAGTCCATTGTCTTTTTAAAATTCTTCATTAAAGCGGAAAAACAATTCATTTATTCATCATTTATCTACTTCATCTAGAAAAAGTTCATCAAATCCATTTATTTTAAAAAAATAGATCAAATCTATCTATTTAATTTTATGAATAATGACCCAACTATTATTTCTAAAAAACTAATCATTTATTATAATTAAACCATCCAAGTTTTTATAATTAAACATTTCTTAAATTTGAATTTTAAAAAAATAAAAATACATGTTTAAACATGTTTTAGAAAATTTAATTTCGCATTTCTTTTCAAATTTTTTAAGAAAATATTTATATTTTTTTTAAAATATTATTCTTATGAATGGATTGGATATATAATATAAATGATAGAATGAATTAAAACTTTATTAAATAAATAGAGTTAAATTTAATTTAATTTTGTAATAAATAAATAAAAATTTATCCAATTCATTATAATTCAAAATCATCCCTCACTGACTCCAGTCAATCTAATGTTTGAAAATCAATGTGAAGTTTGAAAGATGGGTATGGAAGGTAAACGGAGGCGAGTATTTCCGTATGCAGTTTTGGTTTCACTTTTGCATGGAAAATCATCAAATGAGTGAAGAAGAAATTTCTCTTATTTTCTCTCACTTGTTTTCTTCTAATTTATTTCCCCATTTTTCATTCCAAATTATTTCCTGTACTATTTTCATATTACTTATTATCCGCTACATATCAGGAAAAAGCAATATTAAAACCTAGGTCCCTCAGCACGTTGGAAAGATCTCATCGACCTTGTGCACTTCTGGACATCATATACACATCCAAATGGTCTCCTACATATGGCTCCATCGAAGAAGTTACGCATAAAAACTAGTGAAATTGTGGGTGTTGTAGGGGGGAAAGTGCTACACCAATTACAACATCCAAGTACAATTTACAATTTAATTGGTACAACAGCATCCCCAACGGATGCAGGAACGGAAGGAACATGCACAAAATTGGAATTACAAATTCCGATCCAAATTCATTTATACCCTCACAAGCTAAAAATCTATAATTATTTTTATTTCTTTCTTGCTATTCTACAATTATTTCAAGTATTGTAGTAAGTCTGGGTCTTCTATATCTTTTAAGAAGCAAAGAAGAGCATACAACACTTACAGAAGAGAGAGCCATGCATGCACCAGCAACCCACGGGGGTAGCTTGATCCCCAGTGAAGGGTACAAAACACCAGCGGCAACTGGTATTGCCACAACATTGTAAGCCATTGCAAACACATAATTCAATCGAATTCGAGAGAAGGTCTTCCGGGAAAGATCAATGGCTGTGATCACATCTTCCAAGTTATTTCTCATCAGCACATAGTCAGCAGCTTCTATTGCAATATCAGTTCCAGCTCCAATAGCCATACCAACATCAGCTGCAGCTAATGCAGGAGAATCATTGATGCCATCGCCCACCATTGCAACTATGCTTCCATCTTTTTGGAATGAACGAACAACATCAGCTTTTCCTGCTGGCATGACCTCTGCCCTAACATCTTGGATGCTAACCTGTCATACAATCTTTTTTTAACACAAGTTTGACCACACCAATTTCTATCCCATAAAATTTATGATGCAACTCTATACGTAAGTACTAATTTAGACGGACAATTTGTTAGTCATGAGTTATGATTCACAATGAAGAGCTAAAGAAACCGGTAACTAATGATTTCATATTTTAAATCAGACCACTGTTTTCAACTTATACCATTGTAGTTATGAATTAAGAATACCTACAGTAGGCCTTCTCAAAAAGGCCAGATTATAAGTTAAAACATGTTTTTTCATCCCTTGATCTTAACCATGTCTTTTCCACATCCCTTGATTTTAAACACCAAAATCACAACAATATTTGAGTGGTTATTGATCTACTTTACATAAGCAAGAGTACAGTTGTTGAATGCTGATCCTAGAAGTATACCCTTTGAATGTACACCCTACTAGTTATATGAAGTCAGAACACAGATTTTAATTGAGAATATAAATAAAACTTAACACAAAAATATACAGACCTCCTTAGCAACAGCTCGAGCTGTTCTCCAGTTATCTCCTGTGACCATAACAGGTGTGACACCCATTTTCTGGAGACCCTCTATGACCACAGAAGCTTCTCTCTTTAGTGGGTCTGCAATCCCCAAGACTCCAGTTAATATATCATCATATGCTACCAGTATCCCTGTCTTTGCACTTTCTTCAAGCTCCACCACAAAATTTTCCACCTCTGTTGAAATATGTACGCCATTTTCCACCATCAACTTCCTGTTACCAACCTGTTGAAGACAAATTGACTTGGTTAAGACTCTGGAAAACAAGAAGCAAATTCCACAGTTTGTACAGATCAAGACAACCGTATTACAATAGTAAAAGATGTACCAAAATACGCTTCCCATCTATAAAACATTGAACACCACTTCCAGGAAGAGCAGAGAAGTCTGAGACATCAAAAAGCCAACCAGATTTCACGTCATTCTCAGCATCATTCTCAGTACCAGTAGCAGCAGAAGAATCATCAAAGAAATGAAAATGGCGTGCATATGCTAATATTGCTTTTGCTAGAGGGTGTTCACTGCTAGCCTGAATCATAAAAAAAAAAACGAAACATAAGTCATAATTGGTTACCTGGACTAAAAGCATCAGACAAGATATAGAAGAGTGTAATTTTCTGACAATCAAACATATAATAAGAAATTATGATTTGTTAATTTACTCTAATCTTGCTACTCATGCCATAACACCATTCAGGAAGTTAAGTAGACAAGAAGAAGGAAGGAAATATGGAAATATCCGTATGCTTTTTTTTATAAAATCAATGCTCTGAACCTGAAATGTAACAATATTATAAATAGAAAATAAGAAAAAAACGTAACAATCATTTAGAAATTGAAATTCACCTCAGCCGAAGCCACCAATTTAAGAAATTCTCCACGTTCCATTCCTGTGAAGGTCTTGGCAGTAGTGACAGTGGCTTTTCCCTGAGTTAGAGTTCCTGTTTTATCAAATATCACATACTTCACCCTCTGAGCCCTTTCCAATGCATCTCCTCCTTTAATTAACACTCCATTGTTAGCCCCAACCCCTGTTGCCACCATCACAGCCGTTGGTGTTGCCAAGCCAAGTGCACAGGGACATGCAATCACTACTACAGATATTGAGAACATTAGGGCAAAAACAAAGTGATTTCCATTTTCTGGCAGCCAGTCTTCTGGGTAAGCTCCAATAGACCCAGCAATGTACCTATAGATAATGAGCAAAATTTAAAGAGAAGAAGGAATAAGAATTCCAATCACATTAGTAATCCACATCTCATTAATATGCCCAAACAGTTAGGTGACCTTACCAGCATAATAAGGTCAATAATGCCAAAGAAACAACTAAAGGAACAAATATGCTTGCCACCTGCAAACCACGAGAATGGAACTTAAATTAATTTCTAATATATCTTCGCTCATCTATGGACCAATCGCTACTATTTATAACACAATCACCAAAAACAAAGAGAGACTATTTTCACAAAATGATGAATAAGAAAAAACAACCCCAACATTTAGGATGAAAGCCACAAATTGGAAAAGCTAGATTCATTAACACCCTAACTATCAGCGATCAGAAAGACTTCAAAAGACTACCCCAACTTTACAAGCTTAACGAGATTAGCCAGAAAACAGTCAAGGAACAGACTAAATCCTATTCCTTTCTACTCAATGCATCTTTTATTAAGATGAGGGTGCGCCAAATACAACAAATTTTACGTAAAAAAAAAATACAGAAAAGTAATGACCATGGTAGAACTACAATCCATCCATCATGAACCAAGTATTACAATCCCTCTCTTTATAGCCATAATATATACCAAGTTCTATCAGGGTAAATATAACTTAACAATTGGGGTTACCAAAGTAAGAAGGTTGCAACATTTGAAAAAAGAAAATTATTGATTGTCAAGTGCCAGGTCACCTTGAAACATGAAACAATTGGATGAACCGAAGAACTGTTTCACAAGCTAATCCTTTCTTTTAAAAAAAATATACTCTAAGCAAAATATAAAGGTCACCTCAAGGCAACATAGGCAAACACAACCATGACCAGTATACTTACATAATCAGCGAACTTCTGAATAGGAGCTTTGGACATCTGGGCTGTCTCAACCAAACTAATAATCTGGCTCAAGACGGTATCAGATCCTACTTTGGTAGTTTGAACATGAAGGACACCGTGCAAATTTATTGTACCTCCAATAACAGAAGCATTCACCTCCTTCAAAATATGTGCAGACTCACCAGTTACCATGCTCTCATTTACATAACTTGAGCCCCAAGTAACAATACCATCAGCAGGAATCTTTGCACCAGGAAGAACCTTCAATGTGTCCCCAGGTTGAACAAGCAAACAATCAATTTCCCTTTCTTCAATAGATTTACCACCTAAATTATCAATATAATTTCAGTTGTCATCATCATTTTCATCCAGAACATGACAAATGTTATAACCTTAATTAATGATCTTTCAAACTACATATAAGATAATCAAATCCAAATATGTTTCATGTTCCTTCAATAAATAAATGAAAGGCAAATAAAAGGAAATTCATGTGTACCTTTATCTTTGACAACTAGTAAAGCTGTTGCAGGAGCAAGTTCTACTAATTTCTTGATAGCATCAGATGTCTTTCCCTTGGCAAGGCATTCCAAATACTTACCCAACAATACAAATGTTATGAGCATAGCACTTGTTTCAAAGTAAGTTGGAGACCAAAATCCAGTAAGAGCACCATATAGAAGAGCACAAACAGAATAAACATAAGAAGCGGTAGTTCCCACTGCAACCAGGACATCCATGTTTGTAGAACCATTTCTTAGAGCTCTGCCAGCTGCAATGTAGAAGCGCTTACCAATCACAAATTGGATGAGACTCACTAATGCCCATTTCAACCAATCATCCATGAGGAAAGGCCCACATCGGCGAAGTAACAAGGAATACACCAGTGGTATATGAGGACAAACTACCCTCATGAAGAAGAGAGGAATCTGAGGCAGGTATCAAGTAAAAATACATTCAAAAGATCAAACAGTAGGCTAAGAACACAAGGGAGTGTTAATACACAGACTCAAATTTTTGAATAGGACTATTTTTCCTTTCAGTAACATTAAATCTTGTATTGTTTCAGTACATGTATTTTTCATGAAGTAAAGATGATACTAAGACAGAACACCGCTTCTTTTATATGAAATTAATGTATGGATGAATTCCCCATGAAGCATATGTTTATGGGATTTGACAATTGCAGACTCTCAACAGATGGTAGAATGCCTTAATTTTAGAGAATACTGCAGAAAGCAATAAATGATTTATATCCCAACCCCCACAACTTCTTCACAGTTCTAATTTTCCTTCTTCGGATTCAATATATATAAGAATCTGTTTGTAAGAATAGACGAGAGATTTTATCTCCAACTATTTCAGTGTATATATGTGTGTGTATATATATATATATATATATATATATATATATATATATATTTAGCTGTTTGTAAGTGCCCGTACATCATCTAACAAAAATTTTGACATGTGATAATATGTATCCATAGAGATCACAATTAGATGGAAAGGAATGCAAATATAGAAAGACAAGGAAAAACAATGAAACTATATGATCAATATATGAACTGAGATTATGAAAATACTCACACTAAGAAAAAGACTGGAGATGAAGAGCCGAAATATGGTTGTGGTCTCTTCAACGCCTTTAGAAGCCATTCTAGTATAAGGGCTTCTAACATGTAATTTAAACTTCCCATTGCTTCCCCCCTGGATTGCATCAACTAAGGATCTAGAATTGAGAATTTCAGGATCAAACAGAACATCCAATTCACCTGAAATCTGGTCAAAATGAAACTGTCTAACTCCTTTTGTGCTGCTAAGAATGGCTTCTAAAATTTGTCCGTCAATCAGACTGTAAACACCAACCACCCCTAAAATTATTTTATCCTGCTCATTGCTTTGTAAAAATGAAGCATCAAAACCAGAATCTTCGATCGCATTGACTATATCATCTTTACTAATTACATTGGGATCATATTCAACTTCACCTGACGAAGTAGCCAAAGCTACCACAGCCCTCTTGACCCCTGGAAGATTTCTTAAAATACCTTCAACGGAATTTACACATGCTGCACATGTCATACCTCCAATTGTGAACTGTCCCACCAAGGTTCCATGTGGCATCTTTCCAACTGTACTTGATTCAGGTAATATGTCTGCTTCAAACCCAGCATCTTCAATTGCATTTTTAATGTCTTCATCCTGGAATATGGCAGGTTTCAAAACATAACTCAATATCTTATCAAATAAAAGCTTTGAGTACTAAATCACTGAAAATATTTTTTTTTCTTATTCATATTATATAATACTAAAAAGGATTGGCTAATCATCACTTAACATGCCTCAGTCAAACAATAATCTTCCTCCAATCAAGAAATATACTCTTTTTATGTCATAATGACTGCAGTTTAGGGTTTTTTCATACATATTAAGAACGAAAATAAATATATCACTTTATCGAACAATTTTACTAAAACATCTCAACTCTCAATAAAAGTGTTACTTTTATTGGGACAAAGAATAATTAATTTGGGAACAAATTGGGACTAAAAGCTAATGCTTCATTGAAAACTGCTAACATTAGTCAATTTGAAATTTTTTTAGAAGGCTAAAATTGCAATCATTTTCGGACGGAGCGAGTCTCATCTGTCAGTAGTAGCAGAATCAGATAGTTAATGGATGTCTGCCTTACTGGCCAAATTATGAAATTTGAGCACAAAAAATATTTATACAACTAAAAGGCAATAATATGCACAAATAGAATGAATGCATGAGAGGAATATCGATATCAGTTGAAGTTTTATGGTATGAATTATCGTGAGAGAGCAGAGAGAATAAGCTTGACATCAATTTTAGTCAACATCTTAAGAGAAAAACATACACAGGAATCACCTGTAACTGAGGACCCCAAAAAACCCGGTTTCGTATCCAAATATAAGTAACCCCACCACAGAACATGGGGACAACAAACATGGAAAAATAACAAAAATTAAAAAATCCAACACAGTTATAACTAACAATAGCAATGCAATCACCATACACACTTTAAAAGCTGAGTTGGAGAGTGTTTACCTGATAAAAAGTTATATACCACTTTTAATAGGCACACAATAAATAAATGTCAACTTAAATGAAATTACCAGCGACCCAAAGCAATAAATATAGAAAGCAGACTATAAATAACTGCAACAAACAACACAACAACAAAATTCACCCGGAAAATAGCATGATTACTGATTAATGAGGACGCATCTCAATTCAAGACGTTTAGCACGTGTCCACGATTTACCAAAAAAAAAATTCATGCAATCAATTAAGGCCAAAAAATTTGTAAAAAACAAATAACTAAACTGCAAAACCAAAAAAATCATAACGGAAATACACTCACGACTCATCATCGAGAGATAATAATTAAGTAAATGTTTAGTAGGGATCGCCTTAACAGAAAACACGTCATACGTTAAATCAAACTAGCATTATGGCTTAGATAAACTTCTCGATAAATTAGGAGGAAAAAATAAAAAGTCAAAATTCATTAATTAATTTTTTCCATAAACTAAAATTAAGTTATGCAGCACAGTTTTCTGGAAGCTAAAAGAGGGAGTTTCTGTATAAGTTGTTCATTTCAATTTAACTTTTTTTCTCGTTAATTTTTTCTGCAATAAGTGCTTACTGCTAAGATTTATATCCAAACAGGACCTAACTAAAACTAAGTTGGCTATAACTTCAAACAAGTTGAATTTTCAGGAGCAGTAAAAGATGCAAAAATAAGTGTAGAGAGAGAGAGAGGAACCTTGAGCAGAGCCGAGTTAAAAACGACGTCGGCTTTGTTCTGAAGCAGTGCGACGGAGGCGCTGATAACGCCGTCGAGTGATTTGAGAGCTGATTCAACGGAATTGGAGCAAGCGGCGCAGGTCATGCCGGTGACCGTGACCTGAATCCGCCTCGCTCCGGCGTCAATTTCGTCGTAGGAGTCCAAGAGCCGCACGTCCTCGAGGTCATCGGAGTCACCGGCGAGGGAAGTAAGCTGCAGGCCTCCGACTCCGGGCGCCATCGCGTGAGAGGGCGGAGAGGAAAAACCTTAGATCGTTTAAAGCAAGAGAAACTGAAAAGAATGTGAAAAAAAGTGGAATGAAAAAGGAGGGGAAAATATTTCGATGGCGATGTTGAGTAACAAATTTTATTTATCATTATTATTTATTTCAATACTATTTTTTTAAATAACTTGACAATTCTTAAAAACAGGTGCAAAATGCGGGGCGGTTTTTTTTCCATATTTTGCCCTTCGACCTTTTCTTGAATTCCGATTATGTCCATTATTGTACTTCCACTAACAATTTTGTTGTACTACACACGTTTCGTAAACCGTGTCTCTGTCAAATAATTAAATTGGTTGTTGGAAAATATATAGTACTATAAAAGGAAAATTATTTAATAAAAAATTATTTTAAATGATAATTTTATTAAATTTTATGATATTTAAGTTAAAATTTATTCCAAGAAGAAATGGAAATAAATATTGATTTTTACTCAATTTCATTCATAGTCAAATCAAAATTGTTCTGCTGCATTGACTTCTATTGTTCCAGAAAAAACCATTCAAAGTTCAACCTATAATAGCTATTATCGTGACTTGTCTTGCTTTTTCCAAACACACAAGGATAATGTGTTTTTTTCTTAAATATATTTTTTAAAATGCGTTTTCAGAAGTAAGAAAAAGAAAATAAAGAGAAAAGAAACAAAGAAAAATCAATCAAGGGGAAACAAGATAATATATTATAAATTTGAGGACATTATTTTATAGACTAATTATTTGATAACAAGGATCATATAAATTTAGATTAATTTTTTCTATCTTTTTTTATTTCCAACCCAAATCTCTTTTTCTTTTTTTTTTATTAAAACAAACAAAGTGGTAATGTTAGACAATAAATAATTGGACCTACAAACTCAATGTCATCCAAATTGACCTAGACAAAGATTAGTAACTTACTTTATTAATGAATATCATAAAACATTAACCAATCAATCTAATTCGAGAGTAAAAACAAAACAATACTATCTAAATTTTTGAACATTAAAAAAAAGAAAAAAATACATAAAAAAATAAAAGCATTCTTTATTTGCCTTAAATATTCATAAAAAAAAAAAAATCAATTAACAAGGTTACTTAGCTAGAAATTAACAATATCATAATCATTAAAGAAAATGTTATGAATGAAATATATAAGCAAATAATTATATAGAATGCTTCATATCAAGTCCATATTTTTATAAAAAAATATTTTTCATGCCAAAAAAAATACTCATTTTTCCATACAAATCCGAAATTTTTAATATCATATTTTCATTTTTCTTCTTAATTTTAACATTTATATTTATCCTGTGATATTATTTATGTTATTTAAATTATCAAATATTAATATATATTGCAAATCGTACAGAAAAATATAAATTTTAATGATTTTCTAGAATTGAATAATAATCATTTATATAAATATCTTAAATCAAGGCATTTGTAATTAAGAAATATTTTTTATAAAATTTGTAAAAATAACTTACACTCGAAGAATGATAATGGATGATATGTATGAATTAAAGTCTTAATTGAGTAAAATATAAGTAAAAAAAATCTATAAATTATTTTAATGTGTTTTTTTAAAAAAATATTGAAGAACATTTTTTAAAATTATTTAATAAAATAACATTAAATTACTATCAATAAAATTTATTAAATTGATCTAATTACACTACAAAATTATAATATGAAATATTATTATTATTCAGTCTACGTATATAAAACAATTGTATAATAGTGGTACATTATACGTTAGTGGAAAGAAGATTAAAGAAAAGTTTATAAGAAGATAAAAAGAATGGAATGGACAAAAAATAAGAAAGTTATGTATGAAAATGAAGATATAAAAAACACCAACTTTTTATATGAGATAGATGTTATTGGAAAGATGACAATTTTCTCCACTACATCCATTTTCATAGCAAGTCACCACTTTGTAAGGAAGAAGACAGAAAATTAAAGTAACATTTTCATTATACAAAACTCAAACAACTATATCAATCAATAAAAATCAAAATGTAAAGCAATTATAAACAGTGTCTTCCACCAATAACAACATCATCATATGTGGCATCCACAATCCATTAATGCAAATACTTCAAAATAAATAATATCAACAATCACAAGCTTCATTTTATTTAATATCAATGGAAAAATAGGTTAAACTATTTGAAGTTATTTATAGTATACAATTAGTTAGTGACAAATAACAAGATCAAATTAATCATTATTTTATATCAAATTAATCAAAAAAGGACTATTTTTGTATTATTTAATTTTTAACTTTGAAAGCTACCATCTTTTTAACTTCGTAGGAACTTTACCTCTTTTGCCGTTTCTAACTGTACTACAAACTCTTGTATTGTACAAGGGTATTATAGTAACTTCATTCTCTAATTCAGGAGCATTTTTTCTATGCAGAGTATATGATACGTATTATAAAGTATTAATATAATGTGTAGTGTTATAATTATCTATAAAAAGTTAAAAATAATTTAGCTGAAGACAAGGTTGCGTGAATGTTAAAAATACACCTATTAAATTAAATTTTGAACTAAAAAACGCTGAAGAAATTAAAATGAAGGACACAAATTTAAATCGTCGTTAGTAAATTTTGGTGATTATTTCTATAATCGATTTTGGTATGAAGAAATAAAAAGTTAATTGATTGTACCAGAAATTGTTCTTGTTTATTGAGTAAAAAAATTGATTTAGAAATAAACGACAATTTGATGAAAGTTGAAAGCAAAAGTGGTTTTGGTGACCAAAACAAGAAGAAGAGAAGGTTGCAAAGAATCTGTGGGCTAGCGACTGCGTATAAACTTAAAGTTTCTGTTAATTTCAGAATATCATCTTTATTTATTTTAATACAAAAAAATCACTTATTGTATCTTATTTTTATTCTTATATTATTTATCATTAATTACTAAAGGAATCGTATTAAACTCACCTTTAATCTTCAAATGTCAAAGTTCTACAGATTCTTGAGAGAAAACTGAGGATCGCATTTAAATTACTCAACCTTTCTAATATATTCATAATTATTTTAGATAATATTTTCCAGCTAAAATTTTCTAAATATTTTTTATGAATATATCTGTATTTGATGCTTTGAGCAATATCTTGTATATTTTTTTTTCTGGTTTCATCAATTTTTAGCTTAGAAAATCTATTAATTAAATTCTCTTCTTCTACATCATAAAATATTTTCCATTTTTTTGTATTAGACTTATAAAAAACAAAATTTATCCATCTTTGAACACTCAAACTACCTCTTATATAATCTATATATTTTACCATGCAATATATTTTACCATGTAATAATTAGTTAAAAAGATAATATCATCAACCTTTTACAAAATTTGTTAAGTAAATTTTTAGAATCATTTAACAGTTTTTTACCCTTATAGAATTTATAAATATTTCTTTAATGATATGCCTAATTAAGTAAATAAAAAATTATACTAATTTTATCAATTTAAAAATATTTAAATAAATATGTTTATTTAATAAAATCTATTAATTTATTCTTTATTTTTACTATAGTTGTGTAATTCTAAAAGTATCTAATAATTCTTATAATATTTTAAATTATTTGAATTTTTATTTATTAATTAATCAGATTTTTTTATTTTATATTATATATATATATATATTATATTATATTATAATTACGCTATGAATAATAAAGTTTTTTTTTCAATAGGTAAAGTAATTAAAATAATATATGATATTATAATGGCTTTATCTCACTTTAAAAATACCTTTTTTTTATTTTATTTTTTCTATTTCTTACTTCTTTTTCTTTTTTCTTCTTTCAATTTTTTTTTATTCTTGTTTTTCTTGTGTATAAAAATTAGAACATAAAAAATTAGTAATATCATGGATCAATTAAAATTTTTTAAGCCTTTTCTACTTGTATCTATGAAAAAATTCAGGAATAATACCAATTACTTCATAATTAAATGAAACTAATTATCATTTTTGAAATAAGGCAATGAATCATGTCTTGTTATCCAAGAACAAGCTTAAGCTCATCAATGTGAAATTATACACCGAACAATCCAATTTTTGAAGCAAGTGAATATTGTAATGTCATGATAATTTATTGAATAACAAGAACTTTAAAAGATTTACGCAGAAGATTTACAAAAAGACTTGAAAGAAAGATTTTTAAAAAGAAATATTTTCCGCATCTTTAATTTACTCAAAGATGTGAACTCCATTAAGAAAGTTTAAAGAAACGTGTCAAAATATTACACCAACTTGAAGGTCTTAAGGGAAAAGTTGGAATCTCTAAGACCTAACCTTACTTGCATGTGTGACATCAAGTGCAATTGTGAGTTAGTTAAAATCATCTCTGATTATAAAGATTTTGAGCGTATGATATGCTTTTTAAAAGGTTTTGCAAAAGTTTACTACACTACTAGGACTTAAAACCTCCTCATGAAATCGCTTTCCAACATCAATTGTGTTTTCTCTCATTTAACAATAAAAAAATAGATAAACAATAGTAATATTTTGTGAAGACCTTATTGAATGAAGTATGAAATCAAAATAAGAAACAACAAGGTAGGGGCAACAATCATGCCAATGGTTGAAAGAATCAAGAAAGAGGAAGAAGAAACAACTTTGATCAAGGAAAGCAATGCACCTACTCTCACAAGATGAATTATACAATTGATGATTATTACTCCAAATATGGGTATCTTCCATGAATAAAACAAAGAAACAAACAAAATATTAACAATCTTGTTGTTGACACAATCATTAAGAATGAGTTATCACAAAATCAACTTGAGGTTAATCAAATCAACAACTAGTTTACACCAAAACAAGTAAAATAACTTCTGAACATGTTGTAGAATTTTAAAATGATTCTCCACATAAGATCAACCAAATAAACAATATAACCAATGATCCTCACATGTATCTGTCTAAAAAAAGGTAAGAACTCTCTAAACATGTGACTTATATGAAAAATCATTTTATTAGTTTCTACTGTATACCAAAAATATACTATCTTTATTATATAATTCCAAATAAAAATATATAGTTTTGACTCTACTTCTATTACATGACCAAGATGGTTCCCAAAAGATTAAAAACGAAATCAACATCCTACTAGACTACTTATTTACATCCTTTCAAGAAAAAGTCTTGACTTCTACTTCCTCATTGACGAAGATCTTTATCTTGACCTGTTATATGCTCCCGTGTAAAGAACACGATCATAGCAGTTAAACACACATAACACAATAGAGTAGATTAAGCTAGTGATAGAAAGAACATGTAAAATCAATAAACATTCATATCATTTAAGGCAACACATATCACTAAATGTAAGGGCCTACCTAAGGCTTTACACATTGTAAATTCACACTCACAAACAAGACTATTGACTTCCGGCAGACTGTATAAATATCCGATATTTAAGGCTAGCACCTGATATATCAAAACATGGACCATGGACCTTATAACGATTGACTAATTGAGTCTATTTCACCTCAGCGCCATCCATGTATCAAAAACAATATCATGAGTTTTATCACGACCTTCTCGCTACTCATAGTCAACATCACATCAAGGTAGTCTCATCTAATTGTCTTTTTAGAACAACTGATGAAACCTCCATCAACCTCTCACCACATGTGGTCTTAGTCTATATGACTTTGATCCACCTTGAGGTTTGTATACCTTATACCATATTCCTAGATTCATACACACTAAACTATCACATGTCACATTTCATTCATGCAATAAATTTCTTTTCAATCAGAACTACACGATTTCATTCCCTTTTCAATGCTCATCATTCTCAAATCATATACTGTTAATCATAATTCAACACACCATGCTTTGAATCTCAACATCTTTTCTTTGGAATAGGCAAAAGGAAATGTCTAAATTAAGTCAACACTCAATATTTATCCTTCGGTCTTTGTCACCAAAATTCAATTATGTTGTATGTGCCATAGAGGAGTCTAAAGATATTGATGAGCTCTCCCTTGATGAATTGCAAAGCTCATTGGTGGTGCATGAACAGAAGTTCAAACAACTAGACGTTGAGGAGCAAGCTTTGAATACTTCTACCAATACTCATTCCAATAACTTTAGAGGAAGAGGAAGAGGTAGAAGTAGAGGCAAAGGACGAGGAGGTCAAGGAAACAAAGATTCCAGTAGGAATTACAGAGGCAATAATGATCAATTTCATGACAAAGGTAGAGGAAAGGAATATGACAAGTCCAAAATAGAATATTTTAGATGTCATAACTTTGGGCATTACGCTTCTGAATGTTATACCAGGTTGCCTCGTAACAATAAGGAAAAAAGAGAAAATTCAAATCTTGTGAAGATAA
The DNA here is from genome assembly GCA_016859785.1 of Macrotyloma uniflorum. NCBI lineage: Eukaryota > Viridiplantae > Streptophyta > Magnoliopsida > Fabales > Fabaceae > Macrotyloma > Macrotyloma uniflorum. Next base: position 7,543,663 of record BDMB01000001.1, read on the forward strand.
GGGAAGAGGAGACTTTGTTGATGACTATTCAAGAAATAAAGAATATTGAGCCAAATATTTGGTATGTGGATACAGGCTGCAACAACCACACGACGGGTAACAAGTCCTCTTTTTCTTATTTAAATGAAAATTTTCACTCCACTGTAAGCTTTGGTGATTGCTCTAGTGTGCAAGTGATGTGAAAATGTGATATTAATATAAAAATAAAAAATGGTTTTGTTGAAAATTTTTCTAATGTGTTGTATGTTCCTGATTTAAAAAGTAACTTTAAATGCAGGATAGTTACAAGCAAAAGGATATGTTATCACCATTAGTAAAGGGGCTTGTGAAATTTATGATCCGGTTAGAGGTTCTATTGCAATTGTACAAATGAATTCAAACAGGTTATTTCCGCTCAAGATTGAAAGCATTCAATTCAGTTTGATGGCTAATGTAAAGGATCATTCATGGCTGTGGCATTATCGTTATGGTCACTTAAACTTTGGAGGATTGAAGAACCTCCAACAAAAGAACATGGTGACAAGCCTTCCACAGATTACTGCTCCCTCCCAAGTTTGTGAAGAATGTGTTGTTAGCAAACAACATCGTTCTCCATTTCCTAGTAGCAAATCATGGAGAGCAAAGAGTGTTTTGGAGCTAGTACATTTAGATTTATGTGGCCCAATCAAACCTACATCCAATAGAAGTAGAAGGAGACCTACTTGGATGGTTGATTATCATGTTCCAGGAATTGATCAAAATGAGGATCAATTGATGCATTTTGCTCTTTTTGCAGATTGTGATCCTGTGTTTTTTGAGGATGTTGTCCAAGACTCAAAGTGGAGAGAAGCTATGGATGTAGAAATTGCATCTATTGAAAAGAACAATACTTGGGAGCTTAGTGATCTTTCAAAAGGACATAAGACAATTGGTATTAAGTGGGTATATAAGACCAAGTTGAATGCAAATGGGAAGGTTGACACGTACAAAACACGTTTAGTTGCTAAAGGCTATAAGCAAGAGTTTGGTGTGGACTATAAAGAAGTCTTTGCTCCTGTTGCACGATATGACACAATAAGGATGGTGATTGCATTGGCAGCTCAAAACTCATGGCCTATCTTTCAGCTAGATGTGAAATCGGCATTTTTACATGGTGATTTGGAAGAACAGGTATTTATTGATCAACCTCTTAGTTATGTGAAACAAAGGAATGAACATAAGGTATATAAATTAAAAAAGGCATTATATGGACTAAAACAAGCACCACGAGCTTGGTATAGTTGTATAGATGCATATTTTTTAAAGGAAGGTTTTAAGAAATGTCCATATGAGCATACGTTATTTGTTAAATTTGGTGATGATGGAAAAATGATTATTGTATGCTTATATGTGGATGATCTCATATTTACTGGAAATGATGATGTCATGTTTAAAAAATTCAAGATGTCTATGATGCAAGAATTTGATATGTCTGATCTTGGTAAATTGCATTATTTTCTTGGCTTAGAAATAACGCAATCAACTAATAGAATTTTTGTTTCACAAAAGAAGTATGTGCGAGAAATTCTTGACAGATTTCATATGAAGGATTGCAATCCTGTTAGTACTCCAATTGAGATTGGCATGAAACTCAATAAAGACCATGAAGGGAAGTAGGTGGATAGCACATTTTTCAAGCAAATTGTGGGTAGTTTGATGTATCTAACTACTACAAGACCCGGCATAATGTATTCTATTAGCCTCATTAGCAGATACATGGAAAAGTCAAAAGAAATGCATTTGTTAGATGCTAAGAGAATCCTTCGTTACTTGCAAGGAACGAAAGATTTTGGATTATTTTATGAGAATGAGAAAATGATGAACTTATTGGGATTCATTGATAGTGACTATGCAGGGGATCCAGATGGCAGAAAAAACACATCTGGTTATGTTTTTATGATGGGGTCAGCTGCTATCTCTTGGGCATCACGAAAGCAGCCCATTGTAGCAGCTTCAGCATGTGCTTGCCAAGCAATTTGGTTAAGAAAATTCTTGAAGAAGTTCATTTCAAGCAACAAGATTCAACTCTCATTTATTGTGATAATAGCTCAACTATAAAATTGTCTAAGAATCCTGTCATGCATGGAAGAAGCAAACACATAGATGTGAGATTTCATTTTCTAAAAGACCTATCAAATGAAGGAGTTATTAATCTTCTCTACTGCAAAAGTGAAGATCAAATTGTTGATATCATGAGTAAACCATTGAAGTTGTCAACATATCAGAAGATAAGAAATTTGCTTGGAGTTTGCATTTTTCAACATTCATTAAACTGATAGTTTGCAAACTTTCAGTTTAAGGGAGAGTGTTAAAAATAAATATTTATTCTTATTGATTATTATTAAATGTCTGTTACAATATTGTTGAGTAAGTTACAATATAGTTGAGTATCTGTTACTCAGCTTTTAAGAGAATTAAGTGTCTGTTGCAATAGTGAGTCGTTTGCAGAGATGTATATGTTATCTATTTATTAGGTTTTTCAATTAATAAAATATACAGACTTCTTCCTTTAGGTTTCTCACACAATTTGCCTTCACTCTGCTTGCCTCACATTTATATCAAACAATGCCAATTCATTTAGGACTGTTTACATAAATTGAAGGTCAATGATTTATGATACATTTTTCTAAGGATCTCAATTAGTTCCATTTCACTTAATCACACACCACTTCAAGATATATCAGATTCAAGGAGTCAAAACAAGTTGCACACAAAAATTGAATATTATGTCATCCACAATTCAAGTACACAGGAGAATAAAACAGAAACACAATTGCAATTCCAGACAATTAATCTACTCTTTATTCATTCACCAAGCATTAAAGGGTATTTAATCAAAAGCACAGTTACATAAAAGTCAAAATCTAGGTTTCCCTTTATTTTTGTTCAAATCAGTACAATTCATTTCAACTTAATGCATTTCTCAAAATGGGAAATTTCAGCCAACAATCAGGTCATTCCTAGAGTTAAAACTTAAGAATATAGAGTCCTATACAAGCTATCCACAATTTTAACTTCTCTTACCTTAAAAATGTCCTTCCAAACAGCACATTGTCTTTACCCAAGGAGCAAAAACTCAAATGTTCTAAGAGTGCCTGATGATCAAATCAACTACATTACTAGAAACCCAGACTAGTGTAGAACCATTTAAAAAAAAAAAAAAAAGGAACATGCATCAACTGAATAAACCTCAAAACAACATTTTTTGAAAAATTTCATCATTTATAATATTTTGTACATAGCTATTTTTACTTTTAATCTTATTTTTGTTCAACATCTCATTAAATCCTCAAATTGTGAAGTTTTGTTCTCACATAATTCTTATCAAATATAGGAAACCAATACATTGAGGATGATTGGACAAGCTAATTTGCATGATGGCCTTTATTATATGAGTGAACCTGTAATATGTATTTTAGTCACTTCTGCTTTAGTTAATAACACTAATATCAACCATGAAAAGAATGACATTGATTTATGACATTCTAGATTATCCTTCTAATAAGGTTCTTCAATATTTTTGTAGAAACTTTTCTTATATACACCAAAAGTTTACAATTCTTGTCACATTCCTAAACAACAGAAGTTACATTTTCCTAAAAGCAATATTATTTCTTCCAATATATTTGATCTTATACATATTGATATATAGGATCATTTTAGTATGTGTTCTATGCAAGGTCATAGGTACTTTTTTTACCATTATTGATTATTGCTTAGACACACTTGGTTCTTCCTTATGAAATCAGATCTCTACTAGTTAGGTTTAATATTCTTATTCAAAATCAATTTAATCTCATTACGAAAATTATTTAAACTGACAATGGACAAGAGTTTGTAGACTTCAAAAGTCTCTATATATGTTGAAACAAGCCAATAGACAATGGTATGCTAAATTGTCCATCTCTTTGCAATCCATTAACTTTGTTCAATCAAATTCTGATAATTCTTTGTTTATCTAGAAAACTTCTTCATCTTTCATTCCATTACTTGTATATGTTGATGGTATAATAGTACCAAAAAACTCTTTGATAGATATTTAGGAGGTGAAATAATTTCTCAATGATAGCTTCAAAATTAAAGATCTTGGTCAACTCAAGTACTTCCTTAGGCTGAAGATAGCACATTCTCACAAAAGGATACACCTTTGCCAAAGAAAATACTTTTTGGACATCTTGACATATTTTGGAATGTTTGTTGCCATGCCTTTTTCTACCCCTATGATAAGAGATGCCAAGCCACTATTTGGACATGGAAATCAAGTTCATGATGTCACACCATATTGAAGCCTTATTGGGTAGCTTCTCTACCTCACAAATATACAACCTTGACATAGTCCTTAGTCAATTTCTACAAGCTCAATCTATACAACATCATCAAGCTATGCATCAGGTACTAAGATACATAAAAGCATCACCATCACAAGGACTATTTTTCCTTTTAGAATCCATTCTACAACTTGAAGGTTTTAGGAACTTCAATTAGGCTTCATATCCAAACATGTGACCTTCCAACATACGATACTGCATCTTTCTTGCATCTTCTCTTATTTCCTACAAAGCAAAGAAGCAAACTATGTTTTAGGATCATCCTCAAAGTTTGAATATAGTCCTTCTACGTTATAACCACAAATCTCTTTTTTTTTTTTGTTATTAAGCATGTGAATTCCATGGATGATACATGTTCTAAGTCTAACATGTAAATGTTTTGTTTATCCTATTACGAATTAAGTTAATCTTATTTGTTTTATTATCACAAACCAATCAATGATTTACTTCAAAGATGATTTTAAGTTCTTTTCACAAAGTTGTCAAATATTCAATAAATTATGTTTAAGTCCTTCTATAAAGAGTACATTTTTTATGAGAATAAATGAGAGATTATTATCATTTTCGATCTTCAATTTTTTTTTCTTTATTGTTATCACCATTCACATGCACCACTCTTGAGAGAGATGAGTGAATTTACTCTTATATCTTGTCTTATGTCTTCAACATCAACTACGAAGATATTACAAAGATTATTTTACTTTCAACTATACACAAAACAAAATTTAAAATAAGAATTTTGACTCCATGTTAGTTACATCCTTTTGATATTTTGGAATACATACAAATTTACCACTTGACACGCCAACATTTTTCATGTGACATGAATTGGAAGCATGTCCTATCTTCAATCAAGCAAAATATATTATAAATAGAGTGTTGGAAAGATTTTTAAAGTTAAAAAAAAATTATGAGTTTTTTCATTCTTTTGAAAGGTAGATCTAATTCGAAATCTACTTATAACATTTTTTAGAGGTAAAATGTGTATCAAAATTTTGTATTTTTCATTACGAACTTCACAAGTGTTTTAATCAAACTTTGAATTTTAAATTCAAAAAATCTTAAATTTTTATAACTAGAAATGACTCTTTGGGAAATAGAAGCACAATTACGATAAGAAATTATTGTAAATCATTTATAAAGCTTTATAATTAGATTTAAATAGTTTGATTCCTCTTATAATTCACTCACTTTTATTCTTAAGTCATATATTTAACATTTTTCCTCTATTATTTAAGTAAGCGAACTTATTTGTTTCATAATGTATTTTATTAAATATATACAAAAATTTATCATAACCAACCCGTCTCATATTAAAAATAACTCGTGTCAAAGTCAATTATGAGACAAAAATTTATTTCTTCTTCACCTTTTAAACTCATTTAAAAAAGATTATATTTTCAAATAATATAAGTTTTTTTATATTTATCTTGTTTTTCATTTCTCTTTTATTTATATTTATAATTTTTTTTAAATTTAAATATTTAATCCTTATATGTCTCTATTTATCACAATTAAATTAATTAAAGTTAAATGAAGTAAAATTATATTTTTTATTATAATATCTTTTTGAGATAAGCTATTATTTTTGTTGTTTTTCTTAAAAAAAATTCCAAACTTTTTTTAGAAGCAAACCAAAATTTCAATATCACTACTCTATTAATTTCTTTTTCACTTAATTATTCTTAATGAATTGTTGACTTTAGAACCAATTTTTTTTCTCTTGTCACTAACTTCTCTGCAATTCATTTATAGTTCATGTTTTCTTAACTTATCAAACAAATATACTACATTCATTTTAGACTAATAGTTAGATTCTAAAATTGTTATAACTTTTTATTGTTAAGATCTATTAAAATATTTGATAACTTTTATATTTGATAGATCTTTTATAAATTATTTGTCCAACCTCATGACATAATTTATAATTTATAATATGTGTCAATTTTTTTTTCTAGAATTGATTCAACTTATTATATTTTAAATATTTAATATTTTTTCTAAAAATATGTTTTCTTACCCTTTTAAATTATATATTCATATGGAATTTACAAAATATCTATTAAATATATGATATAATAAAAAAATCTCGTAATCATACTTATGAACAAAACTTCTTTTATAAATAATAATTTTATTTAAAGTTTAATACGTAATTATTTTTAAACATAATAAATCTAAGTTTATACATTTAAAATTGTATTTAATAATTTTTATTTCATTTGATGAATAATTAAATAATTACAATTTTTTTAATAATTTTAATAGTAACTATTAACAAATTATTTATAAAGAACTAAACTGATTTGATTACTACAAAATATTTTACAATTTTATAATTATAAATTAATAACAATAAAAATACATAGATTTTATCAAAATTTATATTTATCTATAATTTATAACTATAAATTAAGCTAATACGAAGTAACTTTGATGTACAAATTGTTTATTCAGTTCTCCTTCATATATATATATATATAGTCAAAATATAACTAAACCTCCTTGCACCAAATGTTTGAGTGCAATTATTCTCTCCCATAATTTTTTAAAATAACAGAGATCTTTTGAACTGTTTTTATTAATTAATTTTTCAATGATAATAATAATAAACTATAATAAAATATAATTTTGACGTATTATCAATTTAATGAGTAATATATAACCTATAACATGCAATTTTAAGATTTAATTCAATGAATAATAATATTTAACGTGTACCATTTTTAAATCTAATAAATTCTCTTGAAATATTAAAATCAAAGAGAATATTTCGAATTAAATTTTTTGAGTATAAAAATTGTATTTCTAAGTTAGAGTTTTGGAATTGAAAAGGAAAGATATAACTCAACCTAGTTATTTTCTCTTAATTCTTTGTGATTTCTCATATTATGAAATTGATTATTGGAATCTAATAAATTAATATAAAATAGAGTTCTAATACTTTGAATGAGAAAAAAGTAAAAGGAGACAATAGATGAGAAGGATTTAAAGAACAATAAAATTGAAATATAATAGTATTTTGGGTATAAAAAAAATTTACAATAATAAAATTTTAAACAAACAAAAAGAGAATGTATATATGAAAAAAAGGTGTGCATAAAAGGGGAGTGTAAATACAGTGACCCATTTGAAAACACAGGCCAGCAAAGCCCAACCCAAACGCTCTAGGGTTTCTACATCTATAAGTTACCAAACCCTAGTTTGTTCATTTCTTCAGGTTCAGAGAGAGTGAGACGGCACAGAAAGAGAAAAGGGCGCAGAAATGGTGAAGTTTCTGAAGACGAACAAGGCAGTGATAGTGCTGCAGGGGCGTTATGCCGGGAAGAAGGCGGTGATAGTGCGAACTTTCGACGAGGGCACGCGCGAGCGCCCCTACGGCCACTGTTTGGTTGCAGGGATAAAGAAGTACCCGAGCAAGGTGATAAAGAAGGACTCAGCGAAGAAGACCGCGAAGAAGTCGCGCGTGAAGGCTTTTATCAAGCTCGTGAACTACCAGCACTTGATGCCCACGCGCTACACGCTCGATGTGGACCTCAAGGACGCCGTCACCCCCGACGTCCTCCACGCCAAGGATAAGAAGGTCACCGCCCTCAAGGAGACCAAGAAGCGCCTTGAGGAACGCTTCAAGACCGGTAAGAACCGGTGGTTTTTCACCAAGCTCAGGTTCTGAGCGCGTTTTTGTTTTTCAACTGTTTTAATTGGATCTGGTTTTGTTGTTTTAATTGTCGCTTTATAACGCTATTTTGAGGTTAGATTTTTAAACTGTTGTTAAATTTTGGTTCCATTGAATGTTTAATGTGCTTGTGGAGATTATAGATAAAGTTTGTTTAGCGATTATAGATTGAACGTGTTTGGTTGAATTTGATGAATTTGTTATTAGAAATGCGCTTTTACGAGATATGGTTTGATTTTGATATTCTGCCTTGAACCCTAAAATTACAATTAAGAAAATAAAAATTGAGAAATTATTAAGCTGATTTAAAATGTTGAGATTTAAACAACTATATATTTACTCACGCATTCAGCTATTGAAGTTTTTAATTGAAGGGTATAATCTTCGCTGCACTATGCAGAGCTAATCCCGTTGTTTAGAGAAACCAAATCTGTTACCTCTTTGCTGTATCTGGTAATTGATATACAGATCGATGCCGGGTTGAAATTCACAATTAGGTGTAATCCTTTTTTGGTTTTGTTGGGTTTGAGCAGCAACATTTTTTACTTGTTATTCTGATTATGCTTTGAGCAGCAAATTAGCTTGCTTCTGCGTCTACTGCTATGGTTTTGGAACATAGTTCAGGTTGTGTATGTTTGTCTGCTTGAATTGATTTATATTCAGAAATACTTTTAGATTTTTCATTGCCATGAAAAGTTAAGGATCATAGGTAACAATTTGGAATAGTGTTGCGTAATGACTGTTCCTAAATCTGCTAAAGAATTCTCTTTGAATTACAATAGAGCTATTCGAAACATTGCTCTTTGAACCACAATAGAGCTATTGATGTCCATGTTGTGGACATTTGACCTAATTTGATTTTAAATTAGTGTCAAAAATATTATTTAAAAGTTGGTGAAATATAAGGTTATTCAAAGAAAATTTGAATTGAACTAAATTGGTATTGAATTGCATAAAATAAACTGAGTTGTTTTTAAAAAAATAGAACTGAATTGTTATTTTAGTTTAGTTTTAAAAAAACTGTTTGTTTTATATAGAATTGTATAATTTCTTTTTTTAGAAAATGCTATTGGTATTATTTGAAACAATTCAAATAGTTGATGTAAAAAAACAATTTCGAGTAACTTAGTTTAGTTCATTCAAATTATACTAATGCAGTTTAGTCTAGTTTATTTGTGTATTCATACAATTTAGTTGAACTATTTCTAGAATTCAGTTTAGTTTTATGTTTTAGTTATGCGTTTCCTTGGAGTTCAATTTTACATTAATGAATTGATGTATTTTTGTCGTTCTCAAAAATAATTAATCTTAATTTGTAAGTATGTATGGACATGTTATGGTTTAATTTTATATGCTAACAATACAGTTTACACCCACACTCAGTCTTGTCATGTTTTATTTTACGATTCCGGATTAAGAGGAGTTTTGGTAGAAAGGAAATATTTTCATACTACGAAGCATTTATATGCATAATTAATTATTTATATAATTGCTAAATTTATGTAAGTTATTTAAAAATTAAAGATAATGTAATGTTTTCATTAGAAGTATGTGCATTATTATATTAAAATGATTTGTTAGAAGTAATATAATATTTTTCAGTTAAGTTTTCATTTTAATACCGAAGAGGTTAGTTTGTCATCTCTTTCGTTTTTTAGAGAAACTCTGTTGAAAATTATTCTTAGAAGTTTTGATGTTTTAAAAACATTACTTTCTTAATAATAAGAAAATCAAACATGAGAATCATATTTTTCTATGTTTGGAGAAATGAAAACTTACACAAGCTACCAGGTGATGGAGAAAAAAAGTTCTTGCTAGATATACTTATTTAAGCATCCTAAAATAGGGTTTACAAAAGTTCTTGCCATATCTACTTATTCTGAACATAAAACTTAAAAGTTAATACAACATTTAGTAAATAAAAGTATTTATAGTAAAACCGACATTGTATTATAAGAAGGGATAGAAGAAAACAGCTTACATAAATTAAAGATAACGATTAATGGATACTATATTATAAAATAAGTCATTCATTGAGATTCTTCCACTAATAATTTGTGACTTTCTATCCAATACACAATAAACTATGTAAAGAGAGCTTTTATTATATTTTAAATTTAGCATGTCTATTAAAAGATAATATTAACGTTTTAGCACAAATCTTTATATTAAATAAGGTAATTATAGTATTGTATTGAGTTTGAGTGTATATATATGAAAATTTTGTTAGTTTTGTATTTCCAATTAATTATTTAAAATTTTTAAATTATTTTATATTTATTAAAATTTCTATAATATTAAGTGTAGATATATAAATATTTTTAGAAGTTTAACTGTTTCGAGTTAAATACAATTTTTTTTTTTTATAAAATTTTTTGGAGAATAATTTATATAATTAAAAATTATACATTTAAAACAAACAGTTTTCTTTATTGAGAGTTGATTAAAAAATTTGTTATAATATATAACTGCTATATTAGTAAGTATATTATAAATGATATATTGTTACATATAATATACATATACAAGACTAAAAAAATATTTTGAATTAAATATATTAAAAATTCTTAATAATATTTATGGTATTTTTTTATTTTTAAATATTTTTACTTAAATAATAAAAATACGAAAAATATATTAAAATGAAATCCTAATTAACTAGTACATAAAAAAATATTTTTTTCAAATTCATAAAATAGAATTGTAAATTATAATCTCAAAATAAAATAAAATAATATCTAATTTAATATAATATAATTTTTAAATATATTTTAACGATAAATTCACACCAAAATTCTAGTCAACACAATTTTTATAAATAACTTTTATAAATAGATCTAAATATTAAAAAACAACAAAAAAAATATAATAAATAATTAATTAAACGGTAACTTATGAAATTATTTTCTTTAACTCTTTATATGTTCTCTCTTTAAAAATTTCTCTAAACGTTATAAATTAAAAATAAAAAATAATGAAAATTAAAAAAATTAATATTTCTTTATATAGAGTTAAACTTTTAAATATTAAGTTTAACCTATTATTAATATTATTTTTTAAATTTTATTAATTTTATTTCTTATCTTTTAACTTTTATTTTTTAATTATTATTTTCATCTAACAATTAAAAAAAAGTTACATTATTATATTTATTTTATAGTTAAAAAAAATGAAAAAAAATAAAATTACCAGATTAAAATCAAATTTTATAATTAGATTGTAAAAGTTGTTATATATAGATAAGTTGAGGATATAAACGATAACAATATTACAGATAAATATATTATTAAAAGATAACCTATTTTTTATAAGATAAAATGTAAATTTGAAAAATACATAATATATAAAAAAGAGTTAATTTTGTAATTACATTTGCAGAAACATATTCATAGTAAAATGTCGTTTTTCTAATTCTAATTTTATATTGTAGAAATCTCCTTTTTCTATATTGTGGATAAATTGGAGTTGGATAGTGTTAATGTAATTTCATGATTATGGATAAAAAAATAAATTTGTTAATAATTTTTTTATTAAATTTACTATAATAATATGTGATTAGATGGATTAATGATTTCTTAAAGAAAATAAAATAAATTAAAAGTTTTAATCATATTACATTTATTAAAATTACTGTAATATTAAAAGTGAATTTAAAATTATTAAAATTTCTAAGTTATAGAACTTGTGGTAAGAGATATAACATAAAAAAATAAAAAAAAATTATAAATTAAATTCCAATAATTTCTATTACTGTTATAAAGGTATTTATTTTATATATATATATATATATATATATATATATATATACCCAGATCATACATTTATAAAAAAATATTATCATATTTATAACGTAGTTTTCAGTTTTTGGTAGAATTGTGATACTTGCATATCATCCATTCAAATCTAGATTTCTAGAATAAAGGAAATTTTGAATGAAATTTAAAGATAACTATTAAAAGATAAATAAACATAGTTGGAAAATGCAAAAGATAAAATTGTTTTTTTATTCACATATGTAATATCTTGAAAATTTAGGTTGATCAAATTATGGATAAAATACTGAGAGATTAATAAATAATTTTTGCAGCTGTAATTTTGATCTGTATGGTTTATTTTGTTACCACCATGATATATAAGAATATATATTTGTAAAATTACATAATTTATTTTATATAATGAAAATAAATTAAATTAAAATTGACTTTTAAAAAATTATACCTAATTAATAAGTTAGTTTGACTTTTATTTGAATAATCTCATTTAATCTGCATTTAATCGGATTTATTTAAAAAATAATTTATATTCAATCAAAGTACACTATTTTAATTTTTGAATAATTTTTTCTAACTCACGATTAATCTAACCTAATTCATAAAAATCTCGTTCTTACCAACTTGTATGTCAATTCAAGAACATTATATTTTTAAAGAAAAAAATAGTTAAATTTCTAAAATTAGTATTTTTTTTAAAAGATAAAAATATTTATATACATGTTTGCGTGTGTGTTCTCTTCTATATCTCTATAGTTTTATATCTTATTTTATTATTATCAAGTTATTTGATTTTTTTTCATGAAAATTTATAAAAAAAAAATAAGAATATAAGAATAAAATTAACTTATATATATACTAATTTGTAAATTCTCTTTTATATTGTTTTTAATTCAGTATAAAACTAATTTATAGAAAAAATATTTTTTTTTTATTTTAAAAGTTTTTTAAATAATATTAGAAAAAAATTAAATATAAAATTATTCAATTTTTTTCTTGTATGCATTAAATATTATTTGTCTTTTATTATATGAATATTGTTATTTTATTATATCTCGCATGATTTTAATGCAAATAAGAAAGAAGGAAAACATTTTGATTTGGTAGATAAAAAAAAAGAATGAAACTTCCAAAAAAACCACATCTCTTTATATGAAAAATAGAAATGAAGATATTAAAAATATGTTATCTATTTCCGATTATATGATAAATATTATAAAATGTTTTTTTTAAATAGAAAACAGTATAAATAATAATGAAAAATACTATTATAATATTTTTATTTTTAATATAACTTTTTTATTTTCTTTTTCATTCGTTTTTTTTTGAATAAAATAACTTATATTTTCACTTATTTCCGAAACTTTTTTTTGTATTTCTCTTTCTTTTCTATTCCTTTTCTTTCTTCCATTGGTTTTCCATTGGTTTTTCATATCGAAGGAAGACTAGAACAAAGTCAATAAAAAATAAAAAATAAAGAAAATAAAGAAATAAGAGGAGTGAGATGAGGGCAAAGTATGCGAGACCCAAAATCTTGTGAGTTGATCCCTAATTATTTCTGTTCTGCCTTCGCCTCTCTCAAATTCCGAATACGAAACAGATTCGCCAAACCCTAGAAACACCGGATCAAATCAAATCAACTCCAACAAAACCAAAGCAATTGCGCGATCAAAAGGTTCTCTCTCGATTCTTGCGAAATCTGTTTTTCTGTTAACTCTTTTTCCGTCATCCATCTTTATCATACACACGCATCATCAAGAATGAAATTGTTATTTATTTATTTGTTTTTTGATTAATTAATTTTGCTTGATACTAATGGAGCTTTGTCTTCAACAAAGGGTGAGTGAATTGTGTTGCCTTGTCAGTTGTCATAAATTAGCCGTACATAGGAGAGTTTGGAATAATAGACATAAGATTTGTTGTGCGATAAATTATATGCGATTATTCTTCCATTCATGATTTTTCTTTTCTTTTTGTGTTTCCTTAGAAGGTGTTAATGTTTTAAGTGACAGTTATGTGGTATTGTGCATGCATTCAAAAGAGGTACGGAAAGATGAAGGAAGTAAATAATATTAATGCCACCAATGGATTTATGTAATTTATGAATGATATAATCTTAAAGTTCTGTTTATTTCCTTCTGTCATTTTAAGGAAAATTTTAATTTGCTTACCCCACTTGGGTTGCAATGAGTTAGCCAATTTCACTTGTCCCTTATATTTGACCTGAAGCCCTAATTATAGAGCAAAGCGTCATTGTTCCATCAAATGAGGCCAAATATGTTTATCTTGAACTGATGGTTCAATTCCAAATCCATTGTCTGTTATTCTTGTTAGTTATTAGTTTTTTTTACGAAGATGCTTGCATGTCATGCAGCATAATTGATGCATTTCTCTGATATGTTCTGACATTTGTCAGATCACTTCTATTACCATTATCAGCAAAGTTATTTGTTCTAAAATTAAAGTAATGCAACATATAATCTTAGTTAGTAGGTTTATTTTCATTATTCTAAGAAGTATATTTAAGTATTTGAGTGCTGCTCTCAAATCCCTTTATTCCCCTGAGCAGGCCAATTGCAAACTCATTTGATGATAATTATTCATCAGCCACGAAATGTAACTATTACTGATGCATGTGTATGATGTTATGCTAATAAAGAACATACATTTTTCTGCAATTCTACCTGAGCTAGTGAGAAGAGTGGAAGGAGTATCTTATATCCATTGCCCCAACTGTGCAATCAATGTAATCTGAACAGTGAGCACTTAGCATATTCAATCTTCCATTTTCATTCAGGCTTGCTATGGGGAAGGGAAGTACAAGTTTCTAGACTTATTGTTCAATGTTGTAACAAGGATTTATGTCAGAAATTGAAGGGTTGTAACAAGGATCATTAGTTTGTCTACAAAGATGCAAAATCATACGTAATGATAAAGATGTAATAAAATTGATGTGGTTAAAGGAAAATATCTTGTAAGTTGTTACAGTAAATTAAACTTTAACTGAAAATGCATATTCATAGATTCATGAGACATGTCCCATTAAAGGAAAATATCTTGTAAGTTGTTACAGTAAATTAAACCTTAACTGAAAATGCATATTTAGATTCATGAGACATGAATAATCCCAAATAACATAATTAGTCACAAAACACAATTAACTCATAACCCACTAGCATAAATGCCTAGAACAAATTGTGCAAGCGATTCAGATCAAGGGAAGAACTGCACAACTGTACAAGCCAGCAACAATACAAGACTTTCAGATTGCAGAAGTGTAGAAGAATTAAAGAATAGAGGCAAGAGTGTAATGTAGTAGAACATATCAGTAGAAAAAGTGGCAGAACAAAACACAATTGAGAAGTGGATGCAAGAGCAGAGACACAATAAAAAGAGAAGAACAAAATGTACCTGTGATTAAGGTCTCAGCTCAGATAAAGCAAAAAGCAAGAACCCTGGATGAAGAATTGTGCTAGAATTTTCGTAAACAGAAGTCGTAATTTTCATAGTCTCAAGATTGTGCGATCATACTCACAATTTTCGCAACATTTTTATTGATAAGTAGTAGTATTATAGAAGATTATTTTATATTTGATATCTTTTCTGTGTTTGGTCATTTAGTCCTTTACAACTACTTTTAACTATGAGTTATAGTGAAGTATTTATGCTTAATTATATGTTGGGAACCAATGGAGGAAATTAGGTTTATATAGTCTCATGGAATAGCTTAGCTCTATTGCATGTCAGGCTGATAACTGTATCGTAGAATGCTTGCATTCTTTAATTTCATTCATTGTTTTTTCATATACCAATTTTTAACTTTCACATTACTTTGTGTATATTTAATTTGGTTAAGTCCTTGACACAGTATTTTCTATTGGCAAAGGTTCATGGTCTTCTCAACTGCCTTTCTCCATGAAGGTGACCCCTTTTTTTCTAGAAAAAGGCCAAGAGTATCAGATTTTGGACATCAAGATATAGATTTTCATGCCAATGCAGGAATTTCCAATGATTTTTCCTTCTTCTCCTCCGATCAAAATATAGAAAGGTCTGTCATTACATGATATTTTGGCTTGTTCTTCATGTCATACAAACATTTTATTTGGTAGAATTAGTCAAAAAATTTTCAGTTGATAACCTGTTAAATGTGCTTTATCTCTCACTTCATCGAGGTTCAATTTGATTGCTGTGTCTTTGCTTGTGATTGTTCTAACAAGTCATTTGATTTTCAGAGTCCATTAGTTATTATGTTATGATATTATCTATTAGTCATCCTTTGACTGCTGGTAAATGGATATATCTGACATGCTACTGTATCATTTCACTAGTGACTTGTGATCCACATTTTTCAGAATTACTCAGATATTCCATGTTACAAAAAATATTGGTTGCTACTGATATAACTCACTTAAGTCCCTGCCACTCCATTTCTCAGGGCATTGTTCTTCTATGTCTGCTTCCTTTCTTTAAATGTGGGTATCTCAAGGTAGAATTTTGGAAAATTATGATATTGACTATATTTTCAGAGGCCTTCCTTTACCTATACTGTCTTTCTTATTTTCTATCAATTCCATGGAAAGTTTTTATTGCTCTTCTTTTTTTGATTACAGTCTGTAAGGTGGAGAACCTTAATAGGCCTTTTTGTTGTGGTGATGTCTAAGGTGATTATCGGGTGTTTTCTTTTAGCAACTTCTTTTTGCTCTTTTAGAGGGATTCTGGAAAGACCAATAGGCAAAGTTTTTTCGTTAAACATTTTAGTTTCTGATTTTGGTTAGTATGATGCTGTGGATTTTATGGGGAAATTCTTATGCTCATGGTCTCCTCTCTTTGGTTCTTTGTGCATGAATTCTTTTCGATATTGTTTTGGCCGAAGGAATATTCCTGTGTAATTGACATGGGAATAAAAGTTTCTCCTACTGGGTAGAAAAGAATATAAAATTTCCTTGGAATAAAATATTTTTGGGAATGTTAATATTGAATAAATAGGAATAAAACTTCCCCACCTTTACATGTTCAGAAATCTGCTGACAATTGGATGGAATTAAAGGAATGTGAAAGACATAGAATATCCATATGATAATAAAATGCTACTAATTTAAGGCCACTTTTACACTTAAGTTATTAACCTGTCAAAAAAAAATTTACCTCCCCTCCTTTTTCACATTAAATTTCTTATATGTGTTATCCCCTGGTGCAGGAGTACTGGTGATGTTCCCTCTTCCAGTAACACTGACGATAAAGTTGATTCAGATTCTGGAATGGAGATGAGCTGTCCGTCAAATGTTAATAGTGGCTATGTTCCTGTGTCTTCTACCACAGGAAATATATCACACACGGACCAGAGTTTCTGTGGCTATGTGCAACAGCCTGCTTTAGTGAGTGGATGGATGTATGTGAATGAAAATGGGCAAATGTGTGGTCCCTATATCAAGGAGCAGTTATATGAGGGCCTAACTACTGGTTTCTTGCCATCTGAACTTCCTGTGTATCCATTGATTAATGGCACAATAATGAACCCTGTACCTCTGAATTACTTCAAGCAGTTCCCTGATCATGTTTCCACTGGGTTTGCATATCTGATTATGGGTATCTCAGGCACAAGGATGCCTACAATGGCATTATATGAACAAGATAGATCTTTTGAGCTAGCTGCTCCTCCGGCTGGTAACCCTGATTCACAGTCTGTTTCACATTCGCATGTCAATCACTGTGTCAAGGAATCCAATCACTTAAATCCACACTCAGAGGCATTTGACAGTTTAATATCTTGTCCAATGGTAGGGCATCTACTCTTTGTTTTGTCAAGTAAAAGTAAGTTTGAAATACATTGAGGGCATGTCTTATTGCTGATTTCAGTTACGTGAAGAATGCTGTTGGCTTTATGAGGATGAGAAGGGTATGCAACATGGACCACATTCTATCAACGAATTGATTTCCTGGCACAGTAATGGATATCTTAAAGATTCAACGGTGGTAAGATGCAATATTTTTTTTTCAATCAAATAATATTATAGGCTGCATATCTGTTGCAGGAAATGATTGAATGATTATCCCGTTGTTTAGTATCATCTTTTAGGGCGTGTTGATTTGCTGTTCACACACAGTTCAAGTCACTCAAATGTGAGTGGGAGAAATTAATCGCAGGATTGCTGTTCAACATGGTTTTGAATGGAAATACAAACATGCACTTAATTTTTGGTTCCAGAACATCGTGCATACTTTTGAATTGGGTCCTCTAAAATCATCTAAGTAGGAGAAAGTACAGTAATTTTTATTCTCGTATCCTTCATACCACTTCCATCATTTACAGATATGTATAGGAAGAGAATAATAAAAGGTCAATCCTAAAAATACTTAATATCAGGGATTGGTTTATTCTCTCCTTAATTCTAGAGATTCTGATTTCCTATCATAATCTGTATTTAACACCCAAATCTAAACTTTCCTTATTTACTGTCAGATTTCTGAATTTTAATGGAAATTGCTGACTCTTGCAGAAATATACTTACGTGGTAATTGGTAAATTGTTGGCATAGTCAACAACTATTTTGATTCTGCAGCAGCATATTTATTCCCATCTCAGTACTTTTCCTTAAGTTTCTATGATGATTCTTTTTAAAGCGATTTAAGTGAAAATCTTAAATTTTTAAAGACTCAAGTGAAGCCCATAATTTTAAAGTATTCAGTTTTGAAGCAAGTCATTTTTCATAGGCCAAAACTATTTTTTTAATGTATTTCTAAAAGTGGAGTTTATTATCAGTATACATTATAAACCTATGATATGATACTTGTTTCCCTGAGGTCCAAGACATGGACTGGACTAGTAAGTGTGCTTGTAGTTAACAGGCTCTCATTTTATTGAAATTTCCTGATTTTCAAATTTTCCTAGGTGGTTTAAAGAAGGCTAAGTTTTGCAGTGTTGGGTTAGTTGAGGTTTTAGGTGACTACCTGTTAATCAGAACGTGTGATGAGGTTTCTTTGGGGGTTTGCATTTTATTTAATAAATTAATGTCACGCCAAATTAGATGAAGAAGCTTTCCGTTAATATCCTTTTGCCGTTGCTATATCTAGTTGGGTTTTGCTTAAGAATGTTCCTATATGTCATGATCAGTGCCTTGGAATAACAATGAAGCCTGGTTAGGTTCTATCCTTTGGTGTTATGCACCTTTTTTGTTTTCAATTTCAAAGGTCGTTCTCTTTTTTTGTCCCAGAAACTGTGCCATTTGTAAAATGTGTTTTCTCGATTGTTTTCCTATCATGATCACTGATCCATTTTCTCAGCTATGCAGTTTCATCTCTATTCTCTTTGAACTTAAGTGTCAGTATTTGTGTGTATATGGTGTTGAAATGTATATTGTATTTTCTGTAAAATATAGGTTTATGGGTTTCCTAAAAGCCCAAATCAAATACACAAGTTAGGAGGATATCTTCTGGATTTATATGATTAGAATTGTAAGATTGGAGTGGTTGTTTGTTATTATGATATTGAGATTCTTTGATATTTTTGATTTATGCTATTTTGATGTTACGAAGAAATGAGTTGATAAAAAAGAAGGAGAAAAAAGAACCTAAGTAAGTTGATAATTATGATCTAGATAGTGGTTGTGATTCATGTTCCTCATGGAACTGTGTCTAGTTGCAGCAATAATATTTGTAACAATGCTAAACCACATTGCATTTTTGTTCATTGCCTTTATATTACTGCTGTATGGTAGAGGATGGTATTTTATTTTCACATATGATGTGGGCAATCATGTCAGCCTGGCTCATCTGATTGGGACATTTTCCGGCAAGCTCTTACTGGGCTATGGAACATCCTTTTACCCAAGATCTGTGAGTTTGGCTTCTTGCTTTCCCATAGGCTCTGTTATGGTCTAGAACCCAACCCCTCCCCAAAATAAATTTGGGCAATGACAAAGCTTCAATATAACATGGACAAGGGAATATCTTTTCCACTGGTGGTCCACTTAGACGACCATTGATTTAGCCTATTGAAAAAAAAGATTTAGTCTTTGTGGCTTCCCTCACTTAAGCAGTTTTGCTGAAAATGTTGCTGTCTGCCAACACCAATGAAACTGCTTCCTCCTTCATAGGTCATTGGCATTGTCCCTGCTCTTGCCTGATAGATCCTCTTGTCCAACCAAGCCTTCTAGTTCAATCTGCAACCAATGGTAGATGGTATACAGGTCCTCTCTGCTGCCAGCACTGAAATTTTTATGACCCCAACATGCAATGCCGTGGCGTGTTTTTCTGTCTCTTGATCTATTCTGGTAACTTGCTCCACCAGCGGCAGTGGTGATGATGTAGAGTTTGAACTATTGCAATAATTCTCTGTCTCTTGCTTATTTGCTGTATGTCTGGGTGTGGGGAAGGGAAACTGTGGTGGTGACAAGGAGAGGGGAGGAGGAAGGGTTGCAAATGATGGTAGAGTGGACTGATAAACAATTATTTTAAATGAAATATTAAGTTGCACGATAACTAAATAGGGCATAATCTTGTTTGACTGGTAGGGAAGGGAAATCACTCTTCCCCACTTCAAAAGACACCAGGAAACCTATTGACAATCTGAATTCCATTGCCTGGTTCTTCACTCTCTAAACTTCACTGAAGTCAACCTGACTAATATATTTTAAATTTTACTTTTTGTTAGTTTCCAACCATTAGTTATTATTGTTTTCCTCTTTGCATTTCACTTCCATTATCAGTTGCCTTTTCCTAAAATATTCTCGTGCCTTGATGTTTGTTTGTGGAACTTTATTGTAAACATCCAGTACATGTAATTTCTGCTTTGAAATCAACTAGGATTAGTTTTCTTTCTGATGCAAGGGTTCCAAATGTGTTTGGTATTTCGTGATGGTTGAATTGAATCTTCTGCTCTTTTCTTTCTTCTTACAGTGATGCTAGTTTTAGTATTGTTCTGTGGATAATAATTCTGTTACATTGTGCTTGTCTGTGAAAAACAAATAAAATTGGTGGAGCATTACTTTATTGCCTATGTTTATTTTGGGAGACTGGGTCTGGGCCTAAGCCCAACAAATTTTCCAAACAAGGATTTTAGTACGATTGGTCAGATTAAGAGGAAACATATATAGGGAGTGGGCATGGCATGGGGAATAATTCAGTATCATTTTTCAATGGAACCTTAGAGATTGGGCAGAAATCATCTCATCTCTAAGAAGTTATAGCTCTGGGGTTACAGGGGGAGCTTTTCTTATGTAATATGTCTAGTTTTCCAGTCAATAATACTCTTTCTGTTTCTCTTTAATTCTTGTTCCTATCAATTTACCGTTGCTTTCTCTAGAAAGAGTAATGTTACTCTGGCAATCACCCTTGTGACCGTCCTTTGTTTATGTACAGGTTTTTCATTCTGATAAGAAGTATGACTCCTTTTTGCTATTGTCTGTTGTCAAAGCATTAAAAGGAGATACCTCTGGAACCATTTGTAGATCAGGTTCTACAAGTAATGAGGTTGGTGATATGGACGACTTGATTAGTGAAATATCGGAGAACATTTCTTCCCAATTGCACATGTGTATCATGAAAGCTGGTCGCAGAGTTGTGCTAGATGGAATTATTGGTGATATCATTGCAGAATATGTTACGGAAAAGAAATGTAAGAGGAATAAGCTTGAATCAGCTGCCCATACTCCAGAAAACAAGATGGTGATGTTTAATTCCTTTGCAAGTACTATTTTTGAAAGCTTGAAATTGTGTGCTTCTTACTAAGATGTTGAATGTTTGCTTTTAACGGTCTAAGTTTTCTGTGGAGGTCAGTAAAGGTTCTGCTATTCCCAGTTATCCTGATACTTCCCATATTTTTGATGATCAGGCATCGCATGAAAGTTCCAGACTGCCCTCAGCCAGTTTTAAATCAGTTGGAAGCGTTGAGAATTTTTGGTGGTCATATGCTGTTGTTCGCAAGGTACTTCTTGATTATTGCATGCAAGTCATGTGGAATGCAGTGTTTTTTGACACAATAGTAGATTACTTAGCTTCTTGGAGGAAGAGGAAGATATGGTTTCATCCTAAGCCTCAACCATCTACTAATAGATGTAAATATCATGCTGAAAAGATTGAATCAGAAGCTGTGAGTACTGACTTCTGCATAGCTTGCTTGAGTTTTTTTGCTTAAATTGTACATATAATGATCATAGAATTATTCTACAGTTGGTTCTCAAGCCAGATTCCTCTGAAAGAAATGCTGATGGCTATAATCAGCTTGGAGTACTGGCAACAGAAAGAAATCATCCTGAGTTATTTTCATATCCTAGCAGGTTCAAAGGAGAAAACTTACTAAAAGGTCAAAATGTTTCTTCCCCTGACCATAACGCTAAAGATTTGACATTCATTCTTGAAAGTGTGGAGAATGAGCTGCACTTCTCTTCAAAGGCATCTTTATCTGATTACATACGACATTTTGTTGAGAAGGAGGTGAACAAAATAGTTCCTTTCCCAGAAGAAAACAAATTAGATGAGGTAAGTTGATTGTAAGTGTTTGTATCATTTTTCTGTATCACACACTGTTATATTGAAGAATCCTTTAATTCTTGCAGGTTGCTGTTAGTGTTACTTGTTTTTCGGATATACTTGTTGATAAAACGTCTATGAAGGAAACTCTAAGCGGCAAGTCATTGAATTCTGTTGAGGCAGGAAATTCACTTGGCAAGTCTGCATCTGGAAACCATATGTCGGATATATTTTCGAAAGCATTTAAGGAGTTGTGTGGATATGTAGATGATGTGGTTGAAGAGGAGATTGATAACATACCCCCTGGACTTGAAGAGAAGTCTCAACCAGTTGTCTTACACTACAATTCGAAATTTCGACCTTCAAAGTCGGTTGAATGTAATCCTAAGATTCCAGAATATGTTGCAACTGCACTGTGTCGACAAAAACTACATGATGAAGTTCTGGAAGAGTGGAAGTCATTGTTTCTTGATTCTGTGCCCAATCAAGTTTTTATATCAAGTAACATAAAGAAACCTTTTAAGTCTGATAGTCAGGAGGTAAGAATTTTATTAATCCAAATATTCAATATTTATGAGAACATAAAATACTGCATTTCAACATAAAATGTTTATTGAAACTTATTTTCTTGGTTTAATTCTTTATAATTCTTTAGAAAGGAAAATTGTTCAATGCAAGCAAGGAACATTTGAATGGTGCTACTTCTGAATTGGAAAGAGTGAAGGAAGTAGGAAAGAATACCTATAGCCGCAAGAAGCTGTCACGGAAGGACTTAGTTTCCTCTCAATCTGTAGCAGAAAATGATTCCAGGCCAGGGAAGAAGCCCGTGGCCAAGTTAAGGAAACTTGTTTGTGGAGATGTTGATGAGGCTGTTAAGGTTAAAATAGCTTCTGTTAAACATGGAAAGACAAGGAGGATTAAAGGGAAGAAGGTTTCCTCTTCTAAGGGCAGGTCTTCTGTCATTGTCAATGATAGCTCACACAGTGATCAATTATCTTTAAAGAATAAAGCTGGTCAGAAAGTGTTGAAATTTTCAGGTGAAGTTCAAAGTATATTTCCTGCTTAATTTGTTGAAACTGGTCTCATGATTATAAATGTTGTATTTTAATAACAGCTGTCCACTTTTCCTTATTCAGAGAATGTTAAGGATATTGTGAAATCCACCGCAAAGAAGCTTTCAGTGTCAACTGATGATAGTGTCGGCATGAAGAAAGTTCTCAAAAGTGATGGCGCTGTTAAAGAGAAAACCACAGGTCAATGCTCGAGAGAGATTCAAAGTGGTAGGTTCTCACTGGATTTTTGTTTGTTTCTCAGCTTCTTGTTCCTCGCTGAAACTTCTCTGACCTTTTTAGAATGGATGTCTTTATTCAATTTTCAATCTCTGCACACACGCAACAACAAATTCAAAAGGCTTATATGTCAATAGGTGAGATTGAGTACATACATCACATGACGGCATTTTGCTTGGTTAGACCAAATCTTCACAGATATTTAGCGTGAAATCCCTTTTAACTATTTCCTTATGTGTTCTTGGTCTGCTTCTCCCCCCTTTTCATAGGACTGAAACCTTCAATATACTTACTGGTGCTTTCAATGACCTTTGTATTTGTCCAAACCACCTGTATCGATTTTCTGTCCTGTTTTCCTCAATACTAATTCGCATAAAATAATTTCATGTCCAATCTTTCTTGTGTGACTACACATTCTTCTCAACATTCTCATTTACAACCACTTTTTCCTCTGGTTGTCCCTTGCAACAGTTTACTACCATAGAGTATAGCTATACATTCATTTCCCATCATCTTAACATCTTGTTTATATATTGAAGCAGTATAGCTATACCTTTGTCGATTTAGTACCAAAATTTGCTGCCAATATTTTCTTGTGTGTCCACACATTCATCTTAACATCATCTTTGTATCCTATGTGACATTCTCATCAAATATCTGATCATTTTGTAGTATTGATCCCAAATATGTTCTTTCAAGGCATGATCCTTTTGTCTCCTGCTAAAAATGCAATAATGCACATGTTTAGTCTTACTCTTAAGAAAAAATATTTTTTTTCCGATATTTGTAATCTCAAGTTTAAAGTTAACTACTTCCCTTGATTTCTCAATCAATACTATATCATTTTCAGAAACAATGCAATTAAAGATAATCCTTTTGTATGTCTCATGTAAGCCTGTCCAAGACTATATTAAAGAAGCACTTAAGCTTGAGCTGTGATGTAATCCTATCCTTTTAGGAAATCACTAGTTTTGCCTCCTGGAGTTGCCCCAATATACATGTCTTGTACGGTTTTCAAGAACACTTCTTTCTAAGTTTTGCAGAAACTTCTCTTTACACTCAATCATAAGCCTTTTCCATGTTAATAAAAACCATATGTAATTTTCTTCCTCCTCTTCAATACCTTTCTATTAACCTGTAAAAGATAATTGACTTCTGTTGTAGACCTCCTCATAAAACCAAATTTATT
Source organism: Macrotyloma uniflorum (assembly GCA_016859785.1). Classification (NCBI taxonomy): domain Eukaryota; kingdom Viridiplantae; phylum Streptophyta; class Magnoliopsida; order Fabales; family Fabaceae; genus Macrotyloma; species Macrotyloma uniflorum. The sequence continues at coordinate 7,568,400 of BDMB01000001.1, forward strand.
ATCTGCAATTGTTATTTCTTCTCTGATTCTATGCTCAATCACCTTTGTCCTATATTTCATAGTGTGACTCATAAGTTTTATATCTTTGTAGTTAACACAATTATGAATATTTTCGTTGTTGTTAAATTTAGGAACCAAAGTGTTTTTCCTTCCCTCATTTGACATTTTCTTAGATCTCAAAATCACATTAACTAGCTTACTGAGCCAAGTTATACCTTGATCTCCCCAATACTTCCAAACTAAAAATAGTGATACCATCTTGACAAACTTGACCCATCCCCATAAGAGTCTCTTTTACCTCTCTAATCCAAATTCAATGGAAGTAACTCAATTTTTGTTCTTCCTTTTGTCTTTCTAGTCTTTCCATAGTTCAAGACAATCCTTGTTCATCCTTTAAAAGCTTCTAAAAATTATTGCCCCATCCCTTTGATGATCTGTGGCTGAAACTATTGTTTGTTCATCTTTAATACATTTATCCACTTTTTTTTTCCTTTCTGTTGTCACATTTAACATTCAGATACCTTGCTCATTTTTCTGGTTTATTGCACTCATGCCGAGCTTTAAATTTGTTCTTACCTTGTCTTGAAATACTTTCATTCCACCATTAACATATTCTTGAAACAATGTACATATATTTTATGGGTTGCCTTTTTTTATGTTTACAGCAACGAATAAATCATCAAAATCAAAAAGGAAACATCAAATGGATGGTACAACATCTTCACCTCCCACGAAAATTTTGAAAATTTCAAATGGTGGTGCTTATCTGGGAGCCAGTGAACAAGTTACTGTGGAAATGGCAAAGTCTGCTAAATCTAAGCCATTGAATTTGTGTCCTAAATCTGATGGATGTGCTAGGATTTCTATTGATGGTTTGGAATGGCAGAAATGGTCTAGAAGTGCAAGTCCTGCATATAAAGCACGTGTTAGAGGTCTTCCGTATGTCCAGAACAAGTGCATATATTCTTTAAATAATTTATCTCAGTTGCCAAATGGCAAGGGTCTTTCTGCAAGAACAAATAGAGTGAAATTGCGTAACCTTCTTGCTGCTGCAGAGGGTGCGGATCTTCTCAAAGTGCCTCAATTGATGGTGATTGAACAATAAAAGTGTTTTTGGTCATATTTATTTAGAGCATCTTGATATGTCGAATTTAAACTATTTATTTGCATTTGTCAGGCACGGAAGAAGCGATTACGTTTTCAGAGGAGCAAAATCCATGACTGGGGTCTTGTTGCCTTGGAGCCAATTGAGGCAGAGGACTTTGTGATTGAATATATTGGAGAACTGATTCGTCCTCGGGTAAACAAACTATTGTGACAACTATTCATATTGGGTTGATTTTACAAAGTCAATTTTAGTCTTTGAATTGTGTATGTAACAATATGTATAAAGACAATCTAATTAGCTTGTTTCTCTTTATAGCATTTCCAAATTTCTTATAAAATAAATGTTTAGTACAATGGAATGCGTTTAGCCTATCTAATTGAACTTGAGTGACCACATATATTTTGGGTGCAAGGTTTCTCACAAGTTTCTTATCTAGTAATTGCTTTTTATAATATTAATTCATTGAGTCTTTCGATGGCTGTAGAATCATTAGTTGTACAGGATGGTTGAAGAAATCTTTCCTTGTTGAATATGTATGCTAAACACTGATTTAGTTGATATCATGGTAGTTGGAATTTCATAAAATTGCAATTTGTTGTTGAGTTTTCACCCAATTGATACAATTTATACCGAGTTGTTTTATTACCTGAATCCCACATTGGATTGCCAGAATCATAGAGAAATTTCTTGAATGTCAATTCTTTTGTGATTCTGGCCATAAAATGGAGGGATATTGAACTGCTACAGTGATTGATAAACCAACGATGCAATGGCTGGGCGTGTTTAAGAATGCTTGTTGAATAAATTCTTTTAGATGGTCTGTCATTGGCACTGAGATGGTGGTGGGGTTGTTGGAGGTGAGATGCACCTCAGATTTGTGCATCTTAAGACGTACAGGAGCAGAAGAAAGGAACTGAAGGGAAGATTGAACAACAAAATGAGTTTTTTCTTGATATGTTTGAAAATTAGAGAGAAGAACTTGGAGAAATATAAGCATTGTAGTGGATTGTTCTAGATTCCATCTTAAAACCAATAAGCATCAATTGCACTTACCCCACAGTTATATATAAGCTGTTGACCCTAAAACTAAAATTGAGGCAAATGATGTAGGATCTTCTAACACAATGAAAATGAGGAAATAATTTATTTCTAATTTTTTGTGTTTTTTTTTTTTTTTTTTAAATTTAAAAACATTTTAATATTATTTTGAACAATTGATCTGAATCTTAATTTGTCTTCTGATTTAATTGTTGATTTGACAACCATGCTATGGTCAAATATTGTATGAAAAACTAATGATTTTGTCTGTGACAGATATCAGATATACGTGAACGCCAATATGAGAAGATGGGAATTGGAAGCAGTTACCTTTTTAGACTTGATGATGGTTATGTGGTCAGTATATATTACTTTAATAATTAATTTTAGATTTTGGATGTTTAATTTATCTTGCTTCTTTAAGGTAACTATGAAGTCATTGTTTCAGATGAATCTGATTTATTCTCCCTATCTACCTTATGTTGGCATTGATTGCTATCTTTACTGATGTTTTTCTGTAATTGAAATATAATGAAGTTTGTGGACCAAAGAGTAGCCAGAGTTAAACCTTATGGATTCTATTGCCTTTTGAGATTTTGTGGTGTTTGAAAGTTGATGAGGATTCTTGCTGGCCTGCTCATGTAGATAATCTGGTTATACATTAAAAGGTAGATGTATAGGTTACAAAATGGGCTAGTGGATGATTATCTAAATAGATAGTTGTGGTTAAATTCCCTGTTATATCATATGTGGCTTATTGTTATACATAGGCTCCTTCTGTAAGGCAATCCTGACACATGATAATTTTGTCTTGTGATTGGTTAGTCCACTGTATAAGCTTAAATTAGACCTAATGTACAAAAACATTGCCTAAATAAAGTGTTAAATTACATGTAATTTTCCATGCTTGCTTATTAGGATGTCTGGATAAAAACATATACAGATTTGAATCCAGTGATAACTATTGAAATGCTACATTTGCTTGTCCTGTCCCCGTATATGTAGGTTGATGCTACAAAGAAAGGTGGGATTGCAAGATTTATTAACCACTCTTGTCAGGTACTTTTGTACTATTAAATGCATGTTTTTGTTTTTTGTATTATTAGCACATTTAAAGAAATGTTTAGGGTGTATGCATATGTCACTTCTGTTCTTGATTTGGAATATTTTTTGGCAGCCCAACTGCTATACAAAGGTTATATCCGTTGAGGGTCAAAAGAAGATTTTCATTTATGCAAAACGACATATAGCTGCTGGTGAAGAAATTACATACAATTATAAGTTCCCCTTGGAGGAGAAAAAGATTCCCTGTAACTGTGGTTCCAGAAAGTAAGATGATGACATTTCAATTTCTGAGCTTCTTTTATTCTTTTCTTGTGATCATTGTGCTAAGTATTTTAGTTACCTTAATTTATTCAAAAAATGCTGTGTATACTGTGATGCATGTATACCCTCCTGAATGGTTGTCATATATGTGTTACTTACACATTTGGTACAAGTACTTCTTGCATACACATGGATATAAAAGCATTGCAATGAGTGAATACATAATATCACTCAAGTACAAGCTAGAACATGAAACGCCAAATTTCTCTTATTGCTTGATTTGCTATTATTTGAAACAAATGACAAGATGATCTCTTTCTTCCCTCCCATTACTTATTGAAAACATCCAAATTTTCTAATTATCCCCAATCTCCTGAGTAGCTTAATCTTTCTAATTATTCCACTAGCTATATATCTAATGTGCATCCAACCTGTCATAACTAATTCCTAATGGTTAGCTAACAAAAATCATCAGAAAGACCTTGATCTTAATGATTTTTTTCTGAAAACTGGTTGATGATGAAGCACAATGGTGTTATTTAAGAAGCCATGTTACTGACCCTGCTCATGGAATAGGGCTTGGTTGTTTTATAAATAATAATCATATAATCTCTTAGTTTCTTTAACACCTGCTCATGGTATAAGGCTTGGTTGTTTTATAAATAATAACCATATAATCTCTCTTTAGTTTATTTGACAGACATTTGAACTAGATGTGTATTTGTTCTGAACTTTTAGGACAAATATGAAGGTGGAAAATTGCCTTTTGGTACTCTATGCATATTGTTGAGATATACTCACATTATAACATATATGTATTTATTATGCAGGTGTCGTGGATCATTGAATTAGGCATTCATTGGGTTTCTGATACTGGTATGCATTTCTGCTGAAGGAGAACTTTGTTGTTTACTGGTGCACTCTAACTTGTGTCATGCCATGTTTTTGCAGGTCATTCTTTTCAAGGTTCACATGTTAAATTATTGAGTGAACAGAATTTTCACCATAGGTATGTACTCATTGAATATTAGTGTTTAATCATGGCATTCAATCCTGTTAATCATTTCATTTCAGAAGCTTCTGCTTTCTTTTCACTTTACATGTCCTCATTTTGTAAATTTAGTTTAGGTAGTTTATACATTGATGTGCATTCAACTCTATGAACTTGTGAATATGGCTTTAATTTGTGAAACATATGTTAATTAATCTTTTGTTAAAATAATATTGTATTTTATTTGGATGTGTTTTCTCTTTAGGGTTAGGGTTAGAGACTCAATTTATTTTTGAATTTTTCTCAATATAAATATAACACATTTCAATGATGGGTCATACCTTGACTTTTCATTTTCATACTCAAGTTGGTATTAGAGTGGGTCTGATCCTATTGTGCCTTCATCTATCTTTGTTCACCACCATCACCACCACTACTGTTTGACATCCTTTTTCTCTAGTGAGGATAGGGTTAGCATTGTATAGTCGTTGCAAATGGTTGCTTGTCTATTTGCCGTTGCACGACCTGTCATTGGCATGTGAGCTCCATGCACAGCCTTCTCGTGGTCGAAATCTCATCATGCTACTATTGTTTTGTTTGTTGATACTGTCTTCCTTTGTTCATGAGGTTACTTTTCAGTTTGGGGCACCTCTGTCTGGGGTCAAGTTTTACCTTTCTAGGGTTTGTCTCTTATTCTTTTCTAGTTTAATCTCTCAAATGGCTTTTCGAAGTTCTGTTCCTTCGTTTTCTACTACTCTTTGATTCAATGCAAAGAGTCGTTTCACTCAAACAGACTAACCATGATATAGTCTCCCATGTTGCTAAGGTTAAGGCTGCAACAAAAGAAATTAAAAGATTTTTAGTGGTTGACTCATGAGAATTGCATAAAAGAAGGCTGATAAAATATGTATGGTTCTGATTTTTAGAAGTTTACATTCTAAATTTTTAGCATGTATGCGATCAAATTCTAGTCGACGATTAGATTCCTTCCATGAATGCACTAGTCACTAGACTCTTTTGTGTACCAAGTTTTGTGAAAGGTAAGAATTCAAATGAAGTTATTGAAACTTAAACCATGGTTGCACCTCGTGGAAGAGGAGGAGGTCGCAATGCCCGAGGAGGACGTTGAAGTAAAAGTGGACATCTTCAATGATCATATTGCAAGAGAATGGGTCATACCCAATAAACTATTACTTGCATGGTTTTCCAAACAAAGTTGCTCATGTGTCTAAATCTTTGGACTCTCAGATTTCTAATGAAGAGTACCTTTTGAATTTCAAATATGAGAAATCCAACAACCAAACTCAATCTTTCTCTATGCCAAGTGTGTCAATTGCATGTGTTTCTCAATATGTGGAAAGTCATAATCCATGTATTTTTTATTCAAATGTCTCTGACACATATCTAGTAATAGTTCTTCATTTTCCTTTATTTCTTCTCCTAAAATTCTTCATTTTGTTACTTTTGCAAATGGATCCAAAGTTTCACTCAAGGAATTGGTCAAATATCTTCCTCCGCTTCATTAAATCTAAATTCTTTGTTGTTCATTCCTCATTGTACTTGCAATTTAATCTTTCTAAGTCAATTGAATCGATTATTAAATTGTTCTATAACTTTTGATGCTAATTCCTTTGTCTAATTGATTGGTGAAGGGCCTGAATCACAAGATCTTTATTACTTAAAGTCAAATCCATGTGTGTCTTGTTTTGCAACCCCAACTTCAAAACTTTTGCATGATTGTGTGAGTCATTGAAGTTTGTCAAAATAAAAGATAATGGTCACTAATCTTAAGCAACTTCAATCTTTAGCCTGTGAATATTGGCAGTTAGGAAAACATGTTAGATCTTCCTTTCCTAAGCAATCTAAAAAGTGATGTAATTTTGTCTTTTCTAACATTCATTTTGATATTTGGGGACCAAGTTGTGTTACTTCTTTTGGTTTTATATATTTTGTAACTTTCATTGATGAATTTTCTCGATGTACTTGGATTTATTTAATGAAAGATAAATATGAACTTTTATCTATATTTATGTCTATCTTCAATGAAGTTAAGAATCAATTTGGGTAGATAATTAAGATCTTTAGAAGTGACAATGCTAAAGAATATTTCTTTGTTGCGTTTACTTATTCTTGTCTTCTCTAGGAATTTCAGTCCACATGTAATATTCCTCATTGAAACTGCATGCTCTAATGTTCCTACTAATCATTAGGGGAGATGCAATTCTTACTGCTAGTTTCCTAATCAATAGAATTTCTTCTTCCTCTCTAGAAAGTAAAACTCAATACTTTGTTATTTTTCCAAATAGTCCTCTATACCATGTTTCTTAACATGTGTTTGGTTGTACTTGCTTTGTTCATAATGTCTCTCTAGGTCTTGAGAAACTTTCTTCAAAGGCGAAGTGTTTTTTTTTAGGATATTCTCACCTCTAGAAAGAGTACAAATATTATTCTCCCTCAACCAAAAGGTAGAATATGTCAGCTGATGTTACTTTTTTTGAGGACACCTTTTTTCTCATCCTCCATAGAAAGTTTTACTTCTATTCAAAATGTTCTCCTTGTACCATTCTATGATCTGATACTTCTTGTTCCTCAAATTCAAACTCAAAATCAAGGTGCAGATATCAGCGTAGGACTCAAACAACCATCTTGCCTTTACCTGCAGATCTAGATCTTCGTGATTCAAATCTTTCTCCACCAAATTTCAATATCATGGATCTTTTATCTTCATCATCCAACTCCAATAATGATTTGCCTATTACTTTTAGGAAAAGTATTCTATCCGCTTGAAATCCCTATCTTATTTATAATTTCTTATATCATCATCATTTGTCATCTCCATATCTTTTGTTTTCTCCTTGTCTACTATTGCTGTTCCTACCGATGTAGGCTCTTGAATACAATGGTGCTTGGAAGCTTGTTTCCCTTCCTATTGGGAAGAAGACTTTTGGTTGTAGATGGGTTTATGTAGTTAAGGTTGGTCTTAGTGGTGAAGTAGATCACCTCAAAGCTTGCTTAGTAACTAATGGGTATATTCAGAATTATGGCCTTGACTATTGCGATACTTTTTCTCTAGTGGCTAAGATCAACACTGTTAGGCTCTTTCTTGCCATGACTGCTATTCATCATTGGTCTCCACCAACTTGACATGGTCTTTCATGGTGATCTCGAGGAGGAGATTTACTTGGAGCAACCTCCTAGATTTTTTGCTTAGGGGGAGTTTGGTCATGTTTGTAAGTTACATCAATCACTTTATGTTATATTGTACAGATCTTTGGCTTGAAAAGGAGTACCATTTAGTGTTTTACTGTTACACTTCATTTGGGAAGTGTGCTTATATTATGGTTTATGTTGATGATATTTTTATTAAAAAAAATGCCACCAAAATTGCTCAATTAAAAAGGCACTTATTCAATCACTTTCAAACCAAAGACCTTGGCTATCTAAACTATTTTCTTGGTATTGAAGTGGCTCAATCAAAGGAAGGTGTTATCATCTCATCAAAGGAAGGTGTTATTAACTCGGAGAAATTATGCGCTTGATATTTTGGAGGAGACAAGTTTGGCAAATTGTAAGCCCATGGATCCAAATCTGAAATTAATGGGAAACCAAGACAAAATCTTCTCATATCTAGAGATGGATAGGAGACTAATGGGAAAACAAATCTATCTCACTATTACAAGAGTTGGACCTCTCTTATACAATTGGAGTTGTTAGTCAATTTATGCAGAATCCTCACATTGATCATTGTAATGTTGTGATTATTCCCAAATATGGTAAAAGGGCTTTAAGACCAGGGTTGTTGTATGAGAACAAGGGAAATACTCAAAGCTTCAATGTATTGCGATGCAAATTGGGTTAGTTGCCCCATTGACAGGAGATCCAAAACTGGATATTGTATATTCGTTGGAGGAAATCTTATTTCTTGAAAGTGTAAGAAACAAAATCTTATATCATTATTCGTTGGAGGAAATCTTATTTCTTGAAAGTGTAAGAAACAAAATCTTATATCATTATGTAAATGCGTAAGTTACTGTTCTTTGTTTATATACTCCAATCAAATATTTTGCATGAACTAATCTGATTCCTACTAATAATGAATACAATTTACCTTTGCGTAATTCAGAAAGTCTAACTTCGCACAACTTTATATCTAACCATGTCCTGTGGCCATAAATGCTATTGCACCATTATGAATGCATACGGCCACCTATTTTTTTTAGTAGGGTAGCTATGAATGATTTAGCTCTAGTTTCAAGCTTCGTGTATGTTTGCAGTTTTTGACTTTTTTTGTTCTATGTAAACTGTTATGCATATGATCCACTAAATCAGTCATATGTTTGTTCAAAGTTAATTTGATGCTTGTCTAGACTTTTACATGTTTGACTTCCTTGATCGTTGGTTTGCTTGTAGTAGATAAACGAAATGTTGAAATTGAGGATTCCCCGTGAGAAACAAAAGTAGGAAATCCTTTTATACTTAAGAGGTTCTTGATGCCTTAATAATTTAAACAAAGACATGCAATCTAGTGCATGAGTTCTGGTTATTGATTTAAGTATTATGGTGTTTCAGGTTTTTGATCAGCGTCGTTGATGATATAGGCTGCACCGAATAATATTGATGATTGATATACAATTTGGATTGGCTGCTCGTTTGGTGATGAAATAAGTAGCTCGTTCATTCTTGTGGACTTTTTTGTGGCAGTTGAGTTTCTTCTCTTCGAAGCTGTAAATAATTGTTTCCGTGTATATATTTTTTGGTAGTGAAGGAATGATTTGGTACAGAAATTGTCTAATTCATTAATGAGTAAAAAGCTTTGGAAACATTAGTACAAGCTACTGAAAATCAACAGTGCTAATCTCAAATCCCAATTCCTACCCCCTAAATTATTCACCATTTCTTAGTTACATCCTCGTTGTTGATATAACAAAGATTTTATTGAATTATATTAAAAGCTGCGGTTTAATAAGTGGCAACTATTTGATATCTCTACATGCCTATAATGATGGAATTGAAATTTCTTTTGACATGTGGGTTTTTAAAATTAGTCGACATTGATCACCTTTTTTATACAGTTAAGTATTAAATATTCATGTGCTAGAATTTCTTTAGCATAGTCTGGATGCTTTTCTTGTTCTCTATACAATTATGGCTTAAATAAAAATTAGGGTTAATTGCACTTTTGGTCTCATAGGTATTGCAATTGTGCGATTTTAGTCCTTTAGGTTTCAATTATGTTAGTTGGATTTTTTAAGTATTGTAAATTTGTGATTTTTGCCCCTCAGATTCCAATTAAGTTTCTTAAGTATCACAATTGTGATTTTATTCCTTATGTCAGTTGAAATTTGTTAATGTGATATTGATTGATGACTTGTTTTGAAAGATTAAAATCACAACCAAATTGATGGATTTGAAACTTAGGGGACTAAACTTACATATTTGTAATATCTGTGGGATTGTATTGACTCAATTGAAATTTCTGAGACTAAAATTTTAGAATTGCAATACCGGAGGGACTAAACATGTAATTAAGTCTAAAATTTGTTAGTTATGCTTGGAGGCTTTTCACATTTGTTAACAATTTTAGACATGGTCCAAACTAGGGAATGGTAATATTTGAAGTGAAAGGGGTTGTAATTGGAAGTTCAATTTTACAATGGTTAAGCCTGATGTTTTCGTGCTATTCAGTGATATAAATACTAGTAAATAATTATGTATTGAATTAATGTTTATTTTAGCACTCTAGTTTAGGGATTCTAAAAATAAACGAAACTGTGGTTAGTGATAACTCGAATATTTTAAAGTCCTTGTACCTTATGCTAGATAATATTATGTATCGAGATGTGAGTATCGTTAATCTGTTGTGTTGCCAGTTGTTAATCGTGTATGTTGTGTAAATAGTCGCGAAAAAAACCTATTGTGGAAAATATTGATTAATGTATCTCACAAGTGCGTAGAATTTGTAGATGAAATTGGTTGCCTTTTATCTTCTATTTATTTTGCTTCCCTCCTTCAATTCCTGTGGTTGCAGGATAAACACAAGTAGGAAATACCGTTTTAGTTTGCTGAGTTGGATTGTGCCTACTGGTATGTTTCTCTTTCCGTCCCTTGTTCTAGTGGTTCCAGGTGACTGGTGAGTTCTTTCTTATTTGTTCTCCAGAGATTCCCACTTCCATAAACCCCTCGACAAAATAAAGTGAGCAGCAGCCAAGGTATTTGAGAAGTGAATTCCTGGTTAAAAATTACAGTTTGGATTGCACAAATTAAAAGGATTTCGCCTTTATTGGTTGAATTAGTTCCTTCTCATGGTTTATTTACCTCGGTATTTATGTGCTCACGAATACAACGAATTCATTGCAAATTATACTAATTTTTTTACGTCTTTTTTACTTGTTTAAATAATTTTCACTCTTTCCTACAACTATTTTCTGTTAAAGTATGAAGTTCTTGTGGAGGTTGTAGCATTAAGAAAAATCATAAGTAAGAAACCACTACTACTTCACAAGCTTCTTCAATGCCCACGAAAAAGTGGAGATGATAAATTGTCATCGGTTGTGAGGAGTTTGGTTAAAAATAATTCGTAAATGTGTGTAATATATATAAGTTAATATTAGATCATATTTTGTACAACTACATTCACATGTGAATATTTGTGGAGATATAACAAAATCAGTTATTTTACAAATTCATTGGGGGCTCTGTCGATGTTTAATTATTAGTTTTGGCAAATGGCATACTTTGAAGAAAAAAACAACTACTAAGGGGTCAGGCATGGTAATGGGATTACTCACTTGGTCGATCAATGTTTCTGCTCATAATTGCATGTCTTGAGTCAGAATGTTACAAATTCTATTGAGAATGGTGACTTGGCTTTTTGAAAAGATGAGAATTCAATCTTCCAACTTTAAAAATGATGAAAGGCCTAAAGCATGTATGCACTATTGTCTGGTCTAGTTTGAAAACCGTCATTATCAATGCCGGACCCATAGCCATTTTAGGGTGCGCACTTGTACTTCTTCATTTTTTGTAAAATTACAATTAAATATATTAAATTTTTATTTTTTTGTAACTCCTAAATTTATATATTGACTCCACAGTTAAGTGATATACCTACTCGTTGAGGGTCTTGGATCTACCATTGGTCATCATAGAGCTTGGCTGCACTTGTTTGCCTTTCGGATTATAAAACATCAAGCAAACTCAAATGAATAATCTGGTGGTGGCTCGTGACAAAAGTTTAAGAATGAACCGATTCATCGTTTTACATCTACGATGATCTAAGTGGGTTTTCCCATCAACCTTCAAGTGCTTGATTTACATCTCTTCTTATACGGGCAATTCCCATTGGCATGGAAGAATGGTCACGAATTTCGAGCAATTAACTCCGCCTGTGTTTCATAATAAAGCACAGCCGGTCCCCAGCCCGGACAAAGGAGGAGGGTTGCAATTTAAAGTTTCTGATGAAAATTAAGATTTGACCTAAACCAATGATGTACCTTTTAGTTATTGAAAATACTGCATGTTTCATATATATAATTCACTGAACATGGCACATATCTATGGCTTAATTTTGCATGGTCAACTTGCTATAAATCAGACGGTCTAAATAATTTATACACAATGTGTTATTTTGTTGTGTTAATTTTAGGTTGTGCAAATTTGAAGTAGATTTGTAACGTTGCACACATTATATTTAAACTTGTGTGCCTTGAAGTCTAATAGTCAAATTCTCTTAATAGTGCTATATAAAACACTTTAGCTGCCAGACTGATATTTTTGTATTTTAATCAAAATCACTGGTAGGAGTTTCACAAGAGACATGATGTTAGGTCCTTAAAGTATTGAACTGCTTCACTGGTAGGAGTTTCACAAGGGAAGTAGCCCATGTTTCCTCATTAACATGATCTACGAAAATGTCTGTATAAACCCTTTTAACCCTGTGTTTCAATCATATTATCATTAAGATGCTAAGCATTATAGACGTACCATATAAAAGATACAAATATTCTTTGGTATTACCCATGAAAATATTCTAATATATTGAAGACAAACAACAACCCCACTCTGAGGAATGTTAGCTTCATCACATGGAATTAACTAATAATTTAACCACATCATGCAATATATGCTTTCAGACTCCTATTAGAAACAGAGTTTAATTGTGGATTAATGATGTAATTTTGTTGAGTTTTATAATTTTGTATGATTTTGTCTTCATAGCAACCCTAGAACCCAAGATTTGTGGTATAGAGCTATTGTGGTATAAGCATACAGGGAGGTAAGAAACGGTGATATACAAGCTTACTGCAGGAGATAAACAATATATTGTTCTTTTATACCTTTTTTTTCTTCTTTAAATTCATGCTTCAAATTGAAAAGAACCAAATAACCTGTAGGAGGATCAAATATACTTTCATATATATAGTTGAGTATCATTATATTTCTCCAGTTTTAGCAGGCTTACTTATGCCGAAGTTAACAACTAATGCAAAACGCCAGTTGTTTAAACTAATTGTGTAAATATAATACTAAAAAAAATGTCAATTATATACTTTTTTAGACATTATTTATTTTGAAGTAAAATTTATGCTAAGCTCACTGAATCATGTGGCTTTTATCTATTCTTTATGAACTCTTTCTTGAATGACTCATTTATTATTTAATTAATGACTCTTGCGTGGATCTTGCTTAATAGTAATAGAAAAACGATGACCTAGAGAATACTGTTTATAGTATTTTTCATCCAAAAAACTATCCCGTTTCTCATTTTTTTTTCCTTTCAGCATAATTAGCATCTGTATCAAGATATTAGAATAATAAATAATTTATATTATTATTAAAATAATAAATAATTTTGTTATTATTATAATAATAGATAATTTTTATTATTATTAGAATAATAGATAAATTTTGTTATTATTAGTTTTTTTTATTTGTTAATATGTTAATTAATTCTTTATATATAAACAGAGTTTTTGTACATTTATAATATAACAATGAATATTCTCTCCTTTTTACTCACATGGTATCAGAGTCTATCCTAGTAAGGTTCTCAGACCATTATCGGACCACTCAAAAATTTTTCACACCGATATTAGATCACTACTATCAGACCACCTATAAATATCTAGTCTCATGTCGAGTTTTGGGACTCTCGACGTGAGGAGGGGTGTATTGGAGATCTCACATCATTTAGAGATAAGGACAAATTAGGATTTATAAAGTGGTGCAAATCTCACCTCATTGAACCGGTTTTATGAAGATGAATTAGACTTTAAATCCACTACTATGCATCTTCTTCTTCTGTCAAAGAGGAGGATAAATCCTTCTCTCAGTTTGATTTCTCGAAAGAGCAATGTCAAACTTTACTTGTCTTGCTTCAACAATCTAAGTCTTATTCATCTTCTGTTAATATTGTTCATCAATGCACTAATGATTGTTCAGGTATAACTTTTCCTGCACCTCTTTGGATCTTAGATAGTGGTGCCACAGATCATATATGTCCTACCAAGTCTACTTTTCAGAACCTTAAGCCCATTTCTCCTATTTTTATTAAGCTTCCTAATAATATTTTTGTTGAAGCTAAGTTTTCTGGTATCATTACTTTTGACAATATAATTTTGCATGATGTTCTATATGTACCAGAATTTTCTGTTAATTTAATCTCTATTCCTAAACTCATTTCCAATACTAATTATTTGATCTTGTTCTATAAAACCAATTGTTTTATCTTACAAATGTCTACCTTCCAAATGATTGGAGTAGCTAAGAAAGATCATGACTTGTTTCATCTTTTGGATCAAAGTGTTTTGAATTTTTTTTCAAATAATACCAATGTTCATTGTAACATTTCTGATTTACAAACTTCTGTTTTCAATATCAATAATGCTAATAGTACTTTGTGGCATATGAAGTTGGGTCATCCTTCTAATAAAATTCTCCAAGTTCTATCCTCTTAATATCCTGATATTCTTTTTCATCCTATTGATGCATGTGATGTTTGTGCTTATGCTAAACAAAAGAGATTACTTTATACCAAAACCAAAGTTTTTTTTGAACTTATACTTGTTGATATATGGGGACCCCTTTCTATTTCTTCTATTGAAGGTTTCAAATACTTTCTCACTGTAGTTGATGACTATTGCAGATTTACTTAAGTTTTATTACTTAAAACTAAAGCTGATGTTAGATCTTCCTTGAAAACCTTTATTACTTTAAATGAAAATCAGTTTGATTGTCACTTAAAAAGAATTAGATTTGACAATGACAAAGAATTTTTACTCCCTGATTTTTATTCATCTAAAGAAATTGTTCATAAAATCTCTTGTGTTGAGACCCTTCAACAAAATGGCATTGTTGAGCGGAAACATCAACATTTATTAAATGTCTGTAGAGTTTTACTTTTTCAAGCAAAAATTCTTAAAATTTTTTTGTCCTATGCTCTTAGAAATGTTGTTTTTCTCATTAATAGATTACCAACTCCTTTCTTAAAACTCCAGTCCCCATATCAACTTGTTTTTGAAAACAAACCAGACTTTGGTTTTCTAAAACCTTTTGGATGCCTAGCTTATGCCAGTACTCTTACTGCTGGCAGATCCAAAATTGATCCAATGTATTTTCTTGGGTTATAAATTTGGTACCAAAGGGTATATCCTTTACAATCTTCACTCTAAATCCTTTTGTATTTCTAGAAATGCTATTTTTCATGAACATATATTTCCATATTCTCAACATTTTTCTGATTTAGAAAATTTTAATACACTTCTTCTTCTGAATTTCCTCATTATGATTTTCTTTCTGTCTTACCTTCTCTTCCTACCCCTGATGTGCCTAGTACTGATGTTGTTATTGATATTGATAATGTTCAAAACACTACTATTCCAACTAGAGTCTCTTCTAGAATTAAAAACAAGCCTGCTTATCTTGATCAGTACTATTGTGGTACTATTTATGCTTCTCAATCAAAGCATTCTACCCCTTATTGTTTCCTATGACAAATGTTCTATTGATCATGTTTCTTTTTGTCATTCTATTTTTGCACATGTTGAGCCTACCTCCTTCGAAGAAGCCCGTTCTCAAGATTGTTGGCAAAAGGCAATGGCAAGTGAGCTTCAGGCTTTGGACAGGAATCAGACTTGGTGTTTGGTTAATCCTCCTCTTGGCACAAAGATTGTTGGATGCATATGGGTGTACAAAATTAAATACAAATCTAATGGTTTTATTGAAAGGTATAAGGCAAGACTTGTTGCTTAAGGGTTCACACAAACAGAGGGGGTTGACTACTTTGAAACTTTCTCTCCTGTTATCAAGCTCACTACAATTCGTGTTTATTAGCTATTGCTAATGCAAACAATTAGTTTCTACACCAGTTAGATGTTGACAATGCTTTCCTCCATGGCGATTTGAAGGAAGATGTCTATATGAAACCTCCTCCTGGCCTCACTCTTCCTTATTCTAAAATAGTTTGCAAGTTTCAAAAGTCTCTTTATGGTTTCAAGCAGGCCAGTAGAAATTGGAATTAGAAATTGACATCTGAGTTACTTTTCTTGGGTTACACACAAAGTTCTACTGATCATTCTTTGTTCATCAAACTTCAAGGTACTACTATCACAATTCTCTTAATATATGTTGATGATATTGTGCTTAGTGGTAATAGCCTTTCTGAGATTCAGTTTGTCAAGAGTCATCTTCACTCAAAATTTCCTATGAAGGATCTTGAACCTCTTGAGTTCTTTCTTGGTCTAGAGGTTGCAAGGTTTAAGTCTGGTCTGGTTTTGAATCAAAGGAAAATACTATCTTGAGTTGCTTTCTGAAGCTGGTATGTTAGGATGCAAACCAGCCCCCAATCCTGCTGATCCTTCTATCAAATTACATGCAGATCAAGGTTCTCTTCTTCCAGATCCTTCTTCTTATAGAAGACTTATTGGTAGGTTACTCTACCTCACTCATACAAGGCCAAATATAAGCTTTGCTATTAGCCAGTTTGTTTCTACACCTAGAAACCTCATTTATAGCAAATTATGCGTTTTCTTCAATACTTGAAAAGTGTTCTTGGTGCCGGTTTATTTTATCCAGCTAACCATCCTCTACAAATATAAGCTTTTTCCGATTCTAATTAAAAAGTATTTCTCATGCCGTTAAATCACATCATACTTAAACATTTAGAACTTTCGTGCATGCATATCATTTTTTATTATTTCAAATCAAACAAAACAAAGAAATCAATGTAGAATCTGCTCAGTGTAGGTAAAATTCGCTGAGCGAATTTTTTTTTTTTTTTTTACGAAATGCGCTCAGCCCAGGCACTCTGTGCTCAGCATTTTAACCCGAGAGTCCCTGAATAAAATTCACTCAGCGCAGGAACCCTATGCTCAGCAAATTTATGCAGACAGGGGTTTCGCAAAGCTATAAAAACACAGATCTAACACCCAACAAGCATTTCAAGCATCCAAACACAATAAAAACAACATACATCACACATTTTGAACATTCAAATACAAATCCCACAAAATGAGTTAGATTTCTACATTTCCTTACCTTGTTTCTACACCCAACTATAGAGTCCCTTTGCAACAACACAGATCTACGATCTTAGCTCCCAACTAGCTCTCCCAGCACCCTAAATACAACCCAAACGCATCACAACTAGCCCCTAAATGGTTCAAACGCAAGGGAGAAGAGAAACACATCAAAACTTACTAAAAATGAGTTCCAATTAGTAGGAATGGTTCTTCTTCTCAAGAGCTTTCCAAAGGCGGGCTTGGTTCTAGGAGAAGATGAGGAAAAGGGTGAGAAATGGTAGAGAGAAGATGAGAGACTTAGAGAGAAAAATAGTTCTAGTGAGAGAGACTTTTGGTGAAAATGAAGAGTAAAGAGCCTTGGGTATCCTTTTTAATATTTTTAAAACTTATCCGGACTCATTATCTTTTATTAATCTAAGTTACCCATCTCATTAAAACTAATTTTCCTATATGTCCTTACATAGAAGACAGTAGATATAGGTTAATATAATAAGCTTTAAAATATTTTGTAATTATTGTAATTAATAGCATGAAGCTTTCATTTTGATAATATAGACTAGGAATTGGATCTTACATTTATATTAATTTATTATAATTGTTTTGGACTTATAAGCTTGTTGCTTCGGGTTGAATTGAGTTGGTCTTTAACAAATTAAGTTAAAATAATTTATTTTCGTTTCAATTTTGTTTAATCAACCCAAACATTTAATTTGTTAGGTTAAGTTAAGCCATTATTTAAGTCCATTTTAACAATTTTAATTCTTAACGCGTGTAACAATTTTTAAGGGCCACGACTAGGTGAACCATTTGTACAAATGGTTTATAGTGGACTATACATAATTATATACCAGTAGATTTATTAGTAAAATAATAAACTATCTAGATTGATTATTTTTAATCTTTATTCTTTTTCATACTTAAAATTAATTTACATGTTTACAAATGTATATTTGCATTAACATTTGTCAAAATTTGTCAAATACTAATTAACAATTGTAAATACTCAATCATTTTAAAATTCTAATTCTTTTATATGTTTAACACACTTTAATAATACATGAAACATAGTATTTGAATGTCTAATTTTTTATAAGATCATTTATTAGAAATGTATTTTAAACATAAAAAATACTTTTTCACTTAACTGATTATCTTAAAATCGATTTATAGATAAAATTTATCCTTAATATATTTTATTTTAATTTAATTATATTATTAGACAAACATCTCTAACATGATTTATGTTGCAAAATGTGAAATTTTAGTATATGTATCTCACTCATTTAGAATTAATGATTATATTTGAAGTAATTTTAAAGTTTAGATTCAGTTGCGATTGAATTATGTTATGATTTTATTCTTAAAAAAATATTACATTCGATTAAAAAAATATTTATAAATTATCTTTATGTTCTTCATTCGACATGACACTTTTCAAAAGTACTAAAACATAGATGAATTATTCGACTGTGTTTTTGATGTCTCACATATGTTTTATGCGTAGATTTTGGATGTCAACGAAAAATGCCAAAGGAATATCAATAAAGGAGGGGGACTCTTACAAAAAGCTCATGGGAGGAAAGAAAATATTTTGGCTTTTTGAAAGGAAGGAATGTTTCCAATGCCCACAAAAAAAAAAAAAAAAAGTAAAAAAGTTACGTATGTGCATGAAGTTAGGGTTTCTAAAAGGAGAGAATCTATTTTAAAAGGAACAATTTTCCTTTATTCAAATCCAATCCAGAGTAGAAAATCTTCGATATGATCCAAATGCCAAAAAAATCCATCATTCAATACTTCAATCAATTAATATCAACTTATTGTAATTTTATATTAAGTTATATTTCACACAATTATATTAAATATTTTAAAAAATAATTTTAATTATTATAAAATTTATCTCATTCAAATAAAATAATCTCAAATAAAAATTACTGGTGTTTCTAAAAATATAAAAAAAAATATTGAAACTATAGGACTTATACACCCTCTTTTCTGGTTGTGACCACATATACTTTGCATATTGATAAAGGAAACATCCAAATCAATATCAATTAATATGCATAAGCTATTCAAATCATTAATGCTTATTTATTTTATGAATAATTAATGATATTTAATAATCAACCACAAATGTAAAGTAATGGCCATGGTCACCGTATCTTATTTAGGAAAGGCCTGCTTTATTATTTTCTTTCAAAAGTAAAAAAAAAAAAAAAAAAACCAAGTTAAAAATAATTCCTACATGTAATTCTTTTATTACAAATAGAGAATGATTGCAAAAATAAATTTGGTAGGACTTCAGAAAAATTTTATTTAAATAAACATTTTCAAAATTCAGCCCAAAATTAAAGTAAAACACTATTTGCTATGTTTTAAAGACACTGTTTGTACAAGTGCTGGTTTAATAGTTATTTTCCATTCAATCTCCTAGACCCAAAAGTTTCGTTCGATTTCAAGTGTTTTCAATTTATAATTCTCTCAACCAATGAGAATTTTCTAATTCTAAAATATTACTATAATTTGCTAATTTTTTTGGATGAAAAATTATATCTTGAGGAATATTTTTATCACTTTATTCTTAAAGATATTTGGAATTAGACTTATCTTGACATGAAAATGAAAATAGAAGTAAGTAGAAAAGTAAAAGAATCAACGGTGACCCAACTTAATCAATATAAGAGAGGATTATTTGTTGTATTAATGCTACCACATTAGTCATAAAATTTGAACATGTTTGCCACAATTAATTGATTTGGTCTCCATATTCTCCAATAATCTATTTAGACATATTTTCTAATATCTTTTTTGAGTTTTATAATAAGTGATTTGATAATAGTCTTATATAAAATAATTTGATAAGTTTAATAATTTTAGTTTAAATTTAATTTCTTCTCATAAAATCAACACAATCAACTTATAAAATGAAATTTGTATTTATTTTATATAGTTTAATTTTATTTTATTTTTAATCAATATAAAATCTTTAATATTTCAATATTTTGTGTAAATTTTTCAAATTTATTAAATATTCTTATAAAAATAAAAAATATTATCAACAAACTTATTATGTGAGTTTTATATATTTTTTTTAAATTTAATTAATAAAAAGGTGTGTTCAAAATGCCACCTTTATTACTCATTTTTTATAATAATAAGATCATAAAAAAAAGTTAAGTTATTTATTTTTAATTAATGATGACATAAATTATACCAGCTTCATTCCGAAATTATCCTTACAATGTATTCATATGTAATGAGCTCTTTTGGAAAACTAAGCACATAGAGCTAATTCAAAGCTTGAGTGGGAAATGAGTTGCATGCATGGTGCAAACTCATTTTTCAACTCTATAGTTATGTTTCAAAAGGTGACACAAAAAGGAAATACTATGTTTAAAGTTGTATTTACCTTAATTTTCCTTTTAAAGACAAAAGTAAAAGTAAACAAGACTTCTATTTTCTTCCTTCTTTAATCGACCCAATTCAATCTTTCTTTGGTTTATTGTTCTTACAACATGTGAAACCACGTGTTTCCTACATGATTTCTTTATGTAATGAAGATCCATTTTCTTTTAAGAATGAACTTTTTCTTTTTCTCGAAAAAGAATAAGGAATTAACTTTGCATCTTTTGAGTTTATTCATGTGGGGACAAATGAATATGGGATAAGTGATGCTTATTTCTTGTACTCTATTGTTTTTGTGAAGAGTCATATTCTCCCTTTCATCTTCACCTGCGTTTGTTTTCATATGCTCCTTAGCTCATATTATTGGTTCATCAACACCACCTGTCAGATTTTCATTTAAGAGTTTCTCTATCATATTGACAAGCATATTCTTTTTAAATAAAAACACTCTATTGTTAACTAATATTTATTCAGAATTATAAATTTTAGTGGCTTTTTATTTAATTAATAAAATATATGTACTAGAAAGGGTGTGCAATTTACATTCTTCTGTGATTTTAATTCTCTAAATTTATCATAATGTTAATGCTATAGCATACATCTAGTTTTAGGTACCAACCATTGGTTTCAAATATTAAGCTAAATAGAAATACATTCATTATCAATTTAAATTCTGGCTTTTATATTTCTAATTTCTGATTTCCCCGATAGTGTATGTTTTGTTTTCATTGATATTTGATATTTTTCTTTTAAACCACTAAAAATATAATTTTAAAATATGTTTGGAAGTTTTATGAAAAAAAATACAAGAATTTTTTTATAAATTAAAATTAATTTATAGAAAAATTTTCAAACAAAAAAAAAATTAAGAAATTGTTACATATTTTTTTTATATAAATTAACTTATTTACAAAATAATTATGTAATAGAAGAAAAGAAATTATTTCATGAATAAGAATTAAAAATATACTTGATTTTTATTATTTATTTTTTTAATTCAATGATCTATAATATTATATTTATTTATTTCACTATTTATTTATTTTTAATTAAATCATTTATAATATTAATATATCTTAATTATTATATAAAAAAATAAAAGTGATGTAAAAAAAATACAATTGGACAATTCCTCTTTCAACATATAATTACTTGAGAAATTTATCACAATAATATTATAATAATAACAATTGTTTATTATTATAGTATGATGATTGTATCTATGACTACTCTTTTTTTAGCACTCATAATCATTCTCATTTCCTCTCCAAAGAAGAAAAAACAATGTATTATACATAATTCCTTTATAAAAGGCTATATAACAGACTTTTTACAGTCATCACAAATTTCCACAGATTTATCACTCACTTCACCAACCTTCCAAACCGGAAACAATGACAGCACTGCAATCAGAACCCCCCATCAGGATCCGAAGAGGAACAGAAAGTGGGCAAGGAAAAGCTTGATGAACATGGAAAATCAGTCGAAGTGTTCAACATCGCTGGAGCTTTACGAGAACCCATGGAAGATAAAGAAAGTGTTGACGAAGAGCGACATTGGGAGGCTCAACAGGCTCTTGTTCGGGGCAGATTTGCTCGAGAACTTCATGCTGCCCGTGCTCGGTCCCCATGCGCAGAGAGAGGCCAAAACAGGAACGGGCACCCCGGTCAGCGTCTGGGACGTCGACACCATGTCCATGCACAAGCTCGTTCTCAAGCGTTGGGCTTCTTTCAAGAACTTCGTCCTCATTGGAGGATGGAACCGTGACTTCGTCAAGAGAAGAGACTTAAACCAAGGCGATGAAATTGGTCTTCTCTGGGATTCCTTCGCTCACTGCTTTCACTTCTCTGTGCTCAAACGAATTCACGAGTAACTCTTCATGGAACACAACTCATACTATGATTATATATTCATGTTCCAAAGGAGATAATATATTACATATATTATCAAATCATGAAGATGCTAGAAACTAAATAAATTTTATGGTGATTTTTTGCTGCGATTCTCTGTACTCATGCTTTTTTTAGCTTCTTTGAGCATATATTCTTGAATATTTTTACGTATGTTAAATGAGAGAGTGTTTATATAAATCTGTTCAATCTTATTGTAAACTCAGTTTATAGATCTGACTTGAAATTTATAAGAATCTACGTTATAAGAAAATAATATTAAAAAACCTGTTAACAGTATATAATCTTCACATAAGCGTAGTGGTGTTGTGATGGATATTGCTGTAACAAGTTTGGTCAAATTTTGGGGTATTATAGTGTATTTGAAACAACGTGCACTTCAACAAAAAGAAAAATTCTACTTATCAACTGCTACCTTTTGATCAAAGAAGATATTACTCATTTTATATATATATATATATATATATATATATATATATTTTGTTGGATAGAATAATTACTTTTACATTATGTTTTAACGATAATAAATAATTAATAAAAAAAATTCTGAAATAATTATTTTCTAATTGATAAAAACATGTATTTTTAGTTATGAAACTTATTATTAAAATAAGATGAAAGATAATTTTTTTTGTTAATTACCTGATTGTTTATATGATCTCATAATTAATTTGATTGTTTATATATTAATTAGTTTCATATTTTTCTTTTAAAATTTCGTACTCCGTTTCTTGTTGGAATGTGATTTAAAATTTATGATCGAAGCATTTCATAATATATATTACGAAATAATATCTCTCATCCTAATAATTATAAATAAATATTGAATTTTTAGAAATATCAATTATATTGAATTGTTATTATTTCATAATAATGCCTAACATTTCGATTCTTTTATAAAAAGACATGCAAAACCTTAACAAAATAATAATTTTAAATTTGGTTTTTATAATAAAAAGATAACAACAATAAAGTATAATAGTTAAAAAATAAAATTGGTAAGAGTTTAAGAATGAATTATTTGCGTATTCCTACAAATATAATAATATATGGTATGAAATTCCCCATTGACTTTCAAAATCGAGGAATCTTTATACATAAGATATATCATAATTCTCAATCTAATCTAATGGACCAGCCCTGAAGGGTCCAAAGAGAAATCACTTCCAATTATTACCACTTCTGTTTCATTCCTCAACACAACTTTAATCTCTTCTTTGGCCAACCCAGAAATCAGAATCTCCATCATCTTGATACTTTTAATAATCACCAAAATTATAAATATTAGGTTAAAGACTGTCATGAATCAGAAGAAAAATTTCCTTTCAAAAAGGAGAGAAACCAAAACAACGAATATTTTTTTTTCTTTCTTTTTTATAAAGCTACAGTGGTATTGATTTTCTCATTGCCACGTGTCAGAAGATGTGTAGCAGTCTCAAATAGCTAAATTTAGTTTTCATTTGATCTGTTTGTATTTTCTTTTTCTCTACAATTTCTTGTTTGATTTAAGAATAAAAAATAAGTATAGTTATTATTAAATTTGAACAATGAATTTTATATAGATTTTTAGCTTCCATCAGAATCACCTTTAAATATTAATATGAGTGGATTTAAATTTAACTTATCCTTATAAAATTATTCAATAAGGTAAGGTTTGAATTATTTTATAAATTCTAATTTAACTTTATCTCGAAACGATGTGGGATTTCCAACACACCTTTCTCATGTCAAGAGGTTTTAAGTTCGACACGAGACTAAAAATTTATGAATGATCTAATAGTAATGGTCCAATATCGGTCTAAAAAATTTTTGAGTGGTTCGAGAATCTTGTTAAGATAGATTTTAATACTATATTGGTAGTGGATTTAAGTTTAACTCAATCTCATAAAACTAATTCAATAAAATTATATTTGTACTATTTTATAAACCTTAATTTGATGATATTTTTATACTATAAGAACTCTCTAATATTAATATATTAAATTATAGTTAGATGTGATAATATCGTATTTACATGTGCTTTTATTGTATTTTATGTTTTAAGACAATTAAACAGGAGTAATAATTGATAACTAGATGTTGTCTGGCATTTAAACGACTGGACTTTGCTAGTACAACTTGCTTGTCAATATGACCAATTACATGAAAAATAGTTACTCTTCTTGATTCAGCATTAATTATATACATAACCAAATAGCATTTACTGAGATGTAAGACAACTCATACCACAATCAACCTCTCAAAAAAAGGACTTTTGACTCACTTTGACTGAACATAAGATTGCAACAGACCCTTTTTTTGTACTTTTCTGGTTGAACTGTTTAGTAGGCTCAGTATACCTATCTATTGTAGGCTTCTAGCACCATTTCTTTACGTTCTTTACTTTGGCAGTAATTGTAGAGTTAATTTAGAGAGTCCTCCAGAGACATAAGGATACAAGAAAGAAGGAGAGAAAGAAAAAACATGCCATGCAAGAAATTTACAATGGCTAAGATGAAAAAATGAGTATTTCTTTTGTAACAGTAAGAAAATGGGAAATGTTTCATCCATAATTAATCTGTTGTTTTGCAAAACAATTGATTATAACCATCATGCTGGGACATTTAATTTATTCTTTTCCCGTTCTGTTCATGTATTGCATTTGAATTATCTGATAGAAGAATCTTTCCAACATTCAATTATGCACACGTCATCTGAAAGCTAACAAAATAAAGTGGTGAAAAACCCACCAATTTGGTCCATAAATGGAATTGAATGCAGCGATACAATGTTCTCCATTCCCTTACTCCCCCCCATTGGTTAATTATTGAACATGTTGGACAAAAGGAATCCTGCATTGCACAGTATTATAACACCCCCTATATATATATATATATATATATATATATATATATATATATATATATATATATATATATTGTGACATAAAACGGACGGAGTCATCTTAGTTGTTTTATGTATAAATGTGCAAGTTTAACTTTCTGAATGTATTTTGTTGCTTTTTTATTTCAAGGCAAAGTAGAATATATTTCTTATATTGGAGCTAGGTGTATCTTGAAATGATTACTTATACATAGTAGTAATGGGTGGTTGCATGGAATATATTGCTATTTAACAACATTCAAGAAAATCAAGCCAAAACATTCTGCAAAAAGATTTACTCTCGTGGCACATGCTTTTCATGAACCCTGCCTAACCCCATGCAAGATATCACCCCAACAACATATGACATAACATCCCTCCCTACGAAGTTATATATACCAACACAGATAGCCATTGTTCATCCCTGAACAAACACACCTGTGTTGGATATCCAATCAGTGTAGCAGTAATCAAATTTATCAGTATATACAAAAAGTCAGGTCCAACAATGATGCAGAATTTCATGATAATCGAATTCCTGCAGAAAGCAGTTCCCTTGAAAATAATTTTGTTTCTAGTATTCCATACCACCCAAATCAATCACTGGACACCGAACATATTTCCATCTAGAAATAGCTTTGATACTGTGAAGAAATGCTTCATGTTAGTTGAGATGCAGAGTGGAAGAATTAGGTAGGAAAGTAGAAAATTCTATCCACCAAGTGCCATATACCAGTAGTCACCTTACAGGAAAAAAGAATACGTTTCATGTTGTCCTCCTCCTAGTTGAAAAAGGGCACAGTAATACGTAATATTATAGCATGATTTGCCTTTCTCTAAATTTTGAATAAAAGGCAATGCATTCATCATCACCCTCCACAAAAACACATTTATTTTGTGGTAATTCTAACCTCCAAATCTGAGTAAAGATGTTGTCCCTGATAGGTCATTGATCGACCACCAACTGTGATAGTTGTCTGTGCAATAACTCCCTCCAACGCTCCTTTCTGCCATTGAAACCACCTTCTACGCTAAACTACATTCCACACCTCCAATGCTCACCCTATCACCATCCCATATTTGCAATTACTCACTCTTTGGTGTGGAGTTCAAGAACAATCTCGGAAATCTATCTCTTAAGGGTTGCTTACCCACCCATTTATCCAACACCAAATTTTGTCTTAAGTTGCTCAATCATTTTCTCACTTTATCAGTTTTTTTTTTTTTACAAAAAAATAGTGCAAAAAATATTCTATTATATATATATATATATATATATATATATAATTTTTAAAATTTACGAGTATAGCTAAAATGGTGAAAAAGATATTCTATTTTATATATATATGATAAGTTTTTTAAAATTTACTTATATAAGTAAGTTATGTTTTAAAACACAGTTTTATAATACTCAACTCGTATTTCAAACTATCATTTCAATTTGAATTAATTTTTTAATAATAAAATCATATTTTAAAACACGAGTTTGTATTTTTTTTTAAGTCATACTTTAAAATATAATTTTTATTTTATTTTATAAAGTCATTTTAGTTAGGATTTTTTGAAAAAATAATTAATTAATAAAAAAAATTATGTATAATTAATTATAAAATTATTATATAAAAATAAAATATTATTAATATCATATGTATTTATACTTATATGAAAAGAAATAAGAAATGAAAAAAAAACATTTAACCCAATGATTTGTTAAAATTGAATATGTCTATAATAAAATAATTTTTATTTTTAGTTATTATTAATTTTATGGAATATAATGAAATGAGTATTTATAAAAATATAGAATAACATTAATATTGTCATTAATAAAATTAATTTAATTTATGTTATTTTATCTTGTTAATTAATTTTAATATTAGACATTAAAAATATAAAGAAATAAATAGCTACATTTAGTTATATTAAATTTAATGCAAGTATTAAATTTATATTAAATTAAAATTTTATATTATATTGTCATTGTTGATATGAATTATTTCTCAGTAAAATGAATTTTTTTTCTTGTTTGAATTTAATTAGTTTATTTTATTGTGAATACGAGTAGTAGTTAATCTTCTCTCATGTTTAGAATTTGGATTAATAAGAAATTTGGTATAATATAAGTATATCGATAATCTTTTCTTTTAAATCGGATGAAATTAATATTCTTAAACTTTGAAAATGGTTTGTAGAATATAAATTAGATGGATAAATGTCTTAATTTATAAATAATAAAAGAAATGAGTTGAGAGTTGAGAGAAAGATAGTTCGAGTGTTTGAAATAAAAGAAGTGAAACTCATAATTTAGTTTTATCATCTTTAGTCGATATGGGATCTCTAACAAACCTCCCTCATGTTGAGACGTCCCAACTTGAACATGAGTCAACATATGGATGGTCCAACAACAGTTGGATAACGGATAGTCCAATAGGTCTAGCAAACTTGCTAGAATAGGTTTTGATACCATAACAGAAGTAGATTTTAAGTCTAACTCATCATCATAAAACCGACTCAATAAGGTGATGTTTACACCCATTTATATATATTAATTTAGTCTTATCTTTAATCGATATGGGATCTTTAACATGGAACCTCCACAATCACAATACCAATAATTTAATTTGATTGTATAATGTATGAATTGTTTACCAAGTTAAGTAGTTGATAACTCTTAATCATCAAATTCATGATTTTTCTAATTGTACCTTTGGATATGGCACATGTGTATACAATTGTCATTTTTTCCAAGCAAGGTTGCAACACCTTCATGATGCTCATATCCTACTTGTAACATGTATTTCACTTTATATCCTTATTCTTCAAATCACGATTTAGTTCTTTTAGAAGTGATTTTAACTAGAACACATATAGATAACAATTGTACTCCTTTTAAAACTGAGTTCATACACTCAACCATATTTATTATGTGTTCATATCTCTTCCTTCCATCATACACTTGAATCTATTTTTTCAATGGAATCTCACCCAATCAAGCTACAACTTGTCCAAACTTTGAACTCAAAGTAGATAAGTTTATTAATATCGTTGGCTATTTCATCTTTATCTTATGATACAAATTTTTTTTAACAAATATATATTTTATGACTAAATTATAGTAATTAAAGAATGTGTTATCTATGTTAATGACTTATTTTTTTAATTCGGTATTTTTAAATTTTTTATTGAAGTTGGAGTCAATATGACAAATGTAATATAGATTTAATTTAGATCATCTTAATCTAATTCTTTAAATTGTAATATTAATAATATTATTGTGCTTTTATGTGTTATCATGCATAATTTTTTTTTAATTATTACATATTCCTACAACAATTGAAATAACTATATCAACGCATCTTTTATCTCACCTTCAACAATTGAAATAACTACATCAACGCATTTTTTTATCTCACCTTCAACTACTACAATGTATGTAAGTGAAATATATTTTTATTGTCATTTTATATAATCGTAATCAATAAGTTTTCATGATATTTCTTAATAAGGAATATGTCAATCTTCGTTAATTCTTGAGTGTTATATCTGTCCAAGATAAATCTAGGTATTATTCTTTCAGTTTTTTTTTTATATGTTAAATCCTTGATGGGTGGTCAAAGTAGTTCTTGTGATAGGTTTCACAAGAAAGAGAAAAGAAATCTTATAGGATTTAAAATTTTAATGTTTGAACTATGTATTTTCTAAATTTTATGATAAAGTATTTGTAAATAGGTTAGTTGAGAAAACTAAATGTAATTTTTAATTAAAAGTGAACTAGTATAATTTTGTTAAGTGATTCTTCTTATCGTTTATTCATATTAAATTTAATGATTTAATTAAATTTTTTTTGGAAAGTAAATAGTTCTTGAGTAAAATAAAATTATAACTTTTGTTTTCTCGGATTTAATTTTTACATACTTAAACACTTTAAGAAAATTATGATAAAATTCTCATGCCTTTAAAATCTATTCCTAATAATTATTACTTCTAAATTTATTAATTTTATTATTTTTAGTTTTATTGAATTTATCAGTTTTATTATTTCTAGTTTTTTATAATTAAATTTGTATATTTGATTATTATATCTTATAAATATTATTATTATTATTAATATTATTATTATTATTTTAATTAAAATTGTGGATATTTTAGTTTTTTTTTTAAAATTTGTTAGTGTATTTTTTCTTTTGTAAAATTATTTTTTATTTATTATTATTATAATATTAAATTATATATTTTTTTATAATTATTATTACTATTTTAATTTAAATTTTTGAGATTTAAGATTTTTTTGTTTAAATTTATTTTAAATTTTTTTATTATTAATAACATGTAAAAATATATCTTTATTATGCTTACAAAAGATACAAAGATATGATATGATAGAAAGGAAATAAAAAATTATATGTGTACAACAACATACCATATAAGTAACCAATCATTTTTAAACATGTTTGATGAACATGTAAGGACTTTAATACAAAAAGAGAGATTTAAAAGATTAATTTTTTTTATAGAATCAAAGAAAAGAAAATTTTTGAAGTATAAGAAGGATACATGAATCAAAGATGAAAAGAACAATATGAATTAGAAGTAACGTATCTTGAATGGAGATTTATAAGGATGAAATGAAATAAAATGAAGTGAAATAGAAGAGAATAGAATGGAGATGATTTTTCGTGTCAAATGTGACAGGATTTAAGAATTGAACAAATGAATGAGAATAAGAATAGGGTTTGAATCTTAATTTAAAATAAGAGAAGTTTTCTTAAGGCGTTTTTGTTATCTAAAGCTTACTTTGTAAGCTTTTTCTTTTTTTTTTTCTTTTTTAGATTTTTAAATTAGAGTAAATAGAATTATTTTCTTCTTTTTTTATATCAAATTCAATCTAAAATTAATTAATTAATTTAATAAAAATTAAATAATTTTTTAATTTAAAAATTAAAAATATTATTATTAAAATTTATAATTTTTACAAATACTAAAAAAATAAGAATGTGAGCCTACCACCAATTTCAAAAGCTTGTATTTTCAAGCGATTAACCTTTTAGCAAACTTTTTAAAATCGGATTGGTCAGTGAAGTGGTGAAGAGATGACTTTAAGGTTTAAAGATTAACTTTAAACTAGATTCAATAAAATAATATTTTTTAATAATAATAATATATTCAACACAAAATAAATTTATTAATAAATACAAGTTTCTTATAATAAAAGAGTATAGTTAATTCCAACTTAAATTTCGAAAGTAATTATCTAATTTATAAATCTAATATTCATCATAATTATTGAAAGTGCTTCCATCAAATTTAAACATATTAGTATTTTCACTACAACTCCAAAAGAATATTTAAATCAAATATTTTCAAAGTAAAAAAACAAGTATAAGTGTAAAAAAATTACCTTCATTGTTTTATAATGGTTCAACAATTGAAAATTCATTATAATGATATAATGTACTTTTCAGTTCATCTATATCAAATTTACCAGACACTTCTTCTTCAATGACTTAAAAATCAACTTCTTGTGATACTTAAAAATAAAATCAAGCATTATAATAAAACAAAAATAAATTCATTGTTTATTATATTTATAGATATAGTTATGTAATACCTATACTTTGAACGTAAATTATAAGTAACATAAATTAGATCATTCGGTATTTGGTGTTCTAGTCGTCTTCTTTTTTTTTTCTTAATATGAATTTGTTCAAGGACACTCTAATTTCTCACATGTAGATGAAAAAAAAGTTTGACTAAATATAAGTTATAAAATTTTTGTAAAATAAGTACATTGTTTCCAAATGATTATCATTGATTTTTAAGAAATACATTTTCTTATTTATTTAATCAAATAATCATGAAATAAAATATATAAATCCTTAATATATAAATATATATATATATAATATATCAAATGATGAATGAGTAATTCACTTAAATATTAAAAATAGAATTAAATCATTAATATGAAATAAAAGATGGTATATAAATAAATAAATAATTGTAAAAAAAAAATTGATAAATTACATCTAATCTTAATATAAAGGAAATTAGTTACTTATCGTCATGAGCAACTTTTCTATTTGATCCAAAATTTTCTTCTTAATTTGTCTAAGTAATTTATTATTTTTTGAACAACATCAAATGCTTGATACCTTTATTTTTTTCCCTTTTCACTCTTTAAATTGATAAAAATTAGGTTGAATCTCCTTTCAAGCCATGAATCTCGAAAAGAAATAGAAAAACTTATTCAATTATCGAATACTTTTGTTTGAACAAGTTATGATCACTTAATCGAAATTTACACTATGTGTTCGAGTGAAAATATTACTGCAATTTAGTTTCTTTTTTGTTAGATTTGCAATTTAATTTCTTTTTTGTTAGATTTTCTCTCAAGCAAGAAAATATCACTTGAGCAAAAATATTTCTGTATTATTAACCTATTTAGTTGCTCAACTTTTTTATCTTTCCATTTTTTTCAATATTTAGTTCATTTTTCTTTTGATTCAATAATTTTCTACTATTTTTTATACCTTACTCATGTACAAAATTAAAAACAAGATTAGTTAAAAACAAGATGTCTCTGATAATAAAGATTATCAATACTCTTGGAGAATTTAATTGTTAAATAATCAATAAAAATTCATATTTTATTCAAATTTTACCACTTAAAATCCTTATGATTATATTAATTAAAATTGTTTTCCTAAATATATTGTATCATTGGAATATTGTAAAAGGTTTATTTGAGTCTCATTCTTTTCAATGCAAACATTAGTAAAAAAAACTATTCTCTCATCGTCCTACTAAGATATTCCATTACTATGTTAAATAGAAAAATGAGCCAAGAAATCTCCTTGTCTCAAGCTCTTTGATACCCAAAATTCATGTGTGAGACTCTCATTAACTAACATTGATACTCTAATACTCACCAAACATCCCTCTGTTATCAATACTCACCAAACATCCCTCTGTCCACATGATCCATTTCTATGGGAACCCAATCTCCCAAATCTCCCAAACATGTATGTTAAGAAAACTCAACTCATGGAGTGATATGCTTTTTCATCAACCACTTTGGAAATTATGTACTTTCTTTTTCCTCTTTGCCTCTTTACCAACTCATTAACCATTAATACACTATGTAGTGAATGTCTTCCCTGAAGAAATCACAATGTCTATTATAGTTCACACTTCCAATCACCTACTCTAACCTATTAGATAGAATATTTACCATAATCTTAAAATAATTAAATAATTAGTCATATAATTATATCAGATGCATTATATATAACATAACAAATACTAATATTAAGTTAACTTACTTAAGTATTGGTTTACAATGAGAATATGTACATAAGTAGAACGAAACTCATAATCATGTAGCCAATAATCTTTGCATGTTTCACTAAGATATTTGGATTTATTTAAGATTAGCAATATTGAGTGGACTCCTATCATTTGAGCCCATTCAAAGATCATTTCTTAAACTTGTGTTTGACAACCCCCAAATACTTTTTGAACATAAGTGAATTAAAATATTACTAAAACACTAATCTTATTAAGAATTCCTATAATTATATAAAAGGTTATTTAAAGGTTTAATGAGAATATTTGTCTACTGATTCCCTAACATTCAAATTTTTTAAATGTAGTGAACTACCTAAATATTTTCATCCTTCTTTTCAAATGATCCACTTTGAAAATAAGATTTTAACCTGTTAGATAAAAGAACGTAACCTTTCATTCCATTAAAAAATACACAGGTATTGATTAATTAACTATTAAGGTGAAAAAGAAAAGGCAATAATAATAGAAAGTAAAAGTAATTAGAAAAATGTTTTGAGAAAAAGTTGTAGAGTGAGAGATAATATAATATAAAAAAGAGGGAGAAAATAGAAGAAAAATTAGTTAATTGAATACAGTGATGTGATATAGATTTGATTGACAATGCAGTTGTAGCGGTGGCTGACAAAGCTCATTTTCCTAAATATCCTCGAAAGTGAAACAAGCTTTGTGATTGTATGAGAAAGATGGCAATGAAAAGGTAATAAAATAGTTACCAACAACGGTGTGGTTCTTCCATAAACATCACCATTGAGAATAGGAAAGAAATGGAAAAGGGGAACAAGTAATAAAAGACAAGGAAACATACATATTAGGGTTAATTATAATCAATAAACACATGTATAAATATAATTAAAATTCTTAATATTAAATGAATAAAATTTTTATAAGATTGAATAAAATAATATAAAAGAAATATAAAATTCAAATTCAATATAATTAAATAATATTGTAATTAAATTAAGATATTTTTTGTTTAATTATATAGTAATATCTTATTTTAATTTTTTTTAGTCGATGCTTATTCTTGTTATTAGTTTTTAGGATCTTCCATAAGCCATATTAATCATTCTAATTTTTAATTCTACTAATATTACTCTATATTATCAGAATAATATCATTTATTAAAATTTATATATTTTTTATTTAAAATTTTCTGATTTAATTAAAAAAATCATCAAATTTAATTTTTCTTAATCATTATATTGAATATTTAATATTAGCATGATGACTGAATTGATCAAAATTTAATTTTGTAATTACTTTTGATTCAGTTTAAAAATATTTCTATATTCATGAATTTTAAAATAAACATAATTATTATCCAACAGACATTATTTTAGTGAATGATTTTAAAT
Organism: Macrotyloma uniflorum; assembly: GCA_016859785.1. Lineage (NCBI taxonomy): Eukaryota > Viridiplantae > Streptophyta > Magnoliopsida > Fabales > Fabaceae > Macrotyloma > Macrotyloma uniflorum. Next base: position 7,602,257 of record BDMB01000001.1, read on the forward strand.
CAAACTATAATTACTTTCAAATTTTATAAATGGTCTATTAACAATTTAATTGTATCTGAAAATTCTGATTATTGGAATTATCTTTCTATCAGATTTTAAATATATAACCTTTTAACGTTTACATTATCTCTAACTATGTTCCTAATTATCAAAATATATATATATTTTTATTTATAACCAACTTCTATAGCCAAGAAACATCTTGAGTATATATATATTTTTTTATCATGACTCTATGGAGTGAATTTTGCACAAGTTTATTATAATTTTAACAATATCTTTGTATTATGCATGTCATCTTGCAAATGTAGCAACAAGTCGTGCATATTGAATTTTTGTTTTTGTTCTTTTTTTTTTTACTAAAACAGTGAGACACAACTCATTTTGATATAACTAAGTAAGGAATTATCAAAAAGTGATGTTAAAATAAAAAAAAGTTTCAAGGATCATAATGGCAAAGGTATTCTTTTTATTTTTAAAAAAGTTACATCAAAACACCATCATACCTAATCTAATTTCATTACCTAAATTTCATTAAATCATCTCATCTACAATTCATTAGGGGATTTGATAAAACCTTCAACAGTATGAGTGCTAATACAAAACAATTAACATTAAATTTTTTACATTTATATTTTTTGATGATTAGGAGTATTCAATTACCTCTCACTCCTTTCATTTTATAATATTTACCCTTTAAGTTTAGTTTAAGAGTTTAAAAAATAATTATTTTTTTTAATTTTTTAAAAAATACGAATTTATTTATCAAATTAATATAATCTCACATCATTGATATCTTATGTATATCAAAGAGAAACGGGTTTAAAAAATAAACATAAACCAGAAATTTATTTTTTATTTTTTATTTTTAAGAAAGATAAGTTAATTTTAAAAAAATTATATCTATATTCTATATAAAATTAAACGTGTATTCTAAATTTATATTTAAAGGGTGATAAATAATGTAATAATTGAGTAAAAAATATGCATGCAATTGTCAAATCCTTAAAATAATATAATAATGATATATTATTATATTATAAAAATTTGTCAAATATTTTGTTGTCATATTTAAATTCAAACTACTTTAACTACTTTTATTTTTTCTGTTCAAATTCAAGTCTTCAAAATTTAAGTCAATCATGTACTAAAAATATTTAAATAATTTATTAAAATTAAAAAATAATATATAAAATTTTAAAAAGATAAAAATTTTAAAATCATGGATAAAAATAGGATAAAAATTTCAGATATTAATAGTAATATATAAGTCTCCTCTACTCTCAATTTGTATGATTACTGAATAAAACTTTAAGTCAATGCAATTGATTTATAACGTGCATATTTGTCCCACTCCAGCTTTAGGGATATGTTTTATGACCACTAAATCTTTATGTACATTTCTAAATTTGACATAACATAACATTATTTTATATTGAGGTTATTCAAATTATTTTAGTTTACTGTTGTTTTAACCCAACCAGTAACAAAAAAAGAAGCAACTTTCTGACAAGTCTCAAGAAGAATTATGTTAATTGAAAACAACTCATCTATGCATATCATGGTGTTCTTTCAGTAGCAGGACAAGAACAAGAAAGTAGTTTGTCATAGCTGGTTAGCAGTAACACTTCTGCATCTTGCAGAAATGGGTGGACCAATGAAACATGTGATCAATTTTTCAACATTTAGTTCTGTTTAAGCAAAACAATACTATTTTTCCAGATTTTAGAGTTCATAACGAACCCCAAGATACAAGCTTCATTAACCAGCAACTTAGTGTGTGAGTTGATACATCTATATATACATTTTCTCTTCTTTTCAACTGTTCTTAAGATTTTTGTAGAGTGAAGAAAAAAGTATCTTATCTAGAAACTGTTATATTTAATCCAAAACCCATCAACTCCTTACATGGTGATATTTTTCTATGTATAACAACATATTAAAATTTAACTTGAATATATATAATCAAATTTAAAAGGAGATTTAACCCTTTATGTATTAATCAATTATAAAAATTAAATAATTTGATATTCAATATATCCATTAATGTACTTTAATAATGGAACACATAAATCTAAAGTTATTTTTAAATGAATAACTTGAATATAAAGTCATCATGATTATGGAGACATAAGTTTCTTACCAAAATTTGTCTTAGTCTTGTCTTCTTGGATTTTATATACCTCAACCAGAATATAATCATTTTTAAACAGACAACAATTGTCAAATAATAAATTTTCTAATGTTTCATCAATTTTGGAGACAATATCAATATTAATTATATATCATCTTAAATATAATAGTGTAAATAACTCATTAGTCATATCATATATTAGTTTTCAAATCCTAAAATCAATTTTTAAAATAGTTAGACACAGTATATATATTTAATGTGTAACTATAAATAATCTTATTTTAATGTCTAATTTTGAATTTTATTCATTACAACAATTTTTAAATTTCAATAATTAAGTCAGTTTCTAAATCTCAATAATTTAATAACATTTAAGCTCTTTATCATAAAAAATTTTAAATAAATCTTATAATTCTCCCAACTAGTCACTAAATCAAATTCGGACAGAGCCATGCCCAAAAAAAATATACTAATGCATATTTTAAAATATTTTTATATAATTTATCTTAAAGAAAAGATTAATAATAATACTTTAGTCAAAACAAATATTACTTTTTAGACTATTAGCTTTTTATTTGATCTATTTGGCTAATAGCAGCTTGTTCAGGTTATGATATTATCTATTTCTGAACTTTCATTCCTATTTTCATAAATTATCACTCTTTTGAAAGAAGTGAAAGATTTTTTCAGGTTTTTTTACTTGAGAAAACTTATTCTTTATGTAAAAAGATGCACTTCTTATTTTAAACTAAATACTAAAGTTTTTGTGATAGATACAATTTTTTAATCCACAATACTTTTTGTATGTAATATATTTGCTATTTATAATGTTATAATAAATCAAGTTGAATTTATTTGATGAAAGTAAACAAAATATATATTAAGTTTATATATTAAAATATTAATGCATTAAATAAAATAAAAATTAAAACAACCTATTTTCATTTTTCTAGAGACCAAGCAATTAAGTCATCAAAATTTATTACAAATAATAGGCATTTACAACATCTATGCACAGATTAGTACATGCTTCAAAACATTATGAAACTAACTTCCTGTCAATTATTAACATTTAAAGTAACATTCCAATTTCCAAGTGACAGTTTTATGAAATTTATTCCAAAGAAAATGATTGATAATAAATAAAGTAGAGAGTTAAGCAAACATGGGAAACAAACTATTATAATAAACACTTTCAAAGCTCAAAAGCTCACCGTCAAACAAAGTATAAGAATGATAGGGCAAATTTTCTGGCCAGCATAGGATTCTTGCCACTCACTTTTCTTTTTGTCACATTCTTCAGTGTTCTTGTGAATGAAGATTACAAAAACTAACTAGAAAGTTGTATAACTTTATCTTAATCTAAGTGTGATGCTCGCATTAGTTTACCGAATGTTCTCACCTGAAACTCGGCCATATGAAATTTTACAATTGTCAGCAGCTGAGACGAATTTCAAATTAAAAACCAGACACACCTTCCCAAAATTAGTAGACAGCAAGACTACAATTGGGTGTTTTGAGTCATTCAATAAATACAATACTACCCATTTTAGCATCTCGATGAAGTTAGAAAACAAAAGCAAGTATACATAGTTCCAGCATTTGCAATTACATATGTGTCTTCTCTACTGAAGATTCATAATAAAGAAATAAAAGGGGTGAGGAACAGACCATGAATACTACTGTTTTAGATAAGTACAAACGAAGGAGGCTTTAGTCATATGACCATGTTAGAAACCGAGGTAGAGCTATAACTAGAGACAAACACAAAACTAACCTTGTTACACTGTATCATGATGCCATAACATCATTCGAATAATGAAGATAAAAATATGTGGTTTTCAATTGGCCAGTACATAATCCAGGTAATTCTAGGTTTGTATCTCATAAGTGATCTTTGAATTCTTTAAACACTTCTTTTCAAACACTTCTTTATATAAATTTGAACAAATAAATGGAAGAAGACTACTCAGGGTTTGAAAATGGGATCATTATGCACAATTTAAGAAAACTATTTCTGTTAGATATACTGACATATAAACTATTTCTGATATGTGATGGATTATGAGTGTTAAGTGTCAAATTTAATTTAATTTTGTAGTTTCTGATAGTTTTCATATTATTTTTTATAAAAATACATATGATAAGTATGCAATTTTATTGTTACATGTATGATTAAGAATGAATATATATTTTACTTTCCATATGAAGCATTATGTTATTCCCCACATATTCCCATTATTATGATTTCTGAATGATACACTGTTGCTTGATAACAGCCAAGAGGAATGTGAACTTTTGAAGTAACTGAATAAATATCATTTAAATTTGACCAGCATGATTGATTGGACAGTACAGAGGCCATATTTTTCTAAGAGCTTTTGAAAGATCGAACACAATTTACTGTATATTGGTAAAAAAGAAACTGTACTTGGTTTCTTTTCTACTTTTCTAAATTGAATTTGGTCTCAAAACCCAATCATTACAATCCTGCTCAATGAAGTTTTCTTCACTGTTTGGTGTTGTATAATTAAGTATATCATTTTACTTTACAATTTCAATTGTCTGTGTAAAAGGAGAATTGAGTTTTCTGAAATTACAGTGTTAAAAATCCATCCAACTTGGTTCCAAATCTGAAGTAATGTTGTGAATAGAATGCATTTGGTTCTGATTGTATTCATTAGACACAAAAAAAAAAAAAATTATGTAATTCATATAACTAAGAAAATAATAAGAGATAAAAGAAAAATATAAATATATTTACTATAACAAAAATTAAAAGGAATGTTAAAATATTTTTTTTATAAATTAAAATTAATTTATGAATGAGTTAAAAACTATTTTAAAAAGTAATATAAAAAAATAGAAATTATTTTATTAATAAATTAGTTTTAATGTATAGAGGTTTTTTTCTATCTTAAAAATATATATATAAAAAATTTACCAAATTCTTAATTTTGATTGAGTTAAAGTTGGAATTTATTTGAACAATTCAATAAAAAGATTGCAATTGTTTGAGTTGATTCTATCCAGTTGAGTTTACATATATCTGTATTCATTAATACTCATTAAACCAAATGAAAAAAACATCTTTATATATAAATATTAAATATTATTCGAAAAAATATATCATGTAAGATAATTGTACACTGTTATCTAATTACAAACCTATTTAATAAATTTATTATCTATATAATAACTACCTTCAAGGTCATAATAATGGTTAAAATAACAATAATAATTTTTTAAGGTTTAGGGTTTGTTAACAGTAAATGACTACCATACATAGCCATTACACTCATATTTTACATGTTAGGGTTTGTTAACAGTAAGATATTTGTAAAAAAAAAAAAATGAATATTAACTATATTAAATTTTGAATTATCCTTCATATTTTTCTCTTAAATAAAATGTACAATTTCTTATTTAATTTTATAATTATAAAATATTTTAAAACAAATATCATTTTAGGCCTTGTTTGTAAGAAACATTATAAAGAAAGAAAAGTGTTAAAAATTGTGGATTTCATTAGTCAATCATTCAATTTTTCACAGTTTTCAATGAAATATGCCTTTATCGCACCATTGTTAAGAAAGCTACAGTAGTTTTAAAAATATTAAAATATAGTAAATAAAATTATTAAAAATAAATAAAGTTAAAAAAATATCTATTATAATTATATTATTAAAATAATAAATTAAATTATTCAAAAAATAACTATATCTCACTTTTTATTTATACTATTTATTTTTTTCTGTTCATTCAAATATTTTTATTTTCATTTTTTTTCTTCAAATCATCTTTCTAATCTAAATAAAAAATTAATTTTTAAATATAAATTTATAATATTTTTTAATATTCTTATTGGGATTAAAACAAATGAAAAATAATATAGATTAAATATATTTGTATCTTATAGATATTAGAAAAGATTGTAATAAGTGTATCCTAAAATAGGTATATCCTAAAATTTAATAGCAATAGTATAAATTATTTGGTATCTATTTTGCTGTTTCTCTTTATATATAACTTTTATTAATTATTATAACTATATAGTAATTTTTTTAATTTTTTCTATATTATTCAAAATTCAATGTTAAATTACTTTTTTCACATAAAATATATATACATAGTTATTTAATATTTAATTAATATTATCAATATTAATGTAATATATAAAATTATAGTTAAATATTAATTAAATCATTTTTATAAAAAAATATTTATGATATAATAATTATAAAAAAATATTTATAATAATTAAACCACTTATTGTATGTGTAATATTTTTTTGAACTAATTTAATTTTTATATTTTTTTATTTGAACAATAAAAAATTATAAAATTATTTGAACAATTAAAATATACAAAAATTTCAAAAAAAATCCTAATTTTTCAAAATAAAAAAAATTAAAATAATCTCAATAATAACACACGCATCAAAAATATAATTCTAATTTCATAATTCAAAACATCATACATAATCATATTCATATAATTGAATATAATTGAAGTCAAATTCAGTTCAGAATAAAAATCATAAAATTCAAGACAATTTTCTAATAATAAAATTATCCATTTTTTTCTATTAAAATACAATTTCAAATGTTCAATCTATTAACTTAAAAGTAAATTTAAAACTAAACTAGTCTCTCTTACTATAAAAACATTTAGTTTCCAAGAAAATTCAAAGTTAAAAAAGAATACTTATTCAAGATGTTCTCATTTGCTTTCAGAAATTTGGATTGATAAACATAACATACTAGTACACATAGCTTAATAAAGATTTTTTTTTTTCAAAATTAAAATTACATGTAAGTTCCATAACTCTTAGATCTAACGAGAAAGGAAAAAGAAAAACTTATCCACACCCAAATAATGATTAGAAAAGATTATTTCACATTTTACTACATTCGATTAGTGTATTTGAATTGAGAATTTTGGAAATTTTCATGAAAGAGAATGAAAAAAGTGAGGTTCACTTTGAAATAGTGCATTTTAAATATTATTATATGGTAGTAGATTAAAAAAAATATTAAACTCATTTAACAACGTTTTCGCTGTGATTCGACTACTGGTTTGAGCATAGTAATTTAATAAACTTGATTGTTTCACGTTTCTATTACAATGCAAACAGAAACATCTGAAGTGTTTGTTCGACCTGAGTTATTAGATTCGTAGGTTTCAAACTTTGAAACCACTCAAACACTTCAGATTCTTAAAAATTTAATTTCAGTTGACATGTAAATTGAAATGACCCTTAAAATAATATATATAACCAAAATTTATTTAAATCAAAATTCAAATTAATCCACTTATTTAATATTTTAACTAAACTTAATCATATATTATTATATACAAGTTACTATTTCATCAAATTTTACTTTTTTATTCAACTGGTTATAATTCTGGTATTTCTTACAACATGCAACTTAATTCCAAAATTCGGTGTTAACATGCAAAATTTCACTTTATTTAAGTCTATTGACACAATTTAATATATTTAAATATTTCATGTCGGTTACATGATAATAGAGATTATTCCGATGGTAATATATTTTCTACACAAGATTCATCGATATAGGAGGAAATAAAATAATTTGTATTAAATTTATGAATAATTTATATAGAAGAAAAAAAGTATTTTGAGTGTATTTATATTAGATGAAGAAAAAGGAAAAAAGAATAGTTGGTTTTTATGTATGTATTTATAGAAATATACTGTTTAGTTGTAAAGTGGTAAGGACATTTGGTCAAATGTAAAAGTGGGAGACCTTAATAATTGAGGGGTGAGTCATCGTGGAGAGTGCTCAGATGACTGAGGGGAAAAATTGTTAGTATGCACAGACAGTACAGATTGGTGGGCTGTCTTCCCGCCATTAAAACCACTCTGCTCTTTCCACCACACCATTCATTTCTGTCACTGTTTTCTCTCTCTCCTATGAGCTTTCCAATTTCATATTCCTTTTATTTTCTTACCTCACCTCCATTCATTTTTCTTTTCTTTTCTTTTCTTTTCTTTTCTCTCCCCCTATCTCCAAACTCTTCTATAAATAGACTGAATAATAGAGAGATATTTCATTTATATATATTGTGCTTTCGCTAGGGTTCTTCTCTCTTCACCACCATATAAAAAAAAATCAAAAAGAAAGTGTGCTTGCTAGTAGTAAAGAAAGAAAATCAACATCAAGCAGTTGACATAAGCAAGTAGCTAGCTAGCACAGAGGCAGAGGTCTCAACTCATAAATATCCATCATCCAAGGCTTTTTTCATTCATTCATTCATCAGAGTTGAGGAAGAGAGAGAGTAGAGAAAGAGAATAATTTGAAGAAATGGTTAGAGAGAGAGACATGATGGGCACATACTCATCATCAAGAGGGTGTGGTGGGGGAGACATGAATGAGAAACCTGCATGGCTAGAGAGGTTGATGGCTGAGACATTCTTTGGTGGTTGTGGGGTCCACGAGGATCGCAGGAAGAACGAGAAGAACGTCTTTTGCTTGCACTGTTGCCTTAGCATCTGCCCCCACTGCCTCTCTTCCCACCGTTCTCACCCTCTCCTCCAGGTATTATATTATCATATTACTACTCTACTATATGCCAATTCTCATCATCATTTCATTCAATTTCCCTTCTCAATTCCCATTTCTAAAACCTCTTTTTTCACTTCTCCTTTTCCTTCTAATCCTAAAAAGCTCCCATTTTTGCTTCTTCCACACTCCTTCCTTCCCTCTTTTCTTCTTCCTTTCAACTTCTCGCCTTCAAATTTCAAAAGGGCAAGTGCAGATTCTTCACGTGATCCTGTGTTTTCTTTCCAAGTTCACTCTTTTTCTGCCTCCTCCAATTGTTTGATGGGTATATGGAAACACCTGGACTTTTACCTGTTCCTAGCTACTTGCTCCTTTTTCTAGAATTTTCTTCTGTGCTCCTTGTTTTTGCTCTTTCCTATTTTGGGACTTTTTTCCTTTCAACTTTTCAACTTTTTCAATTCAGATGCAGCTGGATCTCTCAGGTTTTATCAAAATTCTCTCTTTGAAGACCGCTTTCTTGTCACCTTATTTCGTTGTGCTTTCTCTCACATGCAACTTTGGAGATATGCATAATACCTAGCTAGCATCACCTTCTAGTTTAATTTGTCTTTTTTTGATAAAGCTGGTTCCATCTATCAGCTGCTAATTTCTGATGAATTTCGTAGCAATTTACCATGAATTAATAGTTACACAAAGATCTTCTTCTTATACAGTTGTTATCTGCAAAGATTTCACTCAAATCCCTTTCCTGGAATCTTGTAATAATCTGAGAAAAAAATACAAATATATTAAAACATGAGTGAGCTTAAATTTTCTTTTCCTTAGACGAGGGAATTAATGAAGAAGAACTGAAAAAGATACCAAATTGAAATTATTAGTCTAACTTTGTTCATGCAATTTCACTAATGGGATTACAGGTTCCTTCTGCAAGATTCTTTTCCCTATTTTTATAAATTAAAAAAAAAAAAAAACAAAAACAATTGAGTCTTGTTGTCTAAACTTAAAGAAGTCTTTGCTTTGGGTGAGTAATTGCCTGGTTGAACTCACCAATATTGTCTCATTCTATTTGGTGTTTCCCCATATATATGTTTATGCATATTTATATATGGTTTCCATAAGGGTTCACCATGTCTTCCTTGATTTCCCTTTTTGGTTTTGGTTTCTTTCCCATTAATGGAAGCTCTCTTTTTTATCCATTTCTCCCTGCAAAGGTTTATCAGCTGTTCCTTTCATTGAAAGTGAAAAGTTTGACCCACTGGTTCCCAATTCATGTTGTGTCTCATTATTAAATAATTTGCACAGGAACCCACCACTTCTCCCAAATTATTCTCCCACTTCACACTTCATTTATTTTCTCTAACCCCCCTTGAATTGATGGAAGGTTTACACCTCCAAGGTTGGTTGCCTACCCCTTCTTACAATAAGATCCATTTTAACTCCTCACAATTTACCCTTTTCCTCTCAATGAATACCACATTTCATTAATGGTGCTGGTAACTGTTGACAGTTAAGTTTACCCCCCAGATAAAAAAAAAACAAGAAGAAAAAAAAAAAGAGAGATATAAAGGAGGTTACTAGAAACTTGAGCTAACTTTGTTGACATAAATATGGAAAGTATAGTTGCTTTATTTAATTTTTACTTGTTCAAAGTTAACCTCATTTGTTTGAATCACCAATAATGAGAGGTTCTCATACCATTTCACAGGTGCGAAGGTATGTTTACCACGACGTGATCCGATTAGATGATCTGGAAAAACTCATTGATTGTTCCAATATTCAGGTCAGACAAATTTCTGCCAAGGAACAACATGAAAAAGCTTGCAGATTTATATATAATTGAGTTGTCCAATATACTTTTTAATTATTTAATTTTTATCGAGAAAGTAAATCCAATTAAATAAATAATTGGCAGTACTAAATTAATATCTAAATAATTTCAGGTTGTAATAATTAGATCGAAAAATAGTTATAAAATCCTTTTGTTATATGTAAAGAATAATCATAGTTATGAGACTGAAATGGACATTCTTTGTTTGTATTGGATACATGGCAGCCCTATACTATAAACAGCGCCAAAGTAATATTCTTAAATCAGAGGCCACAATCAAGGACATGCAAAGGTCCTGCCAATGCTTGCTTCACTTGTGACAGGATTCTTCAGGAGCCATTTCATTTCTGTTCTCTATCATGCAAGGTTTTTATCTCATTTCCCAGATTCTTTTGCTTTCTTGTTTTGCTTTAACTAGCAGCAACAAATTAGCAACATATAATCAACCTATACTTAACAAAATGTTTCAACATAGATCATTCTAAATTAAAGACTAATGCTACTTTGTTTTATAAGGGAATCTATGTGTTTGTTTAGTGAGGGATTCTAATTTAACATTCTCTCTCTTTGTTCATGATCATTTCTTTCTTACTATGAGGTTGCAGTTTTATTATAAAAAGAAACTATAAATTAATTACAACTATTGAGTGCCTATGTAGATATGACAAAATGGGAATGTCTTATGGAACTTCGAAGGAAATTTCATTATTTTTTTCTTGGTAAGGAAACATCAATAGAGGGGACATGGATAAGTTGATGGAAGAGAAAAAAAGGAAGAAAGAGAGAAAAAAAGTAAAATAGAAAACTATTGATAGGATTTGATCTATGAAATTTGCAAGGATCCTTATTTGGGTAAACAAAATTACCCTATTGGATGACATTTATGAAACCGATAAAAGTTTTTTTCTTCAGATATTCAAGTCACTTTCAAAATCTTTTACTTTCCTGGTTTTTAGAAGGATTTTGATTTTCTATCTCACTTTTCCTTACATCTCTTTTGCTTCTTTTTATCACTGTTTATTTATTTCCATTACATCATTCATTACCTTTCTTCTTTTTATCTTTCCCTTTCTCTCACTCCACCACAAACATTGCCCTTAGAAGGAAAACTGGATAACGTAAGCTGAACAATGCAAAACAAATTATACTTTAATACACCAAGAACTTTCTTTTTAATTATTTATTTTTATATCAAATTTAGTATGACTTTTTTTAAAATGGTAACTCCTCTAAAATCCATGAATTAGCTATTTATTTATCCAAAAACTAAAATAAGAAAAAAAAATCAAATAATGCAATGTACAGACTAGATATTGTATTAATTAGTCTTGGTTGATATATAATTTAAATGGTGTCTCTCTATACTAATAATATAGTGTACTAATGGTATAATATATTATACTGATAAACAATCTTATTGATATACAGAACTAATATGTCTTATTAGTACATTATGAAATATTAGAATAATTTTAATATATCATATGATGATTGTACTCCTATATTACAATTTAATTTCCTTAAATAAAATATATATCAAAAGTTGAATTATGATGTTTGATCATATATAATGTTACATTGTTAAAAAAAATATTCATATGATTATTTTAAGCATAAGTTTTTTTTTTATATACATGTGAATAACTAAGAGGGTGTATTGAGAGAATATCAGGTGCATCATAATCCATAAACCAATCACAATTTTATATAACATTTACCAATGCAGACCCTAGAATTGATTAACCAATCATCAAAAGGAAACACCCTTGACTCCACTTCATCACCAGAACCCATGCTTAATAAGTTCCAAGACCTTTTACCCATCCCATACAAACATTATAAAAATCATGTCATTTCTAAACACCCAATCTGACCAAACACATGCAAAACCATAACACCACCCTAACCCTACTTCCTATGCTTGCCTCCAATATCACCTGCATGTCTCAGAAATTGCTTCTTCATCATCATCCATCTGACCAATGTGCTCTAGAAATGTCAAACCATCATTGGTAGCATCTACATGCATGTCAATGCATTATATAAAAAGAATAATATAATCATAATACAAAAACATGTGTATAAGGGTCTAGAAATTTACTGTCAAAACAATGAAAAACCAAAAAAAAAACAGTCTTGATGGGTTAGATTGTTAGATGAAAAATGAATGTTTAATGTTAAAACGATGAAAAAGTGCAGGTTGATTACATGGTGTACGCGGGTCAAAGCTTATCCAGCATTTTACATCGATTCGATGAATCTGATTTTGCAATATCGCAGTTCGAGGGTCTGAGAGTGGATGGCTCAGAGGTAATTGATGAAGATACCCAAATTGCCCCTAGTTCCTCTTACTCCAACACTGAAGCTACCAGCAATTCCGTAATTTCATGCGAAGCTAATAACAACGTGAAGAAGGGCAAGTCCAACAGCTTCCTTCCTGGGATTGTCCTCTCTCTTGGCAGCAGAAGAAAGGGTGCCCCTCACAGGGCCCCTCTCTCCTGAGTTACCCCTTCTATATCATTATCATTATAATTATAATAATAAAAGTCCTAAAATTTTAATTAATAATATATTACTATTAATTAGTATAAAGTTATGGCCAGAATAAATTTCTGAGTTTTAATTATCATTTGTCATATATGTATGGTAAAAAGAACTATATGTGCTTTCTTTAGTAGATCTTAAGGGCGTGGTTGGTTAGTTTTAAGAGCTTTTTTATGAATCAAAGTATGGTATCTGCATCATGCATGGCTAGGATTCTCCATTGTCATCTTGGGTGGTTCTCCAAACCACCGATTTTGTATTGGATGCTATGGAAATTTCGCTTATGCATTGTTTATTATGAGATGTGTTATGTAAATGGAAAATACAATTTCCTCATTATCTTATATGCTATGTTTGGTCTGGTCTGTTTCTTAATTTTGGAAGAGTCTTCAGATAATTAACTCAGACTTTTATGTTCATATAATAACTTTCTGAATCTTGAGATGTTTTTAACTCCACCATATATGCAGTGCTGCACTATTGATATTCAGAAGAGTTTACTTACAGTTAACGAATGGTTGAAATCTGATAGAAAATTCGACAGCTTAATATTCTTAACAATAGACTATTTTTTATTCTCATAATCCCCAGTTAAGTTTGATATTCTTCCTCGAGATATTGGTGGTAGATTATCTGCAACTGTACTTTTGGAAGAACTTTTAAAACTAGATCCTACTCTGACTTGAGATGGTGACTTCACTAGTAAAGAAAAGCTAGTGTAATTTGTAATTCAAAGGTAGGGTGCTAAGAAGGAACTAGTGATTTATCAAGGAACATTGTTCACATGTTAAACAATGACATTAAAATAAACATTTTAGGCAAGGGAGTTGCAGTGTCTGTTTGTTTTAAATTTTGAAGGAAAAAATTACGAATATTAAAATGTGCATAAAACTGAATTTGCTTGTAAAGTAATGGGTCTGTAGTCCTGGGAGAATGAAATCACAAGAAAATTTGTTTTAAGTTACACATAAAGTAGCTTTTTCTCTAAACAAAATTTCTGGGGAAGAGTTTCAGGATCTTAGGCTCGAAGGTTCTAGGGCACAGTCACACAGCATCTTTACTTTACCTTTTTGTTATTTCACCTCGTGATTCCTAGTAAAAAGACATAATAGTAATTATTAAAAAATTCAAAAAAACCTACAAAACTAAACTCCCTAAGAGGTTGACCTATATATAAAAGTTCTAACGAAATATAAAGGTAATAGAACCTCTAAAACTACCCCCGAACAGTTTAGGCCGGTTTCCACAGTTGACCTAAGAATTAGACTAGAAAGACAAAAGAATTTACTATTTCTTTTATGTCTCTAATGATGAATTCATTCTTCATCCAACTTGTGTTTTCTTGTTTTGATGAATTTTGTAAAAATTCTTATTACTATTACACCAAATTCATCTAATTTTGTAATGTTATTATTATTGTTAGATGTAAACAGAAAATCAATTTGTAACAAAAGAAATTGTTTAATAAATGAAAGAATGTGATAGCCTTGAATTAATGGTTTAGGTATAGATTTATATTGGTGCAGAGTAAAAAAAGAAAATGAAATTCAGTTATGAATAATGAAAAGGAGAGAGTGAAGAGGATGTGTAGAAGAATATTGGAGTAAGTAGTAATGAATGGGTAAGAGATATCCTTCAAGTTTGGATCGTACGTACATGTTAGGTACTTATGATAACGTCATAACACATTCAAGCTAGCTTTCGAGGGATCTTAAATAACCCTATATTATCAACTTTATCATGTTTTGTACTATAAACTTTCTATAAAACTTATCTTTACTTTTTAATTTTCTTTATTATTATTTTCTAAATTACTGACAGTAATTGCTTGCATTTAATTTATTTACCTCAAAATCATTAAATTAAAATAAAGATTAAATTATAATTTTCGTTCACCTATCGCCATCACTCTCTTCCATTTTAATTCCTACATGAAAAAGTTTTATATTTTGATTACTAAATGAACTACTATTTACATGTACACACTCAAGTGTGTATTCATATTATAATGTTATTACAAATTATATTCTTAAAATAAGTAAATCTGTTATTTATTATTATTATAGTAGATATATTTATTGCATTTTTTTTCTTCCATTTTCCATTATAACTTTGCTGATTTGATGGTTTCACCTATCTTTTTTTTCTCTTATTCACTCTCAACTACATATATTACCAAAAATGAAAAATAAATATAAATTTTTTGGAAACTTATTTAAGAAACTTTATTTTTCTAAAACAACTAAATCCAACTCTTAATTTCAGAGTTCTCTTTTCCGAATATTTGTTTATAAGAAAAAAAAAAAACAATCTTAATTATCTTTCTTAATCTATCTTATTTTCTATAATATAAATTTTCTATATAAAATAAATTTCATCGAATTCATATTTTATTTTTATTAAACGAAAAATTATATTAAAAATTCTCTTACAACCCTTTGATAAGGAAATAAAGAAAGTGAATTCTAAATCATAATCTTCCATTTTATTTATAAATTTTAACTTTTTAAAATGTTTGTAATAAAATGAATGATGAAATGTTTTTATATTTTTGAATTTTGGGTTTAGTCATAAAATATTTTTACTAAAGGAATTCATTTGAGTAAGAATATTTTAAAAGAGTGTATTAGTTTTCAGTCTCATATTCGTTTAAGTAAGTAGATTTTTAATGAGTGAGATATGTGTTGATTAAGAGACAATTTTTCAAAAGAATGGAATATTTTTGGAATAATTTTTGTTTGAGCGAGTAATTTTTATTTAAATAAAAAATGATGTTACTGGAAGGAGATTTTTGTTGCTTGAATGAGAATGACAGAAAATAATGTATATTTTTTTTTCTTCAACGAGATATTTTTTCTTCAATGAGATTATTTAAGTAAAGAAGAGACCTTTTGTCTCTTAAAAGTGATTATTTTGCATAGTTATTTTTACGTATTTAGAGAATGATAATAATTTAATATAACTAAATTTTTAAAAGAAGGAAATATATTTATTATATATTAATAACTTGTTTGAATTTAAAAAATAAGTATAATTATGATAGTTGACATTTTTTTATAGCTGTGATTTTTTTTTATCTTATTATTATTATGTACTATTGATATTTTTTCAGGGAATAGTATTTGTCATTGACATTTTTTCAACTAGTGTTTTTCACCACTAACATTTTTTTTAATACTCTTTACCGTTGATATTTTTTTAATTGTTATCGTTTAGCGCCAATTTTTTTTTCTACAAGGATTCTTTACCATTTATATTTTCTCAATGGTATTGTTTACAACTAACATTTTTCTAATGAGTACTACTTGTTATTGAAGTTTTTTTCTTAAAAATATAATTTTTCATTACACTTTTAGCGAGTATGGTTTATTGCGAATATTTTTTTTCCTATGGAAATTGTTCAATGCCAATGTTTTTTTCTTATGAAAATTGTTCACCATCAATATTTTACAACTAACATATTCTTAATAACTATTATTTATCATCGAAATTTTCTCAATCAATATTTTTTCTTCTAAATATTGTTAACCATCGATGTTTTTTTAGTGGGTATTGTTTTCTACTAACCTTTTCCTAACAGTTACTATTTGTCACCAACTTGTTTTCTAACAAATATGATTTGCCACCAACTTTTGATCTCTTCATAAATTTGATGTCCATAATTTTTTTTCTTCATGGTGATCTTTCCAAATAAATCTATAAGTCTTTTTCTCTTAGTTTTTGTAATGTTCTATTTTTAAAAACAAAAATTGTAATTTATTATTTATTTGACTTAGTTAAATTATTTTATTAAGTTTAAGGAATAAAAGAAAAGAAAAGAAAGTTAGGTGGTTAAAAAAAAATGATAAATTTTTAGAGATTAGTTTGTTAGATAAAGATAACATACACTATTTAAGAAGAACAATTCATATATATTTAATTATTAATTTATTATATATTTGTATTATTTTTAAGATCTTTGGATTTTATTTATGTACATTTTCTTCAATAGGATTTTGGGGTTTGAATTTACCATTGAATTATATGTGATTATATTAGCTTTGGAATAAAGTTATAGATTATTTTAATATGATATTACGATCCCATTTAGGCACATTTTATTATGAATTTGAAATAGTATTCTTCATCAAAGTTATGATCCTATATGTTATTTAACTAATGACACTAATTTTAGGTAAAAAATAATTTGTATAATTTAAGATATGATTTATTTTTTAGCTAATAAATTTCATGTTGTGTGTATTAGAATAAAAATTTATATTTTTTCCTTATTTTAAGCATAGTAATTAATTAAACAAGATCTAAGCTCAACATAAATGTTGTCTATAATTTTGTTAACTTTAAAAATAAGATAAGAAACAATTTAATAAAATTAGTATAACTTTAAATATCGTTTTTATAACCAACAAAAGTCACAAAAGAAACTAATTAACTATTACCCAAATTATAAGAGATTTGGTAGTAATTTTTTAATTTTCTATGTAAAAATTTTATGTGTGTATGTGCATATATATATATAAAGAAATACATTTTGTATGTATGAGATATTATAGTATGAAAATTGTATTTTGTTTTTATGTGCTCATGAGTTATAATAATATGAGTTCTTAGTGTGTGTTTATAAATTATTTGTATGTTTTGAAAAGTCTAAATAATAATTTAGCATTGTAAAAGTTCAAATTATGCTTAGTCATTTGGAATATATAGTGAATAATGCATTTATGTGTTATGTATTTATGCGCACATGTTTTATTTATCCATTTATATTTTCATGGAGTTAAATGTGACCTTTGAAAGAGGATCTGTATAATCTTCTACCTTAATCATGAAAATTTTAGAGTAAGGAATCTCATGTCTAAGAGTGGGGTAAGGGACAATCATGGTCGACTACTTACTATCTTGACTAGCTCCTATTAGATAGGTTCTATTTGAGAGTGGATTGTGAGGGTGTTTATGATGTGCTCTATATACTCCTAGTCTACTTATATGTTCATGCTTTTTGTGATAGTACCACATGTATTTAAAGATATAAGCATATGACTATTAGTGTATTTGACTCAATTGAGTGAGTTTATGAATGATTATGTCTTGGTACGTGTGATGGTTTTGTATATTTAGTTCTACCTATTTTTTTATATATGTTTATAACATATGTAACATATATTCTTCACTTTTCTATTTGCGGGTGTCAAAAAGATAATGTTAGATTTTTAAAAGAAGATATATAATGCTAGGTTGTTAGATAAAGATAATGTTAGAAAAATAAAATTTAAAAAATAAAAGTTAAAAAATAAAAGTTAAAAAATAAAAGTTAAAAAGATAAAATTATTATAAGTTTGACTTCTTCAAAAGTCTAACTCTACTTAAATAAATGAGTATTAAGTTTTCTTTCTTTTTATTTTATGTTTATTTAATTTTTGACATTTTAGAGAAACTTTAGACAACATACAAAAAATTTGGAGAACAGTTCTTAGATTAAAGATTTGCATATCAAAATATTATATCATCATTCAAGATAAATGAGGAAGTAGATAATGTTTTATATATAGATGGTTATAAGAATTGAAAGTAAAGAGACAATCCTTAAATCTTAATAGGATTTTGTTAATATAATATTTGAAAATAAAATATTGTATATTTGTTTTTAGACAACTCTTAAATCTTTAGTAAAATTTTGTTAGACAACCCGTAACTTGATTTTATTAATATAATAATTTTAATAAGTTGTAATTTAATTATTAATTTATTACGTGATTGTATTATTTTTAAAATCTTCAGATCTTATTTATGTAAATTGTTCTTCTTAAAATTTTGGGATTTGAATTACCTTTAAGATATATGTCAAAATTATGTTAGATTGAGAATAAAATTATAGATTATCTCACTTTCATAGTATGATCTCATTTAATCATGTTTATTACAAATTTGAAAATATATTCTTTGTCAAAGTTATGATACTAGATGTTATCTAACTAATGACATTCATTTGACATCAAAATAGTTTGTATAGTTCAAGTAATGATTTTTTTTAGTTAGTAAAGGTTATATTATTAGTATTAAAATAATATTTTATGTTTTCTCTTATTTTAGATATAGTAAACAATTAAACCAAATCTCAAAGTAAATATAAAAGTTGTCTATAAACAAGATAAGAAACAACTTCTTAAAATTAGTATAACTTTATATATCGTTTTTACAACCAGCAAAAATTATAGAAGACTAAAAGAAAGTAAGTCATATTACTAAAAAACATAAGAAATTTTGTAACAATTTGATATATGTAATACATATGTATATACATGAAGAGGTATATTTTGATATATTACTGTATGAATGAGATATTGCAGTATGAAAATTTGTGTTTGTTTTGAAATGTTAGTAATTTATAATAATGACTTCTTTATATGTTTACGAATTATTTGTATTTAGAAAAATCTAAAGTCGTTTAATAGTTTGAAAATTCAAGTTATGTTTGGTAATCTGGTATATGTAATGAGTAATATATTTGTGTGCACATGCTTCATTATTTATATTTTCTTAAGGGTAGATACGATTTATAAAAAAGAGTCTCTATAGTCTTCAATCTTGGCTTCACTTGACCTTGAGTCCAAGAGTGGGATGAGAGGTAATCATGATCTAGTATAATATTCTAATTTGCTCCAATTAAACTTATTTTAGTTGAAAGTGGATTATAATGATATTTATGATCCAATTCATTTATTCCTAATTTACTCATATATGCATGTTTTGTGTGATAGTACTACATGCATCATAGACAAAAATATTAATGCATTTAAATCAATTGAGTAAATTTGTGATCGAGTATAGATCGATAAATATGATGTGTGCGTATTTAGTTTTATCTATTTTTTTTTATATTTATTTATAACATATATGAAATATATTCTTCACTCTTTTATTTGTGTTAGTATATTTTTTAGATCAAATATTCTTACATATATTCATGTTTTGTTTTTCATAAATATAATAAATATAAAAAAGTGTTAAGTGATGAAACTTAAAACTTTTTTTAATCTTTATTTTATGAGATGTTTTAATTAAAAAATTATTCTTATTTTTGTTTCGAAGAATTTTTTTTTAAGTTTTATTATGATTTTATAGTTAAAAATTTATAAGAATATTGTAGTATTTAATAATACTTAATTTTAAAACTTTATTTTTTATTTTTTATGAATTTTATTTAAAAAAATAATATATAAAAATTATTTTATCTTTTCTTTTTATATTTTTATCATTTAATAAATATATTTTAGGTAGAAAGATATACCATTTTCAACTATAAAGAAGAAGAATCAATCATGATTAAAAGAATTTTTTTTATAATAAAATATAAGTTAAAAATTATTTATATGCACTCTCCAACGGAGAAATATTAAGAAATTAATTATATTATAAAAATTTTAAGATAAAATATTATAATTATCTTTATTAAAATAATTAATTTATAAAAATATAATTACAAAATTATAGAAATAAAATCATATACGATATAATAATTATAAATATTATATATATATATGGTCTTTTTATTTAATTACATATTATATAAAAAATATTTTCTTAAAAAAGTACATATAATCCACAGTAAACAAATTCGATTACATCTGTGACACGTAAAATGACGAATGTCAATGAGTGAGGGACTACAAAATAGGAAGAGGAACAAGTGTCTGCAAGATGATGAAGAACACATTGATGACAATTCTTTTTAAAAGGGTTAGCGGTTATGGACAAGTTGAAGATAAATTATTATTTTCATAAATTACAAATATATTCATGAAATACATAATTTATAATTATTAAAGATTTTTCTAATTCTTTGCTATACATAATTTTTTATAATTTTATTCTCAATATGGAGATTGTTGGGCTATTGTGTTTGGTGCGAGATGGGCTTTCCATATTATTGGCCCAAAAAATCGTATTGGCGCTTCGATTATAAAATAATTATAACACCCTAATTAGTTGGTCGCTTAATAACAGTCTAACTTATTAAGGAATTATACAGGAAGAAATATATAAAAAATCAATGTTTTAATGTTTCTACTATTTTAAATTTTATAATTCATTTAGTAGTTCTCATTTCTAATCGGTAATTAATATCTTAAAGCACTCATTCACAATTTTTTTAAACAAACTTACATATCAATCAATGGATCCAAGTTACATATCAAATACAAATATTAAAAAATCTAATGATATTTAGAAATTATTATCAAAAGCCTAACTCGAGAAAATTTTTAAAATAAAATTTTAACCCTAAACTCTAATAACATATTACACCCTAATGACAACATATTAAATATTAAAATTTTAAAAATTTAATAAAACTTTAATGATATAGTTAAAATTTATTTTAAAAAAAAACTATAAACCTGAAAAAAACAATTATTACACAAAAATAAACATTTAAACCTTGATGACATATTAAACCATAATAAAATATTACATATTAAAAGGTTAAAATATTAGCTTTACAAAAATCGCATGATAATTAAGAAAATTGATTAAATCCTATGAACAAAACTGTCAAATTCAATATGATTTTTATTGATCATCACAATTTTCGCTCATGAATAAACTCGTCATTCTATACGTTTTAAAGAAACATAATTAATAATGTATAATACTATAACCAATTACGTTAAAATAAATATATAATCGATTATGATTTCCAGGTAAACTATAATTATATAAATATATAATTAATTATGAGTTGAGATGAACAGAGTCATGGTTCAAGGGTACTGGTAAATCATTGGTCACCACCATTCTAAGCATGTCTAACCAGTTTTTCATGATCAAACTAACCAATTGCACAAAATCTAATCCAGATACAAATCAAACTAACTAATTGTGTTTAACAAACTGAAAATATGCATTTCACCATAATATATACAACTTCAGTTACCTAATTTCAGCTTCCACTTTTGCAATAGGTGAAAATAGTGAAGATGGAATACTCATAATCTTCTCTTCCTCACGATGTTGTCTTTCTCTCACGGTTATAGGCACTTTGTTTTCTGTTTGCGATTTTATTATTGTAAGTACATGGAGCCATTGTGATAGTAGTTGAGCAGTAATGTTTGTAATAAAAAAAACATTGTTAATCACATGAATCTCAAACATGAGGTAAGTTTTTCTTTTTCACTTTACCAGCTTGGCTTTTATTACCATTCTACTCACATGCAAGGAATCATGAGTTACAGTTAATCTATTTGCATCTTCTCATTTCTGAAAGCAAACCATTGCGTTTCACGAAAATCACTGTGAATCAATATAGTGCAATCACACGAGAACATTGAGTGTAAAAGTGGGACAGTCTAAATATTTTCATAAAATTTGGAATATTTGATGATTCTCAATTTGACAGTAAAGTTGCATGTAAGACAGACCCTAAAGAAAATAGGTATCGAACCCCTATTAAAGTATGGGAAAATATATAAGGATTGAAGAGGATAAAAACACTAAATTAAATGTGACTGATATTACATTATAGCCACATGTTAGGAATGTTAGATTAATGTTTATTGTTGCAGAGTTGGGTAGAGAAAGGATATGGATATCATTTGAGCGAGAGAGATTTTGAGGCTCTCAGAGACTCCTAAGTCACCCCTCATTAATTCGTAGCTGGTCCATTACATTCTAAAGATTTCATTTTCATTATCCATGCAACAAAAATAATTCAATACCGAATCCGGCATTTAAAGGCATACAAACTTGATGTATGCGAGGTTTCCTTTAACCCCCAATTCTTACCAGCTAAAATAAGACAACTGCTGCTAAACTGTATCTGCCCATAAATAAGCTGAATAGTCAAACCAAAATATCAGGATATCATATGTCATTTTAAGAGTAAAATTACAAATTCAATATCAAGAGTAATAACATTAGATAAAACATCTCAACACAATTTACACATGAATCTCAATTCTCAACCTCATCATCAGCAAAGAAAAGAACTAGCTCAGATACAGTCAATCACTACGGTAAAATTTCTAATTTGACCAAATGTCAATGTTTACAAGAGCATCACGAATGCATTCTAGCAAGAAACCACATTCAAACACTATTCTCTACCACAAGGTATGACAAAATCCACTCCACCCAGCAGACGGCATGACATTATATAAGATCAGCAACATTCATTGGCATTTCATCAATCTGAGTACTGTAGTATTGCTCAATGTCTCTCAAGATCTTGATGTCATCACTCTTCACAAAATTTATAGCAACACCCTGAAAACCATGATTAGACCAATTAAATGTATGCAACCAAATGGAAGCATGGAGTACTAGGACAAAATCAAGTAGATAATCTCTCAAAATTGTCCTATAGTGCAAAACAAAGTTTCCAATATGAAAACTAAACTAAATAAACATTACTTCAACTATTTTAGACCCAATACCTTTCGTCCAAAACGTCCAGAGCGACCAATTCGATGAATGTAAAGCTCTCGATTATTTGGAAGGTCGTAATTAATAACAAGAGAAACCTGATAACAAGAGTAAATGCATGATCAATATCAGCAATTAAGTCCTCCATGTACAATTCAACAGGAATTCACAAAAGAATTTCTCAATATATCTCAATTGATAAAAAAAGTTATAAAAAAATTCCATTCAATTGCATTTCTTTAGAACAAAAACAAATAGCCAATATAAGCAACCAAGAATAGGGTTATGACTCATGACATATTATCAGATACCCACATATCAGATATTAATGATGAGAATTCATCTTATTCTACAGGTAAAACACAGGAAAGTAAATTCACGAAAGACTGGCACCACAACTTGCCTGCTGTACATCAAGACCACGAGCCCAAACATCAGTTGTTATTAGAACACGGGTTGTTCCAGCACGAAATTCTCCCATAATAGCATCTCTTTCTTTCTGAGGCATGTCACCATGCATTGATGAGACCGTGAAATTATTGTTACGCATTTTTTCAGTTAACCAGTCAACCTGTACAAAGAGGATATAAATATTAACATGACAGGAACTATCATAACAAGCAAACAGACAGACGGCATAGAATTTACCGATCAACTATTTACAGTGTTTGAAGTGAGATAAAATGGATGGCCTATCCTAGTAGAAATATTTGACAGTTCTCATTTACCTTTCGCTTAGTGTTACAGAATATAACAGCTTGAGTGATAGTGAGCGTATCATAAAGATCACACAGTGTATCAAACTTCCATTCCTCCCTTTCAACCGCAACAAAAAATTGTTTGATGCCCTGTAATTGTAGGGTGGGGCAATTGCATCAATATCCATTTAAAAGTCAAACATCAATAAGAATATGAAAACAATTGCTCACCTCCAATGTCAATTCATCACGTTTTACAAGGATCCTTACAGGATCTGTCATAAATTTGTTTGTCATTTCCAGTATTTCATGAGGAAGGGTAGCAGAAATCAAGACAACCTACACAGTAAAAACTCAATGGTTCAGAGACTACAATATATTTCATAATATTAATCAGGCTTCAAAAGAATCCAAATAACAATGATCCAGAAGAATACGCATCACTTCAGTAACCTAGACTAGGACCCTGTCGATGCATCCAATTAAGTTAGAAAACAAACATCAAAAGTACACTTTTGAGTAACCAGGCCAAAATGCTTCAACAGCTTCTCACATAGCTACTTAATTTAAGAATGATGCAACAATCAAGTGATTGGTGCTGGCTGCTTATTGTGATGAAAAGCAGAAGCTCAATTATTTGGTTATTGACTTAAATTTTCATGTTGTTGATTTTAGGTACATAGTTTTAATGAATTGAAAATTTGAACCAACTGAAAATCATAAACAATCGAAACTTCAAAAGGCCTTGAAGAGGCTTCAGAACCCCATTCTTCATTTATCCTTGAATTCTGGCTACAGTTTCTTTCCCCACCAATGTCACACCTTCAGATTATGTCAACCATTAAATGCAGTGTTCTAACAGGAATTGATGCACACCACACCTCCCATATCCCAATTTGTTAGCAAAGTTGTTCTGAATTTGAATTCTGGTTTTTGCTTCAGTGCCATTTTTCTCCATTGTCATTCCTTAAGCTATAGTCAAACAACTTAGGGTGTGTTTGAGTAAAACATATGAACTAATTCAAATAAGCTTTTATCATATAAGAACTTGTCATTAATTTTATCATGAAGCCAATCAATATTTTTATTCTTCTTCGGTAAACTTGTGCCCAAATTTACTACTAACATGACCTTAACAATTAAGATTTCAAATTGAAGGATTCCAAAATTCAAGACATTAATAGAAACGAGGACAACAAGGGAAATAGAACCTGAAGGTCAGGTGGGAGATATCTATACACATCGTAAATTTGATCTTTAAATCCCCTGCTCAACATCTCATCAGATTCATCCTGTTAAACAGAAAGAAAAAATATATGAAACTCCTAGACACATGACTACAAAAAGAATAAGAAACCAACTATTCTCAAGTGGAAGCAATGAACTCACCAGAACTAGCATCTTGATAGCTCTCGTGCGCAATGTTCTCCTTTTGATCATGTCACAAACTCGGCCAGGAGTTCCAGACACCACATGAACTCCATACTCGAGTTTCCTAATATCTTCACCCACACTTTTACCTCCAATGCAAGCATGTGCTTGTATGTTAATGAAATCCCCAATGGCCAATATAACCTTCTCAGTCTGTGAGGCCAGTTCCCTTGTTGGTGACAATATCAAGGCCTGAACCCTGTCAAAAATTACATAACAAACACCATAAATAAATACTTAGACAACAAAATCTAAAAGATAATGCACCCAGACAGAAGTAAAACACAAACATACACACACACCCCTTTACAATATATTCTTAGAGTACGTTGGGCGAAGGCCTCCGGAGGAAAATGACAAAATAAAATTTTCATTTTCAAATTTACGTAGTTACTCAATCCTCTAAAAACTAATAAACTAAACATTTGCTTACAATCTATCAATTTCATTCCTTCCATTCTTAAGAAAACAAATCTTAATTTTCAGAATATTCACTTAAACTCAAAATTAACCCTCTATCAGCACCTAACCAAAATCTCTTGTTTGACATGGGCATGCTTTTCAAAATACGCCCACAACCACAGGTTTCACTCACAACGTCAAGGTTTTTGCCGTCTGTGACTGCAATTGCAGCTGCATAGGCCGTATTATCCGGAATTTCAAGGAACCGAATGAAACCGCATTTGTCCCCAATTTCAAGGAACGGAATGAAACTGCATTTGTCCACAATTTCATGAAACATATGAAACCACAAATTTAAAATCTAGAACCCTCTCTCAACACCACACTAATATCCATTGCCTGTTCACAATTTCCAGGAATATCCAAAACCGTGATTCAAAACCTCTCCATAAACCGCACAATTAAAAAGCCCTAAGCTAGAAATCCAAACTAAGGTAACAAAGAGAGGGCAAATAAAACTGAAGAAACTAAGAGTACTTACTCTCTGACGGAAGTATCGACGACCTGGCAAACGGTGAGAGCAATCATGGAGGTTTTGCCGGTTCCGGATTGGGCCTGGGCGATAACGTCACGGCCCTGGATGATTGGCGTAACGGCCCGCTGCTGAATAGCAGAGGGCTTCTCGAAGCCGTACTGGTAGATTCCGCGGAGCAGATCGTCCTTTATCCCCATCTCCTCGAAGCTCGCGATCGCCTTCACGCCCTCCGTGGTCTCAAAGTCCATATCCTCCGCCGCGTTGACCGTCCTCCGCCGGTTCGCCGGTACCACCGACGTTGTCGCCATCGCCCGCCGCCGCTCTAGGATTTGGTTTTGGTTGGAGAGAGTGGAAGGAGGGAACGAATTTGGGAGATTAGTTGACAGTGCTGCGAGCCCTAAAAAAGATTGTACTCTATCTATATTATTATATTATATATGTGACCCAATAACCTAAAATAACATATGAATATATATGATGGGTTGGGTTAAGCTTTATCCTCAATTCCAGGTTAAAGTTCAATCTTATCTCGTGTATTATATAATAAATTAATAATATTATAAAATATCTTTTATCTGTATAGATATTTTCTTAAATTTTTAAAAATATATATAAATTTTTAAATTATAACTACAATTCAAATATTTTTGCTGAAAATGTTTAAACGATGATAATTTAAATTTGAATATTTAACAAAATAATTTAAATTTACATTTCAAAAAAATTTAAAATTAAATTTAAGTGATATTTTAGATGGTATATAAATAATTTAAAATTTTCATAGTATAATATATATATATATATTATATCATATCATATTTTTAATATAACATACTTGACCTATAACATTGAATAAAACTATTATATCTTATAATAAACTGGCTTAATTACGATGTTAATAAATTAAAAATTATTTTATAATTGAATATATATTATAAAAGTGAATATATTTTGTATACATGAATTATAACTGAATGACATTTTGAAAAAATTATCCAAAATATAAATATATATAATAATAATAATAATAATAATAATAATAATAATTATTATTATTATTATTATTATTATTATTGAAACGGAAGTTTTTCGTTAAAAATGGAAAACATATATTGTCAAAATTATTTTATTTAAATATTTTAACATTTTCCTCGCTTATATAACATTTTGTATTTTTTATAATTTTTTATAATTTTTTTATATTCTTTTAAAATTGGGTTTACTATATTTTTCCTTTTAAATTTAAGAGAAGATTTTAAATAAATTAGTCAACTACGGTCTTATTAATTAGAATTAAAATTTTCTGCTTATTGTAAGGCCTTTATTTCAATTTTTAATTATACTTTTGGAAAACTCTCATGAAAATGTTGTTTTTGGATATTCTAGAAAATATGTCTATTTTAAATTTGAAAATTTTCTAGACATTGTTGAAATTCCAAAAATAACTTCAAATACTTTTTTAGTTTATAGAAATAAAATTTAGAAGAGTGAATATTTTATTACCCAATTAAAATTATATTTGTATTTTATTAATTGCACTTTTAAAGTCCTTAACTATTTCCTTTTTTTATACTCTGTCCCTATTTTAAAAAAAAATGTGATTTTTTTCTATTTCCATTAAATCTAAAAAAAATAGTTGTAAATTTAAATGTTTTTAATCACAACTATACAAAATTGTTTAAAATGTGTGTTTTTAATATAGTGGTAGCTTTTAACTGTCATTTTTATTATTTTTTTATTTTCTAGAATGTAGCAATTTCAAATACCTAATCATCAATAATACTCAAATATGAAGCAAGCAACTTCCATATGATCAATAATGATTCTCTCATTGAGGACTTTTACAAATTCTAATGAACTTATTCACCACATGTCATTACTCCCTTATTAGATCTCAAAGAAGAAGATGACAAGGAAAAGGAAAAGAAAGTTGAGACAGCTAATGTTAACACTTTTTTGTTTTTTTTCTAAGAAAAAAGATGTTAAGGGATACCTCTGTTAAAAAAATAGGTACATGTCCGTTCTAGCAGCAACACCTTCCAAGGTTTTTGGCATTTGCTGTAATGTTTTCTTTCTTTTTTTAAATAAGAAAAATATATAATTTAATTATCTTCCTGAGATGAAACAAAATATACTGTGGATATAGAAATACATTTTTTCATTGACATTTCAAAATATTTTATTATAATTATAACAATTTTTAAGTGATTAGAGTTATTTTTAATTTTATAATATTTTGTTCGTTAATTACTCCATATTTTTAAAGTTAATTGAACTTGAGAAAAAAAAATTGAGTCCTAAGATAGTATATTGGGAACACTTATCCTAAAGAAATATTGAAGTATAAGATTATATATAAATTATTATTGATTAAATAAAGTGATAATTAAAAATAAGTATTATTTAATTATAATAAATAACCTTATGACTAGTTAATAAATGCTTGTGAATTTGGTAAAATAGATTAAAATTAAGTTATTACGAGAATTTTGAAAAAATTTCGAAGATTATTTTAAAAAAATGCTTTGATTATAATAAGTTTTTAGTTATATATTTTGGTGTGACTATTTCACGTGTTGCATAAATCACATAAATAAAATATTTTATTTTTGCTTAGATAATTTTATAATTACTTTTAATGATGATATTTTAATGTATTTTAAAACTAAGGAAGAAGACAATGAATATATAAGAGTTGGGAATCATCATTGATGAATTGGGGTCTAAGTGGTACAATTGCAGTTCTCACTTATACTTACCAATTTTATTAAAATATGTGCATGAAAGAAACTATAAAGACTTACAAGAAAATTAGTTTTATTGAGATGGATAACTTGAATTAGTGAAGGATGATGAGCCCAAATAAGTTTTGAAAGGATTATAGAAGAAGGCCCAAGGCCCTTCACTCTTCATTTCTTCCAAGAGCCCCTCTCTCACTAGAACTCTTTCTCTTTAAGTTTCTCATATTCTCTTTATTATTTCTCACCCTTTTTCTCATCTTCTCCTAAACTCAAACCCGCCATTGGAAAGCTATTGAGAAGGAAAACCATCTCCATTGATTGGAATTCGTTTTGGGTAAGTTTTTTGGTGTAAAGTTCCCTCTTTTTTGTTAGGGTTGGGACTGGGTGTGGGGTTTCTCTCCTCCCTTGCGTTTGAGCCATTTAGGGGTTAGTTGTGATGCGTTTGAATTTGTGTGTAGGTTTTGGAAGAGCTAATTGGGAGTCAAGGTCACATATCTGTGTTTTAGTGGAAGGACTTCATAGTTAGGTGTAGAAATAAGGTAAGAGAAGTTAGAAATTCAACTTATTTTGTAAGGTTTGTGTTTGAATGTTCGAAATGTGTGATATATGTTGTTCTTCTTGTGTTTGGGTATGCTTGAAATACTTGTTTGGGTGTTAGATCTACATTTTCACAACTTTGTGAAACCCCTATCTGCATAAATCCGCTGAGCGTAGGGCCCTTACGCTGAGCGAATTTGTTAAAATTTGTTCTACACACACGCGCACACACGCACACACACACATATATATATATATATATATATATTAAATTTCATCCTTCTCAAATCAAATAAGGCAAATACGAAAAATTCGCTCAGCACAGTCCAGATTCGCTTAACGGATTTTTGCAGACAGAGCTCTAAACAGACATGCAAACACAGATCTGGCACCCAATAAGTATTTAAACTCCCTTACCTTAAAAACTCCCAATTTGGCTCTTGGCTTCCTCCTTGCTCAAAATTTCCAAAATGCTTCAAGAATGCCTAAAGGTCAAATTAACTCCATCATTAGGTGCTCAATCTAGTATAGAACTGAATGGAGGAAGCAGAAAACACATGCAAAGGTCGCAAGACTCCCAATTTCACAGCCCCCAATTCGTACCCTAGGAGAAGACGAAGAACAGAGAACTTAACCCAAATCAAAATCCAATCGGTCCAAGTGGATCTATTATTTGCAAGCTTCACAATGGTATACTCAGATCTTGAAAGAGATGGAAGGTGAGAAAGATTGGTTAGAGAAAAGGTAGAAAGAATTTAAAGGAAAAAGATTTTCTAGAGAGATGATAAACTTAAGATAATGAATGTACAAAATTTAAGTTTTTCTATTTAAGGTCTTTTTTAAAATTTTACTAATCACTTTCACCCTTTATTACTTAAATTACCATCTTACTAGAATTACTATACACTAGATTCTTACACAATTCAATTCAATTTTTTACTTATTTATATTCAAATATTCTTATAAATTAGGAAAATTGTTAGAAGTTTAATTGATTTACTTACCAAAAATTTGTCACAAACCATAAATAAAACCTAAAATAAGTGTTTTTAGGTTTCAATAATTATTTTTATTATTTTTTTAATACTTTTTTTATATTTATATATGTCGAATGTATTTTTAATTTAAATATTTTTTTGTTAAAGTTCATAATTAAAATATCCTATTAAATAAAAATATAAAACTATATTAAATAGTGATATATATATATATATATATATATGAAAAAACTTATAAATTTATCATTTTAACAGAAAAAATTATATTCTCTATAATTATGTTTAATATATATATATATATATAATATTTTTCTTAAAAATTAAATAAATATATAATTATTATTTACTACAGTATAAAAACTAATAATAACAATAATAATATATTTTAATTAATTATTTTTTTTATAATAATCACAAATACACTTTTAATTTAGTTATTATTGGACTATACATTTTCAATTTGATTATTTTAAAATACTTATTCCAAAATATTTAAATTAGTTAAAAAGAATGATTTTCTATAAATTAATTTTAATTTATACTAATTTATATTTAAATTATTTCTTTTATGTTTTTTCTTCTAAAAATACTTATAAAAATGTATCTAAATAGACTTAAAACTTCTCAGTAAATTCACATACCATATTTTAAATAAATCATTAAACTAATTTTATTTTAATATTAATGTTTTTATCTCACAAGTCTATTTTATTTATGATATAAAATTGTTAGCTTATTAAGATATTAAATATGCATGTATGTTTTTATATATTTAAATGATTGACCTATTTTTGTAAAAAACCTATCAAACTTAATAGTTTTTTTCGAACCTGTTTAATTAAACATGTTTTTAGTTATCTGAGTTTAACATTTCTATTAAATAAACCAGACTTTAAACAGATCCAACATATAATATTATTTAAGAAAATAAGAGGATTTTTTTTCTTCTATTATTTAATATATATATATATATATATATTTAATTTACCAGTCTCTTAAAACACTGGTCCGCAAGATCCCGTTTAAAATTTATTAAAAAATTGCCAAGTTAATTAGTTATATTGGAAATTTTTGTTATAAAAAGATGATTAATTTTATTTCTAGATGCGCAAGTCAATTAAAAATTAGTTTTTTAGAAAGTAAAAATTCTTATTTAATCACTTAATGTGTAAATTTGACAATTACATTAACCATTTTTTTTATATTAAATTATATGTTTTTAGGTTTAATTTAATATTAAATTATAAACTTTAGTTCTCATTACATTATGCATCAATAAGTATGTCATAATTTTCAAAAAGAATAAATCAGAATTTTTATACTTCAAATTTTAAAAAATTTCACCCATCAAATCAATCTTAAGAGTAAGATCACGCAGATGAACCCATTTCCCAGTCACATCCCACTTCTCTTTCATTCCACGCTTCCATCTCAAACCCAAACACGTCTCTTGCACATCCGTAGCTTCTTCTACTATCCCACTTCCCTTCTTCTCCACACTCTCTCAGATTCTTTGTTTTCAGGTATGTGGGTTCTTCTTCTGCCCTCCACTTTTCATGGGTCTGTGTCATCTTTCGTAGTGCTGAGCTCTTCTTGTCTTCACCCTTGAATTACCAATTTCACTTACTTGTTTGTTATGCGAATAATTTGGTTGTTGGAGTTGTTAATGGTGGACCCTTTGAGCCAAAGTTTTCATTTTTGAAGTTGTATCTGTCTACCGTTTGACTGAGACTGCTTATAATTCCAGAAATTGTAAGAAAAAGTTTGTTCCAATTGCATACTTGTTCTTGTACATATGTACAGATACTTGGCTCTTGTTGATATTTTTTATGTTATTTTCCTGTTAAATTATCGCGTGCTTCTCCTGTTGAATGGTTTGATAGAATAGTAACTGTCGCAGGCTAGTACATTTAAGTTACTTCATACCATTAGATTAACTGTAATAAGTGTATATTGATTCACTAGGAAAGGAGAAAAGCAGAGAAATTATAGTTTACGAGATAACTATCATTAGCTGTATATTCTACTCTTATGAATACATTCATATCAAATGTTGTATCCTAAGATCTGAATTTGGCTTCTTTAATGATCCGTGCACTTGTTCATTCTGCTGAACTTTTGTTCTTCTGTGGCTTGTCTCTTTTAGAATTTCCAAGGGCAAAATTTATGTAGATGAGAGTTTTATTTATTTATTTATTTGTTTGTGTAGACTGACTTTACTGTGGTGATGTTGTGTAAGAAGAAATTACTTGACAATCACCAATGGTATTAATGTGTTTATGCTTTTTCCTGCTAATCACAGATATAATCAGTGTTCAATAAACCATATTTTAGGTACTCTTCTTGACGGATGGCGGCATCATTGGCATGCCTGGGTGGGAGTGGTTTATATACACTGAGTAATAAAATAATTCTTGGCAAGGACGCCAATGGAAGATATCTCTTCTCATCTCATAGGCTTTCATCATTGAATAAGGAATTGAAGACAATATCTGTCAAAGCATCATGTGATCAAAGAAAACATGAAGGGAGAAGAGGATTTTTGAAATTGTTGAATATCGGAGTTGGTTTACCTGTACTATTAGGAAGTGGGAAAGCTTATGCTGATGAACAAGGGGCATCCTCCTCCAGAATGTCTTATTCTAGGTTTCTTGAGTATTTGGACAAGGATAGAGTTAAAAAAGTGGATCTGTATGAGAATGGAACCTCAGCTACGGTGGAGGCTGTTTCTCCTGAGTTGGGTAATAGGGTGCAGCGAGTGCGTGTTCAACTTCCCGGACTTAGCCAAGAGCTCCTTCAGAAATTCAGGGAAAAGAACATTGATTTTGCAGCTCATAATGGCCAAGAAGAGAC
This sequence comes from Macrotyloma uniflorum, assembly GCA_016859785.1. NCBI lineage: Eukaryota > Viridiplantae > Streptophyta > Magnoliopsida > Fabales > Fabaceae > Macrotyloma > Macrotyloma uniflorum. Next base: position 7,635,907 of record BDMB01000001.1, read on the forward strand.
AGGTTCTCCATTAGCTAACCTGATCGGGAACCTGGCTTTCCCTCTAATTTTGATTGGAGGATTGTTCTTTCTCTCAAGAAGATCATCTGGAGGAATGGGCGGTCCTGGTGGGTCAGGATTTCCTCTTGCTTTTGGTCAATCTAAAGCCAAGTTTCAAATGGAGCCTAATACTGGAGTGACTTTTGACGATGTTGCTGGAGTGGATGAAGCCAAGCAGGACTTTATGGAGGTGGTGGAATTTCTGAAAAAGCCTGAGAGATTCACTGCTGTTGGGGCTCGCATACCAAAAGGTGTTCTTCTTGTTGGTCCTCCTGGAACTGGGAAGACACTTTTAGCAAAGGCTATTGCAGGTGAAGCAGGTGTCCCATTTTTCTCAATCTCTGGTTCTGAGTTTGTAGAGATGTTTGTTGGTGTTGGTGCTTCTCGAGTCCGTGATTTATTCAAGAAGGCCAAAGAGAATGCTCCATGCATTGTTTTTGTTGATGAAATTGATGCTGTTGGAAGGCAAAGGGGTACTGGAATTGGTGGAGGGAATGATGAAAGAGAACAGACGCTCAACCAACTTTTGACAGAAATGGATGGATTTGAGGGTAATACCGGTATCATTGTCATTGCTGCTACTAACAGGGCTGACATTCTTGATTCTGCATTGTTAAGGCCAGGACGATTTGATAGACAGGTAAAACATTCTATTAGCTAATGCCTAATACACATTTGTTAATGAGCCAATCACTGAGCATAGTGCTTTTGCAGGTGACAGTTGATGTTCCAGATATTAGGGGAAGGACTGAAATTTTAAAGGTTCATGGTAGCAATAAAAAGTTTGAAGCTGATGTTTCACTTGAGGTAATTGCTATGAGAACACCAGGTTTTAGTGGAGCAGATCTGGCAAACCTGCTGAATGAAGCTGCTATATTAGCTGGTCGGCGTGGAAAAGCAGCAATTTCATCCAAAGAGATTGATGATTCTATTGATAGGATTGTGGCTGGAATGGAAGGAACAGTGATGACAGATGGGAAGAGCAAAAGCTTAGTAGCTTACCATGAAGTTGGGCATGCTATTTGTGGGTAAGCCAGAAATCAGGTTATAGTTGTCTTTTGAGTAAATGTGTATGATGACAAAGAAAGCATGGTGCTATGCCTAAATAAAGTGGTTTTACGCATGTATATAACTGCAATCCAGAAAAAAAATGATAGTTCTCATTCAGAAGCTGTTATAGCAAACAATAAAGTTGTTCTCAAATATATATATCTGTACTTGCAGAACTTTGACTCCTGGTCATGATCCTGTACAAAAAGTAACCTTGGTTCCTCGTGGGCAAGCTAGGGGTCTTACGTGGTTTATTCCTGCTGATGACCCAACTCTGATCTCCAAGCAACAACTCTTCGCTAGAATTGTTGGTGGACTAGGTGGCAGAGCAGCAGAGGAAATTATTTTTGGTGAGCCTGAGGTTACAACTGGAGCAGCTGGTGATCTGCAGCAAATAACCGGTTTGGCCAAACAGGTTGGTATTCATGACTTTATTTTCTGTTTGATTTATTACTTTTCTCTTGTTCTCTTTTTTTTCTATTTTACTTTTGGTGGAGACGGATGCTAGTAGCATTTTATACTATACAGAATTGGTAATGTAATCTGAATTTGGTTTATCGGTACATTCAGCATTTTATTTTTCTAACTCTAATGAATTGGTGAGAGCTGAAACAAGGTCATGTGAAAAGATTTCTTTAATGCTTAAAACTAAAATTGTGTCTTTAACTGAAAGAATGATATTTTCATTTAGAAGGATGAATTTTTATACTCTTTGTCAAAATAATCTTTCTTATTTTCCTACCCTGTTCTTCAGATTACAACTTTATCACACCTGTTCATCTAAGAAAGTAAATTACTCTTGCAGATGGTAACCACATTTGGAATGTCTGATATTGGTCCTTGGTCACTCATGGACTCATCAGCTCAAAGTGCAGATGTGATCATGAGAATGATGGCAAGAAATTCAATGTCAGAAAAGCTTGCTGAAGACATTGATGCTGCTGTCAAGAGAATTTCAGATGAAGCATATGAAATTGCGTTGAGCCAAATAAGGAACAACCGTGAAGCCATTGATAAGATTGTGGAAGTTCTACTGGAGAAGGAGACAATGAGTGGAGATGAATTCCGAGCTCTCCTGTCCGAGTTTGTTGAAATTCCTGCTGAAAATCGGGTCCCTCCTTCAATTCCCTCACCAGTTACTGTTTGAATAGCCTATATGCTGCTGCAATGTAGTGTAGCTTTCCACATGCTGAATTTTCTGAAATTGTGAAATATTTGTAATATACAATCGAATCCATTTTTTGTATTGACAAAAGATTCTAGCTTCCTTCTTTACTTTTTCTTGTGTCGGTAACAGAAAATGTATGTTTCTTCACAAATAGTATATAATGTAACCTTAGTGAATAGTAATAATATCAAGACCCATTGTATCATTGTAACTGGTGGATGCAATTTGTAGTTTGAGTGGTATAGGGTGTTCTACATTTGTTCTCTCTACAATAAAGAATGACATACATAATATCTTGTTGGATATTCATGTCACAAAGGGTGTTAAATGAGCTTGAGTACCATGATGATATTTCAAGTGATGAGGGTTTATTCAAGCAAATAATTGGGTAATTACCATCAAAGTCAATAGTGTGGTTTATCAGTGACTTTTTCTGCCCCCTCCATGATCTTGTTGGATATCCATGTCACAAAATGGTGGCAAATATTTTACCTTAGGTACCATGATGATATTTAAAGTGGTGACCCTTTAATCAAGTAATTATTGGAATGATTATCATAAAAGTCAAAATATGGTGTAGATGTGATTTTTTTAGCCTCCTCCGTAACAGTTGGATTGATATAATTGATGTGTCATTGGACGAGGGATGTACTATTTTGGATTGATTCCCCCTCTCCTGTTGATGTCTCGTGATTGAGGCAGAGCAATGTTAGGTGAAGGAGAATTTTTCGGAGACGTTAGTAATTTTAGAAAGACGCTACTTTGGAATATTTTTTTCAATAAAAAAATACTTATTATTAAAAAAAAATTAAAAAAAAAAAATATATATATATATATATTTAAAAAAATACCCTTTAAAAATATCAATGTAACACCCAGGATTATTATAAATAATTGAACATTTAAGTTTTTTTCATTCATCTTAATCTTTCATATATATATATATATATATATATATATTTAATTAATTAATTAATTATTTAAAAATATATTTTTTTTAAAAAAAAGAAGGAAAAAAATAAAAAAAAGAGAAAAAGATATATTTAATTAATCATTTAAAAAAAAAAAGAAGTCTTCCCTTCTTACTCTCACTTTCTCTATGTGCTTTTGATATTATTACTTTCTTATTCTTTTTCATAATTTTTCTTAAATATAAACTTTCAATTATATTATTACTTTTTTCAAATCTTAGATTATCTTTATAAATTATTATTTTCTTGACTTAGAAAGAATTGAGTGTTAAAGTTCTTTAATCTTCCCTTCCTCCAATTATTATAAGTTTTTAAGGTAAGGAGAATTGGTTTCTTACTTTAATATTTCATTTATGGTGTTGTATGTTTTGTTTGACATTTAACATGACATGAATTTTTAAAGTGGTGAGTTACACCATCCTAAATTGTGAGAAAAGTGAAAAAATAGAGTTCATTAGATCCAATCCATTCAGTAATAGCTGAGTGAATTAAAAAAAAATTAATTTGTCGCTCGAACAAATTTACTCAATAAATTTTCAATCTGGTTAAGTGCTTAAAAAAACAATTAAATAAATTAGAAAAAAATATTCAGTAGAGTCAAAATCTACTCAATGAATTAAAAAAAGAAGTAAAAAAGAAATTAAAAAGAATTCTCTATTTCTTTTTATAACCTTATTTTTTTATATTTTCACCCTCAAATTAGTTTTTTAATTAATTTATTATGATAATAATTATTGAATAAATATTAATTTGTTATGTTTATGTGGAGTTCATAAAATTCTATTAAGTCAACGAGGTTGAATATAATATGATTGATTAAAAATGAAGGAGGTGATGATTGATGTTATATAATAAAGAAATGAAAAGAATATATTTGTGATGAGATTTAGGAATTACCTAAAGGATAGAGAAATTGTAAAAATTTAGAAATTTATGTCATCCAAAGTCATTGATTTCCGCATAAATGAGCTATAGAGATATATTAGGTATAGTTAAGGAATGTTTGGATAACTTGGGGGAATCAGAGTGTGGTAGAGTAGCTCATACCATGATGTATACAGTGTGCAATGGGGTCTATATCGGGCCTCACACTCTATGGCTATACATTTTACTAAAGGGGTTCGTGTGCATACGTTATATCTATGGAGTGTATTGTCAACCGATAGCTATCCTCACCGACGGAAGGTTAATGTCATCTGGGTGGTGGGGTTGACAACAATGTTAATAATGTGATCATAGTATGAAGGATGATGTGAATGGTATATATGACTGATGCACGTAATAAGGGAAATATGAGAAAATTTAAATAATAAAATTGTGATTAGATGGAGAAAACTTATCTGGCATTTTTTAGAAATTGATTTAAAGATTTTATGAAGATATAATTTTCAATTACATTAATCATTTCTCTTGTTAAACATAAATATTTTGTATTTTGTTGGAAGAATATGGTGAGGAAGAGACTTACTCTTACAACTAATTTTTCAGGAAACTTTATAAGAAGATCTTTGAGATATTCATATCTTAAATGTGGATTTAGTTGGTAGGGCAATCACACTTCTTATTGCTGGTAGGAACCTACTTTAAGTATCCGATTTTCTTTTATTATATATGTATGGGTATTCTTATACTTTAATTTCATATTTTTCTAAACAATAAGAATAAATATAATTATTTTATTTTTTTAAAAGATAGGTTTCTTAACCTTAATATCATTTTATAATATTTAAATATTCTAATAAATGGTATTCGATTTAATTTTATAATTTATTGATTCTCTTTTGAATTTAATATTTAAATATTTTATTTGTATTTATTAATCATATTTAAGTTGAGTTAAGTAATTTATGAAATACTTCTATTTGTTAAATAGATATTTAATATCTATTTTATTATAAGTTGATCATTACCTTGAAAAAAAATCTGGAATATTATTTATTTAGTTAATTATTTTGAAAGAAAAATTATCTAAAAATTATAATATTAAGAATAATAATTTGAGACCTCACATAATAACCATTTGGTTGTCTAGAAACTAAACATCTTAAATTCTTTTTCAAATAATTTAATTTGTCTAGGGAGCAGTTTGGTTATCTAGTCACCATTCCTCTCAGTTTCTAAACAATTTATTCGTTCAATGACTAATTTGATTGTCTAACCACCAACTTCATTGTCCAACGACCAAGTGGTCACTTAGTGAAATGTAACATCCTTCATTGTTGCTATCTTTAAGTGTACCTAAGTGGAAGTGACATAGTATTTTTATGGACTTTGTGGTTGGGTTATCTAGAACAATAAAGAACTTAGATTCAATTTGGGTTATAGTGGATAGATTGACAAAATCTGCTCACTTTATTCCAATCAATATTAGATACTCTATAGAGAGATTAGTAGATGTTTACATAAAAGAAATTGTTAGATTACATGGTGTACCTTTTAGCATAGTTTCTGACAGAGATCCTAGATTTACATCTAGATTTTGGGGAGTCTACATAAAGCCTTGGGAGCCATGTTTAGGTTGAGTTCAATCTATCACCCTTAATTAGATGGTCAATACTCATCCAATCCTTAGAAAATTTGTCGAGAGCTTGTGTGTTAGAACAAAGGGTTAATTGGGATAGTTTTATGCCTTTAGTATAATTTACTTATAATAATAACTATCTTTATAGTATTTGGATGACGCCCTATGAAGTATTGTATGGAAGAAAGTGTAGAACACCCTTGTGTTGATGTGAATTTGGTGATAATCTTATTTTAGGGCCTGATATAGTGCAACAACTAGAGAAAAGGTTAAGAGAATTTAAGAAAAAATGAGAGCATCCCAAAATAAATATAAAAGTTACGCTGATAAGAGGATGATTATCCTAAGTTATTCGATACAAGTAAATCAGGGACAAATTTTATGTAAGAGGGGGAGAATTATAACATCCTATATTTCTTTAGGAAATATATATATATATATATATATATATATAATTAAATTATTTGACATAATAATATATTTAATTAGATTTAGAAAATAAAATACTTTATAAAATAAAATGAAGTTAGGTGAAAAGATAATGATGTTATTAATAATTTATAAAGATAATGTGGGGTTGTTGATATTTTAAAAGGATAATGTGAGGTTGTTAATATTTTTAAAAATATTATTAGTTGGATTTAATCTTTAAAAACTTGACTCTACTTGTATAAATAGGCGTTAAATCCTTTCTATTTTTCATTTCAAAATTTTCTTAACATTTGGAAAAGATCTTAGAAGAGGCGACACGTGAGGAGTTGGGAGCATAGCATTTTACGACGTCACGTAGCGTAACATTTCAAGGTGCCGCAAGGTGTAACATCTCAAGGCGTCACATATTTTCATTTGAGGTAATAGGGGAAGTGAAGAATGTCTCATATATGGGTACTTATGGGTAGAGAGGCAACCCCTAAGTCTCAATAAGAGTTTGTTTGTTTTAAGGCAACTATAAGCCCTCAATATAATTTTGGATGAATTATGATTCATGGTGTTTTTAGTGTATTTATAAACTTTATATCATATTTAAGAAAAATTATGTTCATTAAGTGTTTAGGTTTGAATTTATCATTAAGATATGTGAGAATATATTAGATTGGTTTAGAGATATTTCACTTTAAGGCTATGACTCTATTTTGGTAGGTTTTTGTTACGAATTTGAGAAAGAGATCTTCATCAAAGTTGTAGCCCTAGATGTTAGCTAACCAATGACGTTAGTTTCATTCATAAATAGTTGGTATAATGAAAGATATGATTTTGTTAGTTATTAAATGTCATGTTGTCAAGATTACAAGAACAATTTTTGTTTTTTCTTAATTTGAGCATAGTAAACGATTAAATCATATTTTGAGGTCAAATGAAAGTTGTAGATAATTTTGTTATACTTGGTTATTTGAGAAGTCTAAATAGAGGCTTAATCGTGTGAAACTCCAAGTTATATTTGATCATTTGAGAAGTTTGAACAAAGACTCAATAATGTGAAATTTTAAATTATGCTCGGTCATTCGAGATATACAAATGAGTTGTGCATTTATGTATGATGCATTGGTGTATATATATTTCATTCATTCATACTTTCTTGGGGTAGATGTGATCTATGAAGGAGGGTCTTTATGGTCTTCTACCTTGACCTTATGGATTTTAGAGTAGGGAATCTCTTATTTGAGAGTTGAAATAAGAGGCCACCACGACTAGCTATACTTTTCCGACTGGTTTCTGTTAGACTTGTTCTAGTGAGAGTGAATTGTGAGTGTCTTTTTTATCCGGTTCATGTACTCTTAGACTACTCATACACGTGTTTTGTGCGATGATACCACATGCATTTAGAGATAAGAGCATAAGAGCATTAATGTATTTGAGTTAATGGAATGAGCTTGTAATTGAGTGTATATTTGTGCATGTGATGTGTGTCCGTGTTTAGTTCTGCCTATTTTCTTATATGTACCTATAACATATGTGAGATATATTCCTCACTCTTCTATTTGTGTAGTTCATATTTTTGGGGCTGAACATTCTTATAAGTGAACATATCTTTAATGAGGACAAAGAGGAGTTGGTTGATGAAACATATGTTTTCTATGCCTTAATTTTTGGGATGCTCTGATTAAGTTTGACTTCGGGGCATAAAGAGATTATTTATTTTAAAGAAGTTGATTTGAAGTTTTATAAAAGCTATTTCAATGCCTAATAATATTTTATTCGATTTTCCACATCTGGAAAGAGTTATTATTACTACTGGATAAACAGTGTGGTAGTGTGAGAGTGCATGCCTAGAAAAGTTCTGAATAGGAAATACTTGATATTTAAGAGTGTCCTTTAGTGACCCACATCTTTTTCTTATGAACTTTCCTAGGAATTTACCTACTGTACTGGTTCACGATCTACCGCTGTCATTTTAGTAAGAAATATTACTCACAATAAGATATTTCCTTACTTTTGTAAGTTTTTATTTATGAAGTAAATACATATAAATTCTTTTATTTTTTATTTTTCGCATTAATAATTAAAATTTGTTTTGGAGTAGAAGAGTGTCACATTTAATAGTATCATAGCCTAATTAGTTTATTCGACCAATATGTTATGTGTTTTTATCATGTTTTGTATGTACTCTAATTGTATGATAAGTGTTTTGTGGTTTGATAATTATTTTGTAATCTTTGTATGCTTGTTATACTTTGTTGTATATTAGAAATTATGTGTCTTTAGTTATTTCATTGTTGTTGAAGTCAATTGACTTAATTTAAGATATGTATTACCTTAGTGGAACTCTTTTATTTATTTTGTATAGTTTTACAATGTGACTCATTCCTTTATGTCACATTATTATCTATATAAACTTTAATTTTTTAATTTTTTTTCCAAGTTTAAACTTATTTTTTCTAATTTCAATATTTTTTATAATATTCTTTAATTTGTTAAAAGAAATTTTGTAGTTAATTTTTTTTCTTAATCAACATAATATTATATTAAATTAATTAGTTAAAATTATGAACTTAAATAATAATTTTTTTGTTGTTATTATTAATTATGATTATTCATTTAAATTATGTTAATATAAAATTAATAAATATAAAATATTAATTTAATAATTTAAATTATTAATAACAGTTTTAATGTTTTAACTATCTCAATATAAATTAGAATAATTATCTTAAAAAAATATTTTTAATTTTTAATTATTCACCTTTTAATAATTTTTTCTTTAATGAAAGTATTTTTTTAAATAATTAATTTCTTTCTCTGTATCACATTCAATATCTTTAATTTTAACTTAAATTTTATTTTTTTAAAAATATATATAATTAAAAAATATCATATCACAACACAAATTAATAAGTACAACTACACACAAGATTAATTAGTTATTAAAATAAAATATAAATTATTATTAAAATTTATTATACAATATATAATATTTAGAAGAAACATTATAAATATATTATAATTTTAAAATAAGTCAATAATACTATATAAGTAAAATAATAAGTTGACATTTTTTTATGTTAATTTTTTTTTTCAAATTTCATAATCATAATTTATAAGTTTAATTCATAGTTATAAAATAATATTAATTATAAGGAAAATAGAAATAACATGTTCATTAATTTAATAAATGGTAACTTTATTAATTTTTTAAAATAATTTAAAATTTATTAAAGTATTTGAGTTATATGAATAATTATTTTTACTAACTAGAGTGTTTTTTTTTTTTAATATTGATTTTATATTAAGGATTTATGTCGTTAAATATACCAATATCATTTACGTATTTGTAATATTTTAGATTTAGATAACGTAATTAAAAGAATAAATAAATATAAAAGAAATATCAAGTTAGTAATTTACTTGTAAAATGTTATGGATATATCTTTGCATTATAATATAATAAAAGTATCGATAATGTTACTTTGAAAATTAAAATTTGTTTAATAATAAAAAATTTCAATTAATAATAATTTTATTAATTTCCTATAAAAAATATTTTTATTACATAAATTAATTAAATTAATATTTTAAATCAATAGTTAAATTATTAATTTTAAAAATATATTAAAAAAAATTGGAAATAGAAAAGCAGGTCACAAATAGCCGAATGTAACCGATTTTTCGATAGATAACAACAACAAGTTGAGTTGACTTTCAATTCTCTTATCTATTTTTTTTTTTTAAAGAGTCTACTTTGATAAATAATTGGAAATGGTTTAATTTTTAAACAGGTGAAAGGTTCAGATTATTTTAATTGTATTTAAAAAATATTTGTACTTCTCTCTTTCTTATTCATCTTATTTTCTTATAATAGTGGTACGAGTGATTGTTGCTATGACTATAATAATGGTGTTTATAATTAAAATGTATAAATAAATTTATCTTAAAAATATTATTTAATAATTCTAAAAATTTTGGAAATTTAAAATTGTGATAAATCATATGAATTTTTTCTTTTAATTTTTCATCTCTTAAATTTTTTTGCAAAGAGATTAAAAAAATAATTTTAAATTTAAGAGACTAAAATTATTATTTTTAAATTTATGAGACTGAAATAAAATTTTATCTAAATTCGAATAATTGAAAAAATATTTTTGTCAAATTTTTTTAAAAAATAATATTTTATTTTAGTTACTCGTTTTATTATTTTCTTTGATTTTGTTAGTCACTGCAGCAATAATATTGTTAGTGACGAGAGAACAATTTTTTTTTTAATTTAAATAAAAAAATAACCCAAATATGAGCCAAAATTTTTGGATACGGATAAAGTCTATCCATCAATTATTCAGTTCATTTAACCAAGCAAGCTAGGTCGTTAAAAAATTCAACAGAGAATCGGTCCAAAACTAATAATTAACCAAGTTGGTCCTTTATTCTATTTTTATTTTTAATTATGTATAAAAAAAATTGGCAAAATCGTCTAATGTCAATGTGTACGAAATTTAATTTTAAGTCATTATTATTTAACATTTCATTATAAAAATGATTCTGATACATGTATATCTTCATTTTTCAGGATACAACGTGATATTCTGACATATTTGCGCTTAGCACAGATCGCTGAATATATATGAAAGAATACAGTGTTCAAGTTGTGATGGATGTTGGATGGTGTCGCTCTTTGGATACTATATGGTGTCGCTCTTTTTCTGGGTGTAAGTTATTTTTTATATTACAAAATTAATGCTTTTATTATTTTATACTAATTTATAATTTTACTTAATTTAATTTCTTCTGATTTTATGTTTAAATAAATATTCAATTATTACCAAAGCATCTATGATCAAATGAAGAAATCTGAAATGGGTAATCATTTTTAAATATTATTCCCCTTATAGAACTTGAAAAGAAATTCAAAATTCAAAAAGAATAACCAGGTTGAATTGACAGTAACATTTGGAATAATAATCATATATATCATTGACATGCCGCAGCATTCATCAGACAGCACTAACTTTTGTTTTTGGTCATTGAATTACTCATGAAGCGTCACAAATATAAAGTTGCAATAAACAATGATAAAACCAGGTTGGAGTCGAAGTTATCCCATCCACGTCCTTTTCATTTGGGGAATAAGATTACTACAAAATTAATAATGCATTCAATTAATATACACGAACAATCCAAAGAAACAAAAACAAGTGGCTGTATCGTACCTTGTATTTTCTCTCTCTTGGTCTGTGATTTTTTGTCTGTTTTATGGGACACTGACAGTGTGCAGCCTTAACGTTACCCTTTTGGTTTTCTCTTCCCCACGCCCTGGAACTATCTTGTGTTGGATACCTGATGAACCTGAGATTGGTTTTTGGTTCTGTGGCTGACACCAAACTGCTACTGATACTGCTTCAGCTGAATCTATTTTTGAGGTTGACAAGTACCAGGTTTTTGTGACAGTTGAGGGGAGGTGAGGATTGGTTTTCAGCTCCAGCAATTCTTGAGTTTTCAATTTTGAATTTGAGATTATTATGATTTATGAGATTAAATTTTATAATCTCATCTCACTAAAAATGGTTTCAGCTAAAAGCTTTGCCTTTACTATTTTGCATAATTGTATGAGTTTGGCTGAAAAGCAACTGAGGACAAAACTCAGATGCGAGTGTTTTTGGCAAATCTGTTAATCTTTAATACAAACTTTCATTATACAAATTGCGTGAAACCTCAATTCTAATGAGAATAACACCAAGAACATTTAACTGCCTCTAAGTTTTATTCTTAAAGACTTTTGGAGCTGTTAGTTCTATTCTTCTTTTGTCTGTAGTTGGTTGGAATATGCTTTGCTTAAGTTTTAAAAGGCTTGGCCGATGTAGACTATATGTTGTCAGATATTGGGTTTGTAAATTTTTATTTTCCCTTCAAAGATGGGATGGATGGTGAGGAACCACTCATTGGAATAGTCAACTTTGCTTGCTTTTCAAAATTTTATAGGTTTGTTTGGAACCTTGGTTTGAGTAGGCATGGATTTCATCAGAGTTTACTTTCAACTTTTGTGTATGTGTGTTTAGGTAACTAACTATTTCACGTTTTGTTTCTCCAGGATAAAGTAACAAGAAGTTATTGAACTGAGCACTAAATGGCTTCAAGTGAGTTTGGTGAAGATGGTCATAGCAGAGGCGGTATGTGGGTTTTGGAACAGAGGATTGACCAACCAATGGACGAAGAGGCTGAAAGGCTCAAAAACATGTATAGAGAAAAAGTATGATGCAAATCCCTCTAGGCATACTTTCTTTTGATGGATTTAGTTTTGTTTATTCAGGAGACTGCAATTTATCAGAATTAGTCTGACAAAAATCAAACTCCTAATCACTTGTTTTTATTGGTTTGATTTGTTCAGAAATTTTCTACACTGTTGCTTCTGCGGCTTGCATATCAGAGTCTTGGTGTAGTCTACGGAGATTTGGGCACTTCCCCCTTATATGTTTTCTATAATACATTTCCTCAAAGAATTAACGACCCGGAGGATGTGATTGGAGCTCTTTCTCTGATTATATACTCTCTTACTCTGGTGCCGCTGCTCAAATATGTTATCATTGTATTAAGAGCGAATGACAATGGTCAAGGTATTTGTTTGAGTTTGGTAATTAATATATTTATGGTTGGACTAAAGAAATAGCTTAGCATACTAGTATTTCAACATATGGCATATGCATCTGTTGATACTGTTGAGCTGCTACTAAGTTTTACTAGAATTACATCTATGGAGCAGGTGGAACATTGGCTCTTTATTCCTTGCTCTGTCGACATGCAAATATTAGAACCATTCCCAACCAGCATCATACTGATGAAGCGCTAACAACATATAGTCGGTCTACCATCCGTGAAAAGTCATTTGCTGCAAAAACCAAGAGATGGTTAGAGGAAAAAGCTTATATTAAAAACATCATTCTCGTTCTCGCCCTTGTTGGTACTTGCATGGTGATTGGAGATGGTATTCTTACCCCAGCTATATCTGGTATGGCTTGTGTCTGAAACTGATCTTCTTGTTCCTTTTTGTTTATATTTCTGTAAATGTGAACTTGCTGTTACCCAAATACTACATGTACCAACCGTTTTATATGCTTCTGAATTTTATATGTCAAAATGTCCAAATTTACCGAACTGTGAAGAGAAACCATAAAATCATTTTGAGATGATAGAAAAGGACAGTGATTAGCATATAATTTGAAATCGGTAGTATTTTGAATGGTCTTATTGATTACTTGGTCCACTTAGCAAGAGATGTATCTATAAGAAAGTTGAAATGGCCTAGAATACAAGATCTTAGACCATTATTTGTAAAGCTTGTTTATTTTCTTCCCCTTTAAGAATGGATTAATTAGAAATTAATTTCATGATGTAGTCCAGCTCTTTATACCTTCATGCATGATTTATTGCATAAGGCTCCAGATAAAATGATTCTGCTACAGTTCACTTTATTTTCTGCTTTAATATAATCTTAAATACACCTCCAGTGAGTTCAAGATATTCATTACAAAATCTTCTGTTGCAGTTTTATCTGCGGTTGGTGGCATCAAGGTAAATCACGCAGATTTGAGTAACGGTACGGTCCTACATCTGTAATGTAACATTACATTTTTCTTCTGTTTCTATCTACCATTATATGTGTTAAGTATTATAGTTTCAACTTCAACTATTTTATGTTCTTAGTCTCGAAAAGTTTATTTTTTTTCTCATTTTTTCCTGAGTTGCAGAAGTAGTGGTGCTTGTTGCTGTTGTTATACTAGTTGGGTTATTCAGTATGCAGCATTACGGTACAGATAGAGTTGGTTGGCTCTTTGCTCCAATTGTCCTTCTTTGGTTTCTCCTAATTGGAGGCATAGGCATCTTCAACATCTGTAAATATGACAGCACTATTCTGAAAGCTTTTTCACCAGTGTATATATACCGGTATCTACGACGAGGAGGTAGAGATGGTTGGACTTCCCTTGGTGGCATTTTGCTCAGCATAACAGGTATCTTTACTTCTACATATAACTGTCAATTTCCTCCTTGCATTTCAGAATTGTAAACTAAGTGAAATGAATACATGATTTGAACTTGGTTATTTGTGATGATTTATTTCAGGGACAGAGGCTCTTTTTGCTGATTTGGCCCACTTTCCAGTTTCTTCTGTACAAATTGCATTTACTTTCCTAGTGTTCCCTTGCCTTCTTTTAGCCTACTCTGGACAAGCTGCTTACCTTATGCATAACTTGGAACATTCAAAAGATGCGTTTTATCGTTCTATTCCAGGTTTGTGATATTTCTCACACTTATTTATTGACATTTCCACTTGTGGTATGTGGTGTTTAGAATATTATCAACAACCATGTTGCAACATTCTTAGGATAAACTTCTTGGTGGATGTTTTACTTTTCTTTCTCTAGAGATATTTTATGTTCACTAGTGTTGGAGATGTTATAAAAGTATGAAACCCTTTCAAGTTCTCAAGGGTCGCTAGATTTGAAGGACCATGCTAATTATTGTTGTTATGATACTTGACTCGGTGCTTTGGAGATTCTCAGATGTTTTGGAGACCTTGTGAGATGTCAATTACAGAGTGGTTGGTGTGATAATTGACTAGAAAGTTTCTGCATATTATTTTGGGGGTTGAGGGGGACCAGTTAAGAAAAAGGTTGAAGACTTCATAAACTTGGGCCCATTTGTTGTAGAGTTTGTTGTATTGATTTTTATGAAATTAATTGAGACGTGTGTCTTAATGTTAACCACACATATTTTACTGTGAAACACGTGTTAAATGGGAAGATGTAATTGCCAAATGTACACTGGACCCCATTTGATTGGGATGAGAACCAAGAGAAGGAAAGAGTTATGTAGTATTTACCAAGAATACTGCTTTGATTTGTGATTTGGGGGAAGTTCTAGTTTGCTCTATATTTTCTGGACTATTTTTTTTTAATAAAGCTTAAGCTTGAGAGATAGTTTTGTGCTTGACCACGTTAATTGTATAAGGAGAAATGTCAACAATTAATACACTTTTTAACACATTTTTTAAATTTATTTTAACTAAATTTATCGCAAATTATAAAATTCAGTGGGTCTTACTTCTTCATTAACGAGTCTTTAATAAAGTTTAGATATTGATTCTCCTTAATTGTGCAGACAAAATATACTGGCCAGTATTTGTTGTTGCAACAGCAGCAGCTATAGTTGCAAGCCAGGCCACAATATCCGCAACCTTCTCAATTATTAAGCAAGCCAATGCTCATGGCTGTTTCCCAAGAATAAAAGTTGTACATACATCAAAGAAGTTCCTTGGCCAGATATACATTCCAGATATCAATTGGATCCTTATGATTCTATGCATTGCTGTTACAGCTGGGTTTAAAAATCAGAGTCAAATTGGAAATGCATATGGTAAGTTATTCTTCCCTTGTTGAATGTTCTGAAGCTTTCTTTTTCATCTTTCTTTTATAAGAAAAGGAAATTTACTAGAAAGGAGAAAGAATGTACAACTTGTTGGAGGATATATGAATTCCTTAGAAAGAGAAAAGGGGGATAAAATGTGTTTTGTTCCTCAATTCTTTTGTCAAAATTGATAAGTCCCTACATTTTTGTACTAGTGACTTCGGTTCTTGTATTTTTCGAAGTAGGTGGTGAATTTAGTCCCTTGCTAGGTCAAATGAAGTATAGAATTATGGACTAAATACACCTTTGGAAATATGAGGACTAGAGCCACTATAATAAAAATATAAAGATCAAGTTTGACCAAGGCCTAAACACATTTTACCAAGCAAAATACATAAAATGAAAAGAAAAAAGTTGCAGTAAAGGATCCAATAAGTACTACATGAACGGGAATTCCATATATCCTTTTTATACCAAAGGGTGTAAGAAGTACTGCATATGCAGTTTAGGAAAACATAATTATGTTTGTTGTTTACTGTTGTTTCTCTTATTTGCAATGACACTACAGGCTTTCTTTAAATTGTGCAACCAATTATACAATTTCCATTCTAATTGCAGGTACTGCAGTGGTGCTAGTCATGCTGGTTACAACATTGCTTATGATTTTAATAATGATATTAGTGTGGCGCTGCCACTGGATTCTGGTTGTGGTCTTCACTGGCTTATCATTGATTGTGGAATGCACATACTTCTCTGCTGTACTCTTCAAAGTTGATCAAGGTGGATGGGCTCCCCTTGCTATTGCTGGGGCATTTCTTCTGATCATGTATGTATGGCATTATGGCACAGTGAAACGCTACGAGTTTGAAATGCACAGTAAGGTCTCAATGGCATGGATTCTTGGACTTGGGCCAAGTTTAGGACTTGTTCGTGTCCCAGGAGTAGGGCTGGTATACACACAGCTTGCACGTGGAGTACCCCACATCTTTTCTCACTTTATCACAAACCTACCAGCCATCCATTCTGTTGTTGTTTTTGTGTGTGTGAAGTATCTTCCTGTCTACACTGTCCCAGAAGATGAAAGGTTCCTTGTCAAGAGAATTGGACCTAAGAACTTCCACATGTTTAGATGCGTGGCGAGGTATGGATACAAAGATTTGCACAAGAAAGATGATGACTTTGAGAAAAAGCTTTTCCACAACCTGTTTGTGTTTGTTAAGCTGGAGTCTATGATGGAGGGGTGCTCAGATTCAGATGACTACAGTTTATATGAACAACAAACTGAGAGGTCAAGAGATGCCCTGCTATTGAACAACAATGCAAACACAGCTTCATTGAATATGGATCCAACAGTCTCATCGGTGGATTCAATAGTGTCAGTTGTATCTCCAGCACGCTTGAATTCTACGGTTATGTCCTCTGGTCATGTAAGCAGCCAGACTGAGGTTGATGAAGTTGAGTTTTTAAATAGCTGCAGAGATGCTGGGGTGGTTCACATACTCGGAAACACAGTTGTAAGGGCCAGTAGGGATTCAAGATTCTACAAGAAAATAGCTGTGGATTATATATATGCATTTCTCAGGAAGATATGCAGGGAAAATAGTGTGATCTTCAATGTTCCTCATGAGAGTCTCTTAAATGTTGGTCAAGTTTTCTATGTATAGCTTCCCCTACCTTTCTCTTGGTAATTCTTGTGTGAACATGGAGTTTATAAGCACATTCAATCAAAAGCATGTTAAAACAAATGACAATCATAAAATCTGTATTGAAATCAATGCTAAAATCAAAGGCTTTTGGTTGATTGAGTTTATTAATATTGTGCTCACACAAGAATTGTTCCTATTGGCCCCAAGGTCAGTAAGATTTATCATTTGTGACTATCATGTCATTTTGTGCACAGTTTAGTGTAGTGTAGCTGCCATATGAACGATCCCTTGTGGTATGTACCATTCAGTGGAGAATGTCTTCAGAAAAATGACTTTGGGTGGTTTCTAAAGAAATCAGAAATTCATTATTCATTTGAAGTTCTGAATGCAAAATTAAGTTGTTCAACTCTTCTAACACTAGCTTGTTCCACTTCAAGCTGCATTCACCATTTTTCCAGTACTGAAATGTGTCCACCAATCATTATTAATTTTTGAATGAAATGCTGTTTAGGTCTTTGAGATGGGATACAACTATTTTTGCATAAAAAAAATGGATTCAATTCTTGTAAAATGAGAGATATATAGGTGATAAAATAATGAGTTACAGTTGTTGATTTCAATCAATGGTTGAGATCTAAATAATTACATATTTTAATATAAATTCTCTAATAATTGATGAACTTTTTTCAATTCATTCTTAGAGTCACTCTTGATTTTTCTTTCTATACCAAATTTATTGTAAAATATGTGCATACATTCAAATATAACCTTTTTTGTTACAGCAAAGTTAACTGGTTTCTTAAAATTTAAAATATAATTACACCATTTATTCTAAATTTATATGATTTTTAGAAGAAAAAAAAATACTGGATTTTAGAATAGGATCAGTAATTTTGAACCTATACCAGTCCAACTTAATTCATGTAACTGCTGGATCAAATAAAAATTAGTTAGTTTTTTTTAGGTTGTATTTTTGTTGTCTAATACGTTGAATTAGACTAATTTTAACAACTCTAATAGCGTTTATATATAAACTTATATATGAAATAAGTCTTTAATTAAATTAATAGATCAAGTTTTAAAATATTACACAAAATCTAAAAAAAGAGTTTATGAACAAATCACAAACCAAACCTAAACATTATTATTTTTTTAAACAAATCTTACCACTTAAAAAAAAAAACATTTAACACAGCCTATTATCTCTAAATATAATACAAAGAAAATATTTTATCACTTCATAAATTGAGGTTTAGAGATTAAATATATTTTAGCTAATAATACCGAAATATTAGTGTCTTTACTAAAATCAATTTTCATGTGAATATTTCATTGAATAATGATCATTTTAGTTTTTGAATATTTAAATCGATGAAAATTTACCTTTTTAAAATAAAAATTCTGATGCAATATTTCAATGTAAAAGAAATATGACAATTATATCCCATCAATTTAAAAAGAATGAATATTAAATTATAAAAAGTAGGAATTAATTTTTATTAATTTACACAATAAAATATAATTATCGATTTTTTTATATTAACTAAAAATACCATCAAATTAAAATATATAAATAAATATAAATATGATTTGATTTTGTAAAATTAAATAAATCCAAATTAATTTTATAATAGTTCTCATATAAAAAATTATTAAATTAAAATTTTATTATTCTAAAAACTAAATTATTATCAATATATATACATATTTAAAGGTTCATTTATCATTGCCACATATATCCAATGCTGCGGACAAGAAAGTGATGCAGACCAATTATCCAATGTGAAAAAGAAAAAAGAAAAAGAAAAAGAAAAAGAAAAAAAGACAAGGTCAAAACAAAAGATGACATTTGAAGCAAATAACAATAACTAATATATGAACAAGATGATGTGAAACAATTGACTATTTTTTCTTTTTAATTAATTGCTTAAAACTTTTTTTCTTTACCTTTTATATTAAAAATGCTTTATGTGGATATTTTTACTTATATTCTAGAAGCCTTATTTTTTATGTACATTATTTATTAAATTTATTATTTTAAAAATTGAATAGATAATATTTAAGATTAAATATATATTTTTTGAAAATTAATTTTATTCCTTTAAAAAATAAAGATTAAAAATAATTTTTAAAATAAATAAATTATCAAAAACACATTTAATTTATATTCAAATATTACTTTCTTCCAATTTCAATGTGGTATTAGAGGAGAAAGAAAAGGAGTAGATTGAAATAATGGAATTCACACCATCTTAATTTATTTATCATGTTTTTGGTCTTGAAATGAGTTTTTCCAGATTCAGATATTAATCTCACTTAATACGGATTTTTCATCAGATCAATTGTTTCTTAAACTTGTGAATATAAAAAAAAAAATTTTCACTGCAAAGTAATTTTATAATTTAAAAAATAATCATATAATAATTTTTTTATGCTCACTATCTTAAAACTAATTTTGGATACCATAATGTAAATATTTTTTATTACGCATATTCATGTAAGTAAAATTTGATAAATAATTTTTTTTTTAAAAAGTACAAATTTATAAAATTAATTTGATTATTTAAAATTCTTTTTTTATATATTCTTTTTAAATTTATATATATTGTTTCATATTCTCTTATGGATTCGATTTTGACTAAGACTTGTCCATTTGATCTGAAATCTAAATATTGTTACTAAAAATTTTCTTTTATTGGTGTTGGAGAATTTTTTTTTTTAAACTAAAATTGATCGTGATTATTTTTAGTTATCATCATTTTTTATATCGATATAAGTTAGTGTAATTTTTCAATTAATATCAAGATTTTATCGATTAAAATTTAAATGTTTTTAATTTAAAATTAATTTTTTGATTGATATTAATGACATTTTAATTTAAATTAAAGTTTATTATAATTATTTTTTTATATAAATTAATATTATTTTTAATTAATTTTAATAGGAGTTTCCCAATCAATTACCACAATGTTTTGACTTATGTAAAACATGATTCTTTTTATGTTAATTAATGTTACTTTTAGTTGATATTAATTGAGTTTATGTGTTCGGTAATATAGGTTAGAATATAAGTCAAAGTTTTTTTTTTTTTTTTTTTCAATAAGTGATAATAAGAATTTTTTTACCAATATTTTCATGATTATTTTTCGCCTGATGTTAACTAATTTTTTTTATCAATATTAAAGAGACTATTTTTCATATTGATATTTTTTATTTATTAGTATAAATTAGAATTATTTCTTGCTCAGTGTTAATATAAATTTTTTCGATTAAAATTTGTAAGACTTTTATTTATGGATGTTTGTCAAAACTTTTCAATTAAAATCATCAAAATTTCTGAATCAAAATCTATCATGGTTACTTTTTGTTGATATGTGTATAGATTATTTTTTAAACAAAGTCAGTAATATTATTTTTTAAACAAAGTCAGTAATATTATTTTTTATTTAAAGTTGGTAAAAAATGATATTATTTTTTATTTAAAGTTGGTAAAAAAAATTGATATTATTTTTTATTTAAAGTTGGTAAAAAAAAAATCGGTGACTAGGATTAATTTTGACAAAAATAAAATAAAATTAACTGACATTGATTACAAAGTTTAAAAAAATTCCCTAACCAAATTAAAATTTTCATCTATTGTCTTAATAAACAACATTTTACCAATTAGTTTGACGATTTTTCATACATTAAAAAAATCGAATCATAAAATCAAATACAATTTTCTATATTAATCATTCTCATATAATATGAATATAACCGTAAAACATTTAACCACTGTGTTAATAAAGGGAATTTTCTTAAAAGTAATATTCTATATTAGTTACATTAGTGTACACACAACATTTTTATTATTAAAACATTAATCTTAATTGTACATTAAAAAAAAAACAATACCTTCAACCTTCTCACTCAAGTAAAATTCATTATAAAAATCATTTTTTTAAATTTAATTTTATTAGATATTATTTTATGTTGAGCGCTATGTTCAATTATTTATAAATGTAACTCAATATTTAAAAAAAAAAAAAAAGAATATACTTTTATTAAGAATGATGATAAGATATGAAAAACTTGTTCTCTTTCTCCTCTTAAGCTCTCATCATCTTTCTCATGTATCAGCCCTAATCATTCTTCCATTTGGTATGTTCTTTTCTTCCCTGTTAGTTCAGTTCAGGTGATGGTAGAACTGGGTTTCATGGTGGGTCTACGTGAAGTTGGATTTGATTAGATTTTGGCTTCGTTCTCTTAGTTTGAAATGGTTCCAAAATCGAAATCATACATTATGAGAAGTATATATACCATAGATGGATCCATTCAACCCCATGTGTTAAAATGTAACGTATGTCAGTTTCAAATGAAAAGCCTTCACGGGTTCAACACTTCAATTATCAGAGTCGGTCATGTTGCTACCTGCTGCATGCTTCAACAATCCACCATTTGCACCTCAAAATTGACCCTACATCGAATGTATGAGTGAGTTTTGACCACTTGGTCATCCATCATCTGGACCTTCTCATTCATGGCGTTGGCAAAGTTGACGGGGTCGGAGGAGAAAACAATCTTTGCAATTGGCTTTGGAAGTGAAGGAAGAACGGTGTTGTGGTGGTTCTGCTTCATATGAAGAAAGAGAAATATTGGACCTACAAGAAGAAGAAGAAGCTTTATGATTCAAACTACCACTCTTACACAGATTCTTGGCTTTGAAATTTTCTGCATTTGGACGAATGTTGTTGCCATTCATCATTTTTTTTTTTGTTTATTTATTTTATATGATTATTTGTAAACAATGTTTTCTTTTTTATATTAAAAAAATATTATTAACTTTAAATCATTACTTTTATTTTTAGATAACTTTATATCATGAGATATTTTTTGTATTAATTTACGAGTTTAATTTAAATACGTGAATAATATAAAAATTTACCTTACTGGTTAAATTCTTCTGAAAGTGACAGTATCTTATTATGAATTACGAATAAATAAAAATTGAACATATTTGATGTAAAAATACATATTCTAATTAAATTCATAAGCATTCAATTCCCCCATATCTCTATTTAATAGTTATAAAATTTCATAAAAATCTTATATTGAGATAATTAAAGTAATATTTTTAATTAGAAATTATATTGATAAAATATTTTCTATTTTTAGGTTGATTAAAATTAAAGATGATTTATGTGAAGTTGTTGAAAAAGAAAAAATCAATTGATTTTTTTTAATGTTGTTTTACTTGGTATAGTTTATTTATGTTTTAAAAATGCAAAGTTTATTTAAAGTTATGTTATTAGAATTAGATAACTAATTTGTATTTAGATTTATTTTTTGCATTTGCGTTTTACTTTTTTTTTTTATTGAAATGAAAACAAAAAATTAACTTTTTCAAATACTTGTGAATATCCATAAGTATCAAGGAATATTTTTTAAAAATTGATAGTTGTCATAACGAGTAGTGGCATGTTTACATACGAAAATGTTTTTTCTTTTACATGTGAGATGGTAGCGAGTGATTATTATCATCAAGAAATTCTAATGATATTAGTCATTATTTTTTATAATAATTAATTCGTCCCAACAGAGAAAATATATATAATTTTCGTTAGGTAAATATGTTTAATAGTTTATATTTGTAATTAACATTTCTTACCATTAGAAGAATGGTCATTTCATTAATTTAAGTAGACTTTTGATCACCACATTTATTTTATTTTTTTTCATAATCACATATCACAAAATCCAATTTGTATTATAACTTGTTTGTGTACTAATTTAAATCTTTATTATATTAGAAAGAGGAAGAAGAGTAAAATGTAAGGTTCAGGCCAAATTTAACTAAGTACTCTATAATTTAAAAATAGGAAAATATAAAATGTCATTTTTCTTTAATTATTTTTTTTTTCAGAAAATTTTCATCTCATCTTTTCTAATCTCTTTCAAAAACAAATTTCAAATTCTTTTTTTTCTTGTTTCCTAAAAAAATTTTAGCCCTTCTATTTGAACGAATTATACCGATTATAATTATTAATTAAGTAATATTTAAGAAATTTAAAATAATATAGAATTTTTTATAATTCTTATTTAGAGATTAGAGTTTTTTACAAGATTCTTATTCAATTTAGTAATAAATTAAATGATTTTATGATTTAATTTTTGTAAAATTTAATAAAACTTTGAAATTATTTTGAAGTAGAAGATTAAGGCAAATTAATTAAACAATATTTGTAGGTTAAATGTTTGATAAAATATTCTTACATATTTAAGTGTATGATTAATATGAAACGAGTATTTTTTTAAGAAAAACTTGATAATATTGCCTTAACACGATCTTTAGATTTTTTTCATGGCTGAAGTAAATCATTTGCTAATTTTTTATTTTTTTCAATATTTTTTCTAATATTTCAACTTTTTTATATAATAATACACGTTATTATTATAATAGAAATAAATTTTAAATTTAACTCATTTAATTTAATAAAATAAAATTTACACCTATTTTATATATATTAATTTTATTTTATTTTTAATCAATATAAAATCTCTATCTTATAAAGTATTTTTTTTTTTTATCATGTTAAAAAGGAAATAAGAAAAATGATAATAATATTTTATGAAAATTTTCTTAAAGTCTTAATTGCTGTGTTTGAAATTAATTTTAATAAATTTTTTTCTTTCAGTGGGATAAATTAAGATTAAGGGAATTTTTAATAGGAATAACTTATGACTTATTTTCATATTAAAAAATGTGAAATAAATTTTTTACAATGTCATGTTATTATTAAGTAAAATTTAAATATTTAATAAAATTAGATTGAATAAAATAATTTTTATATAATTTTAATAATATAATAATATAATAATATATTAATTATAAAATAAGTTTTAATAATTATAATTTTTTTTTAAAATAAAAAATAACACTTATAATTATAGTAAAATTTGTTATTAATATTGTTAGAAGTTATAAATAAAGGTCATGTATGCAAATTGTAATAGCAAGTGAAGATTAAAAGTAGTAAGAGTGAGATGAATATTTTTTAAATTAAAAAAATTCAAATCAGTCCGATCTAAAAACTCGATTGTTTATGTCTGATTTAAGAAGATTAACTTTTTGAAAGCTTTGGACCGGGTTCCAAATCGATTAAACCGATTCGGTCTGGTTTTATAACATTGACTTTAATAGATAAAACCTTAAACATTTATAAACAATTCATTATTTTATATTTTTATTTAAATTTGTAAATAATAATATATATTAATATAAATTAATTTAATTAGTGTAAATTTTAATCAATTTTATTTTGTGAAAAATTAATTATTTTTTCGTATTATTTAATTACTTTTGAAAATTAATTATTTTAATTAATAACAAAAAGTAATATTTTAATTTTAAAAAAATACATAATATTTAAATAAATATATATTACAAAAATAAATTTTATTACTCATAGAATATTTTTTATGGAATTTATTTTTGTGGAAAAAAAATTAATTATCCATTAAATATTTTTCACAGATTTATTTTTATAAAAATTTTTTATAAATTTATTTGTGAAAAATTTTTTGTAAATTTGTTTATGAAAAAATTTCTCATGGATTTGTTCGTGGAAAATTTTTCATGAATTTGTTTGTGAAAAATTTTTCATAGATTTTTTGTGAAAAATTTCCTACTAACCTTTTATCTATAAATTGTAGTGGTGGGAAATTTGTAGGTAAAAAGCTAGTGGGAAATTTTTCACAAAAAATTCATGGGAAATTTTCCACAAAAAAATTCATAGGAAATTTTCCACAAACAAATCCATGGGAAACTTTTTCATAAAAAATTTATAAAATATTTCTCACAAATAAATTTATGAAAATTTTCCATAAAAATAAATCTGTAGGAAATATTTAATGGATAATTAATTTTTTTACATAAAAAAATTTCGTAGAAAATATTCCATCAATAATAAAAAAATTTTTGTAATGATAAAATGATTAGATCCACAACTCACTAAAATAATGTGAGATCGAAAATTCATAAAAAAAATAATCATTTTCTAACCTATTTCTAATTGTATCAACGATTTAATATGAAAATTCAATTTTAAAATAAGAAGGTTTAATTGTTTTATTAGCAACAACTATCCAATTTTTCCTAATTGTATCAACTATTTGTGCTTATGCTTCTCCAACAAATTTTCAATTTTCCATATTTCTCTAACAAAGTGTTAAAATATATTCACTTCTTCAAAGTCAAATTCAATCATAAATAAAAAATCTATTTTTTCAAAATTTCTATAAATTAATAACTCATATTTTATTTTTTAAAAGTATATTAGGAAAAGAGTGATACTATTCAAACACTCATAATGTGTTGAACATTTTTTTAGACATTAAGCGTTGTCTTTAAACATTAAACACTATATTTAAATGCTAAGCGTTTTGTATTTAGTATTATGCTAAACAACATTTTTTACATAAATATTTTTTTTGATTTGATTTTGTTAGACATTTATTTTATATATTTAATGGTATATTGAACGTAAATATATTATATTCATTCACGTCTTAATGTGAATGTTCTAAAAAGATGTGTATTATTGGATTTTGACATGTGGTTACTTTGCTGTTTGTTAGGTTGAGAATCTTAAATCAAACCCCTATCTCAACCTCAACATGAGGTTCTTGATGATATTTATCAAGGATATTCATAAAAAAAGGACAAAATACAATTTTTTTTGTTTTTTTGTTTTTCACAAAATTGATCTCTTACAAGAAATAAAAAACAAGTTGCGTGAGTAGAGATGATGAGTGGAGATTGAAGACAAAGTTGAAGTCAAGTGGAGACCAATAATATTGTGGTTGAAGAAGATGGAGAAAAATTAAGTTGAATTGGTTTGTCCAATTCATCATAACATTCCTACCTCGCTTTCAACAACCTCATTTATACGAATTCCTTTATTTCATCATTCCTCCAATTATAACTTTGAATCAGTTTTACCATAATTTCTTCATCCAAATTGATACACTATTTTTAAATATTTATTAATTTAATTAAAATATATAAAGAATATAAAAAAATATTTATATTTCTCATAAATATTTTTATTTTTATAAACCTTAATTTTAAAATATATTTATGCTTTAAATTAACAGTGTAAAAAAACAGTTACATGAAAATTAAACCCTTACTTGCATTGGAAGGAAATCAAGTAATTTAATATGAATATTGTAACAACGAAATTTCTTAATCTTAATCTTAATCATGTATAGGTAAATCAAATGCGTATTAATTATTAAAAAATTAATAAAGTTATTGATCCTGCAATTAAAGTCAAATCATCTAGACGGTTCAACTTAAATTATGTTAATATGTCAAATCATATCATTAACGTTGTAAGTCCAATGAACTACAGGAAATTTGAATTAGGTTGCGGGGTTACTGAACTACTCCAGTGAATTAAATAATCTAATAATTAATACCCACATTATCTAAAATTTAAGACAGTATTATTATATAAATAACGTATTTAAATTAATTATTATTTAATGATTCTGAAGGAAATTATCCACAAACCATTCCATTAAGACGTAAATAAAGTTGTAACTAATATTAATATTTCTAGAGTAGTGAATTAGAATACCTACTGTATTGTTTCTTCATAAAATTATACTTGTAAAATAAACTTAAACCACGGAGGTTCCAGGAGTTATAAATACAATTATAATTTTATATGAGAAATATCTTTTTGTTGTTAAGAGACAGAATTCTAGGAGTACTCTTATACAAAAGTCATATAAGGTTATATTAAAAGGATATTAAAAATAATATAGCAATATTGAACTTTACTTGTCTTTGTCTTAAACTATGTCCTTTGATTTTATAATTTTAAATTTAATTTATCTTTATAAAATTAATTTATAAAATGAAATTTATATTTATTTAATATATTTTTATTTTATTTTATTTTTAAATAATATAAAATTACTGACACATAAATTATATTTTTAGTTTAGTACTCGAATAAGATAAGAAAAAGTAAGATAAGAAAAAGTAACCAGTATTTAAGATGTATTTTGCATTTAAGATAGTTTTTTTTTTTTTTTTAAATTAATTCTGATTGAGAACTACTTATCCAAAATAATACAATTAAGCATTTTTGAAAAGTGTAGAAATCTTTCATTTTATTTTAAATCAGAATGTTAGGAGAAAGCCAACTTCTTTGTGCAATAGAGTCGTAGAAAGTTACAAGCTAATTTAAATTAAAAAGGCAGAAGTATTAAGCTAATTTAAATAAAAATGGGATTAGAAAACTATCATAGTTGGTTGGTCCAATTCTCTTGTGTAATTCAAAGTATTAGTTGTAAATATTAATTACATGATAAAATTGTATTAAAATATATTAAGTAAATATAAATTTTATTTTGTAAGAATAAATTAAATTTAAAATTTATTTTTAATATAATTTTAAAATTTATTTTAATAAAATTATTGGGTATATTATATTATTATTATATTATCTATAAATATATTTAATCACATGTTCCAGTTGAAAAGATTTAAGTTTTTATGTAAAAAGAGTGTTAGATATCTCACATCATTTGAAAATAATATCAAATTAAAATATATTAGATGATTACAAATCTTATCTTATAAACTAATTTTATAAAAATTAACTATATTTAAAATTTTACTTTGACTGTATTAAGTTACACAACCTCTTAAATTTTTATTGGCCAGAACATTACTTCTTTTAAGTAAGAAATAGTATCTTTTCTCACCATTCGAAACTGTTATAAGATTCCGTCATAAAATAATCCGATTTATCTAACTCCACTTTATTTCTACCTAGACGCCGCCTCATGCCCCTACGAAAAGACCTCCGAATGTTGGATGTTAACGTAACGAACTATGCACAACACATGGCAAAATTTGTGCATTGGATCCCCTTCACACATTATTTTATTTATTTTTTTCTGGTTCTAGTAATTCATTACAAAACATAAGCCAAGTCGAAGAAGAATCGAACTTTTACACTTCCTCGTGAAAGCGATGAATAAAGTCAATAGACACAAACAAAAACACAGAGCTCGAACGCAACACAGTTTTGGCTTATAACTAGCCTATATATATACACACACATACATATGTACTGTAAGACATCAGCATAACCTCACCTCACCAAAAAGGGTGCAAAAAAAGGACTTAAAAATTAGAGACCAAAGGGGAGGTTACATATGGAGGAGGCACATAAGTGGGAGCAAGATAAAGAAAAAGGAGGGGAAGATGTTAAGTATCGTGGTGTGAGAAAGAGGCCATGGGGTAAGTTCGGAGCAGAGATCAGAGATCCAAGAAAACCTACGGGAAGACAGTGGTTAGGGACATTTGACACAGCAGAAGAAGCAGCTAGAGCTTATGATCGTGCAGCCATTGAATTGAGGGGTGCCCATGCAATCCTTAATTTTCCTGATGATTACCATTCTCATCTCAATTTTGTATCATCAAATTCTTCAACTACGGGCAGTGGAAGTTCATTTTCTTCACAACAGAAGGAAGTTATTGAGTTCGAGTATTTGGATGATAAGGTGTTGGAAGACCTTCTTGAGTCAGAAGTGCAGAGAAGGAACGAAGACTAAGAACTCAACGATTTCCTTTTCTGTGCTCATTTTTTCTCCCCTTGTATTGATATCTAAATTTGTATTTTAGGGTTCAGATTGTTTTTCAAAAATCTGCATGCCCCCACCCGCAGTTTTTAGGGTCTTTGGCATTGATTGAATTTAACTCTGTATGGCTTTAAAGTCTCATGCAGAAAACCTTATATTGGGGATGGACCTCAATATTTTCATGGGTGAGAGAGTTTTTTCTACTTTGCATCTCAACCACTATAATTTCATTCTGAAAGTGGTTGTAGGATAGTTCAGAGGTAGGGTATTTGAAAAATTTAATTTGGGTGATAAATACCTGAAACCTCACAATTCAAGTGCAGAGTTATATATATTTCAGTAGGCATGTTTTCTAAGTACTCATTTCTCAAATTTATTTATGTTAACATCAGTTTGGTGTTTGGTTTGGGATAATATAAATACTGAATATCTGTTTGAATGAGGTTCAACTATCCCCTTTGGAAACTTCTTCAACAGGGTTGCCAAGAATCATGTCCATCAATTCTTTTTTTAACCTGTTAATTCTATCAAATTGAGTTAAGTTCATTCTTTTGATAATGTGCATAGAATTAAATTGGTTTGGCTTGTGAGATGATTTAATTATTCTTTTCCTTGACACTGAACTTGTTTTCTTTTAAAGCTAGCTTCCCATTGAAGATTTATGGCAGATGATGGAAAATAACGAGATGAATTTAACCTGATCAAACAGTTGGCAATCTTCAGGTTGGTGGCTTCTTTACACTGCTTTTGCTATTTTCGAAGTTACGAGCCTTTATAATCTGGTATACATTATATTAGAATTTTTCAGTATTGAAATTTTACTAATCGTTTATTTTTTAGGTTTACACCAGTCATATGAAACTGGAACCTATAATTCATGTTTTTATCCAATTCTTCACCATTAAACCGATCTTTGTGGATTCTGTAATCGGTTAATTATTTATTTTTATAAAAATTAATTAAATGTATAATGTTAGTGAAAAATCACCATGCTTGTGTTTTATTAGTTTAACTCTATATTGTGATATATATATATGCAATTCATTTCAATTTTCTTAGTGTTCAATATCAAAAAATATAGAATCAATTTTCGGTTCATACTAATTTACTTCTCCCCCTCAATAACTCCTTTCTTCTATTCTCGGTTTCTTCTTTCTCTCAATTTTCCACTTCATTGTGTTGATTAGAAAAAAGGAGTGAAAAAAGAAAGAGTGAAACATTTATAATTAATTCTAAAAATAAAAAAATATAGTAATTAGATAAATTAATGAATGATTAGTTAAATATGGAAGATTATTAAATAAGAATTAATATGAATTAATATTTTTTAAAAATTTTAAAAATTATTTATAAACTATTTAAAATTAATTATAAAATATTTAAAATTACTGAAAAAATGTTAAAGTATAATAAAAATAAAATAAACAAATAAATGAATAAAAACTATAAATTAAAAACAATTATATAAAGAAAAAGAAAAAGATCGTGATATAAAATAAGTGGATTGATTCAAGTAAAAAAAATTAGATTCATAATATTATTATATAAAATACATATTTATTTAAGATTGTGATATAAGTGTTTAAATTTATTTTTAAGATTATTATTTTTTTAATGGATCCTTTTCAAACCTTAATGAATATTTAATATTAAATTAATTAACTATTAGAGTCTCAAAATATCATTTTATATTTGATTAAGTATAACACTCTTATGATTAAGTTGTGATGGTCTTTTAATCCCAACACTTTCATCTATGTAATAGAATTTTCTTTATCATGACTATTTTGCTAATCATGGTTACCTTTACTATATTATCATATATCAATAATATTAATTAAATTTTATTTTTTTAAGATATTTTATTTAATCAGTTTAACTACTTTGGTGTAATCCCATTTTTTATTTATTATCATGCAGGTAAGTGGAATTCCATAAGGTAGAGATTATCCATTTCTTTAGTTTTTTTTTTCATATGTTACATTATGTAATGCGGTAAATTAATAAGAATATTTTATTTTATGCATCAAATTATAAAAATGTCTTCTTGTATAAATTAGATTTTATTGTCATCTTCATCTTATTAATTTCCCTTACTACATTTCTAATATTAACCACTTTCAAATTAACATAAAATACTTTATTATTTTCGGATAGTAACTTGTAGAAAGCGATTATTAGTGCCTAACTCACCCTCAAACACTACTCTCAAAACCAATTCAACCTGCCAATCAAGAATTTTGTTAACTTGACTCTGATACCATATAGAAAGTGATTATCAGTGCCTAACTCACCCTCAAAACCGGTTCAGAAGGTGAAGTTTACACCTCACTTATATACCATAATTCGGTTTCATTTTTAGCCAATGTAGGATTTCCCAACAAACTTCCTCTCTATAATACAAATTGATCCACATGTATCGAGGAAATTGGAAACCATATGAAGAAAAAAAAAGGAGAGATCTATTAACTTAGAATGAATAATATGTCTCGTTGAAAATTAATCAGTATATTTTATCACCTAATCTTTTCTACTATTATAATGATTGTGGTCTAGTAAGTGCTTCAAATTAGTAAAGTTTTCAAGAGAAGCATTATCATCTTTTGTGGATTTTTACTTTTTTCTTTTTTTACAATCCCTTTGCCTTTTATTCTTTAATAAAATCAATATCAGATTCAAACTTGAAATACATACATCAAACTACTGTAAAACTTGAAACAATCAACAATACACCAATATTAAAATAATTACATAAATACATCGCATACTAGAAAAACATACATATACTACATACGTAAAAGTAATATATTATTACAAATAGTTCAACGGTTACAAATTAAAAAATAATAATAATAATAAGTTAAGCTATATAAATATAATATTTTTAAATGTAAAGAAAATTACTATCATTTTTAAGCTTTAGATAAATTTACAAAGACATTTCAAAATTATCTCATATAAGCTTGATTATTAAAAAAAAAACTTATAAAGACGTGTTCATCCTACAAATTTATTTTAACTAATATCTCTTATATATAATGGGTATTAGATTGTTGAGTTACATCTTATTATATTAACTTGTTCATTAATGATTCATTATATCATTATGTTTCTCAAGTTATAAGTTTGTTGTTTAATAATATCACATTTTTTTCAATTACTTACCATAATTTCTCAATTAACAAATTCTCAACTCCTAAAACATTAACAAGTTTATCTAAAGGGATTGTGAATTTAGCACATTGAGTATCTATTGAATAAATCATAATAACTTTTCTTTTTATTATCCTTGATGATGGTGTGTCATTAGAAGAGATAAATTGAGATACTTATTAATAGTATAAAACTGCTTGAGAAGAGGTAATATTATCAAATATGTCTACATAATTTTTTTTATAACATCATTTAATTATTTCATCAACATCACATAATTCTTCTAATAAATCATAATATCTAATTTAATAAATGTATCACTTAATTATAAATAATAAATAATTTTTTCTGAATTAAAAAAAATAGAAACATAACTAATTTATTAAAATTTATTATTAAAAAATTAATTTATAATTTGAATACATTAATCAACTCATTTCACATTTTAAGTTCTATTTCAAAAATTTTCTTCTAATACAATAAAAACGTTTACAATGTTGTAAAAATGATAATTAATAATTTTCTCAAGTGGATGATAGAAGAAAAATATAATATAATTTTTCATATTATAACTTAAAATGTATCAAAATTCAACTTATTCTTTCACTATCCACTGTGTAAGTATCTTTTACCATACAAATTACTCACAACCGATATTATTTTAACATAAATTAATAAATGACTAACTCATTACTTTACTCAAATTTGTGAGTTTTCCGCTCTATATATTTCACAACTTTTATGTGTTCATGGTATTTGAATGTTTGAAGGGTGTATGTTAATGTTGTAACGTTGACATGTTTATAGTCCTACTAATGATAGCGCAAAGTGAAAAATACTATACAATGTCACCTCTTTCTTTTGTTAAATTATAAAAGTAATCTAACAAAGGATCAGAAATTAGTTTCGTTAGGGTAGTTAAAATATTTAAATGATGCACGCAATCATTACTTCTGTAGAATAAAAAAAACCTAATTTTGATAAAGTAAATAACGTAAACATGATATAAGAAATTGAATCATCTACATGTAATTTATATTTTAAAAGATCGTTTCGAGAAAATCAAATTGAACCATTATACACTTCAGGTCAAATCATATACACCGGATCCATTTGAATAATATTAATGTCAAATCAAATCATTAATTGCAAGTCCAATATGATCTACACAATCTTTATTAAAAAATATGTTCTACAGAAATTTTGAATTAGCTTGGTCGCGGGATTCTGAACAGCAGAAAATTAGTTAATCTAATAATTAATATACGGAAAACAAATAAAATAAATTGTATAAAATAAACAAGTTCTACTCTAATATTTAGATATTTTATTTCATGGAACAAATCAAAGGAAAACAAATAATTCTATTTATATCTTTCGACTATATTTCACATTTATGGTGTCAGATTCTGATTTAAGTTATGTTGCTTTTAGTCACTTCATTCTTTCCTCGTGTAAAATAAAAAATGTTATCTTGTCTCTGCTATTCAAACCTTTTAGGATCTGTCAATAGGGTCCATCATTCTACTATAGTTTAAACAATCCATGGATGATTTCAAATAATAAAACATATCACTCTCTTCTCTTTGTTTCGACCCAGTCGCCACCTCACCTGTGACCTACTAGAAAAAGACCACTGTAGGATGCAGAAGTGACGAACTGTGGACATCATGTGACAAAATTTGTAAATTGGAACCTGTCCAAATATACTCATTCTTGTACCAGTTCTTTCCAAAATAGAATAAGCAAAGTCAAAGAAGAGTCCAACTTTTACACTTCCTCAAGAAAGCTGAGAATCAAGTCAATAAGAACAAACAAAAACTAAGAGTTAGATTCCTACCCAATTCTGTCATATAGAGGCTCCTATATATACAGACATATAAAGAGTTGAAAGAAAGAATCAGAGATCCAACAAAGTTGTGTTGAGCACAGAAGAGGTAACATGGAGAAAGAGAGAGGAGAGGAAGAAGTGAAGTACCGTGGTGTGAGAAAGAGGCCATGGGGTAAGTTTGGAGCAGAGATTAGAGATCCAACAAGACCTACGGGAAGACAATGGTTGGGGACATTTGACACAGCAGAAGAAGCAGCTAGAGCTTATGATCGTGCAGCCATTGGCTTGAGGGGTGCTCTTGCGATTCTTAACTTTCCTGATGAGTATTATTCTCATCTTCCTTTCGTGTTGTCAAATTCTTCTACTAAGAACAAAGCAAGTTCTTTTGCTAGCAATGAAGTTATTGAGTTCGAGTATTTGGATGACAAGGTGTTGGAGGATCTTCTTGAGATAGAAGAGAAGAGAAGGAATGAAGATTAGGAACTGGACTGCATTTTTTTAGTTCCTTCTTTCTTTTTCTTGTATTAATATCTGAACTTAACCTCTGTTTTAGGTTCGGATTCATTTCCAAAATTCTTCCCCCACCTTCCCTTCGACATTGATTCAATTGAACAGTTTATGCTGCAAAAATCTTGCTCAATGCAGCAAAATCTTCAAATAACATTGCTACTTTACATGATGGGTTGGACACGATACTCATTCTCTTCCTAATTTTTTCTTTTTCAACACACATTATAATATAAAGTTTATATCTATTTATATATTATATATTAATTATATCTAATATATTAATCTATAATTGTTAAACTCTTCATAGGTGTTCCATAGTGTTATAGATAAAACGATAAATCTAACAAATCATTCTTTTTGTTCTGAATCAAACATAAGACCAATTATTCGTATCGAATCTACTTAGAACATATTTATATTTTCCTTATGAATAGGTTATTACATATGCATGCATGATCAATTTTTGTTGTGTCGTTAGTTCCTCCAATCCATATTTATTGGTTTTAATTTTTCTTTTAATGGGTGTAATTGAGGCACTTCAGTTGTAGTTGGTCATCGTTTAGTTACTGGTTGAATAAATGGAATTTTATTCTTCATGCATTTTTATATCATAAAGTGGTATTATTTACGTGATTGCGTTATTTGTTTTCCTGTTCGTGAAATTTCATTGTATTTTCATTTAGATGATTAATATTCGAGATTATATAGTACTGTTAAAAAGGTGGTTTTCAGTAATATGGAGATAAATAAGTCACCATTTAATAGAGTCAGGTTATCATATTCTCTTAAAAAGTGAATCAAACCTAAATTTTTATGAGTTAAAAAAAAAGATAAGATCTTTAATAATCAAAAATATATTTTTGGTATATGAATCTATCCATATTAATTATTTTTTTAGTATTATTTTTATATTAAATATTCATAATATATTAAAATTATATAGTTATTTGTTTTTTTAATTACTAAGCACGTGCACTTTACATAAAGAAAAAATAATATTTATAAAGTTATTGAAAAGTAAATTTGTGTTTTGTTTAAGGTCTTATTGCATACTAGGATTTTAAATAAGTAATTTCTTATATTGTATTATATACATAATTATAGAATATATATATATATTATAAATATATAAGAAAATTTTAATTATTAATAGATATATTTTGGTTAATAATACTATAAGCCACTAGTCTTTAAGATGTCTTGTGATAAAATAATTTTTTAAACAAGTTTGTAAGTCAGACTAAACTTTATTTTTATAAAACTCATATTAGGCACTTAAAAACAATCTGCAATAAACAAATAGATTAAATTTTTTGGAAAATGTCAAAAATACATATATAGTTGAACAACAAGCATCTGGTTTTATTTATGGTCATGGATGATTTTTAAGATCGATTCCTTAAAATTTTTTTACTTTTAATTGATATTTAGTTCATCTTTATTTTAAATATAACATCTTAATTTAGTTTTTTTTTTTTTTAGAGTTCAGATTGATTGGGTATGAATTAAATAAATAATATGATGGTGGAAGCTTATTTTATATTTTTTTTATATTCTGTATTTGGATGTGGATACCTGCAATAATAATATTGAGTTATTAAAAAAACAAGGTAGTTGTGTTTCTTGTTGAAGGCTTACTATTAGAGGTGAAGAATATTCACTGAACTAAAGTTAAATTACCATTCATAAGAGATATTTCAAACTTCTCACCTTCATCATTTATATCACATCCACTGTATAGAATTGAAACAAATTTGACTTCTTATCTATAAAACACCAATTTGCTATGTAATGCTTTTCTTCAATACATTTGTATTTTAATATATATATATATATATATATATATATATATTCATCTTTTTATTTGTATAATAATAAAATACATAAAATAAGGAAGAAAACATAAATAAATAGTAAATATGTATTAATACACTACGAACCAATATAATTTGTCCACGTTCTAAGATAAAAAATTTATAAATAAATTACATATGTTTATCTATTTCAAATTCATTTATAAAAAAAAAATTATTGTTTCTCTATTTTTAATTTTCTTTCTTAGCTTCATAATTAAATGATTTTTTTCAAGACCGGTAACATAATTTGAATTATAAATATAATAGTGTTATGTAAATTATTGAATATCTTATTTGGTTTTAAGAATTTTAGTGTTAGCTATCACTATAACTACACTCAATACATAATATAGGAATGATATTTATAGTTATAAGTTGTCTATTATACTAGAATTAGATAATATGTTAATTTATTGCTTAAAATAGTATATATATATATATATACCTATTATTATAAAAAAAATATTTCTTTATAAATAATACTTAAAATTAAAATTAATGTAAAATAAGTTTGTGGGTGAGAAATATAATTTATCACAAATTTTATATCAACGTAAATTTGTAGATAAAAAATTAATAAAATTATTTTTTATAAAAAAGTTATGAAAAATTTAGTAAAATTTTCACAAATAAATTAGTAAAATTTTTTTTCATAAATAAATTTATAATAAATTTTCTATAAATAAATATATACAAAATTTTTATTGTAAAAAATATTTAATAGATAATTAATTTTTTTCATAAAAAAAAATTTGATGAATAAATATTATTATTGTAATAATCAATCTAGTGTTAATATAATAAAAAAATTAATAAATAATTCTAAAATATATTTTGGTAATTAAAAATAACACTATAAGATATGTTGTTCAGTGTAATTGCATAACTTTATTAGGTTCATAATATTTTTATAGTCATTAGAATTCTCATTCTTCTTTTGTTTTATTATTATAAATATTTTTTTCTGGTTTAGTTTTAATAAATAATTTTTTTGAGGAAATGGTATTTGACTTTGACTAAGGATTTTTTAAGTTAAAATATTTAATAATTTTTTACCGTTGGGCCTTAGTCACTGTAAGCCTAACTTACCTTGTTTGAAAGCTGCCAAGTTTCTTAAAGTTAAGCTTTGGATGTGTTCATTTGACACTAAGTTGCATTTTGCATCGTAAAGTTATATATATATATATATATATATATACATATATATATATATATATACATATATATATATATATATACATATATATATATATATATATATAAACAGAAATATCTAATTTACTTCAAAAATAAGAATTAGAAAATTACTTTTTATTTTCATTATTCATTTTTTTAATCTAATTATCCAACTTCCTAACTCAAAAATTAGTATTAAATTAAAATAATAATAAAGATAAAAAATCTATAACTCTTATTTTTAAATTAAATGGTTTAAATCTGCAAATATGTATTCTCAACAAATATCTAATAATTCAACTCTAAATTGAAAAAAAAAAAAAATTTACACACAACTTTTTCACAGTAATTGAAAAAAAAAAAAAATTTACACACAACTTTTTCACAGTAATTGAAAAAAAAAACCACAAATGACAATTAATATTTTTTAATTATCATTTTTTAAAGAAATTTTATTTTTATTTAATTATTATTTTTAAAATTTAAGCTAATATTAATAATTTTTTATTATTTACATTTTTATTATTTATCTAATTTTTAGTTATATATGTATTTATTTATTTATGTTGCGTATAGAAATGAAAAAGTAAAATAGAAAATATTATAAATATCAAAATAAAAAAAATTATTATATATTTTTTAAATTTTAAAAAAAAATCTTATGGGAAATTAATAAAGAAACATAGATACTAAAAGTAAAATAAAGAAGTTATTAACTGCAATTAAAGCATGCCACAGAAAAATTGTGGTGTCTCACTGTAGTCGTATCTCTCCAGGGAATTTATCAAATCACTATATTATCGTTACTAATTAGTGTGTGAAAATCTCAATTACCACTCACCATAATTCACATTTAATCACGCAAGTTTTTATGAAAACTCTAAAAACACACTATACCTTTGAAAAGATTTCTAAAACCTTTAAAATTTAAATAGTTTCTTCGTTCTCAAAGTCACATCTCACAGATTAGATGACCAAAATCTTTCTAAGCATTCATCAATTCAATTTACTTTTTGAGAATAAGACGTCTTATTACCATAATAAAATTAATATTGATATTAAAAGTAGTTAAGATTATAAACCTACGTTAAATCCTTGAAACTGTAGTTCTATAAAGGCCAAAATCATGAACTACAATCAACCACAAATCCACGACACCAACGTTCATCCATTTTCTAAATTATAGACCTTACTAAAGTAAAAGTTAATACCTGAGATGTGCTTTACTCATACTATCTTCAATGATTTATCTGTGTATAATGCAAATATCCCACGATTTAACAAGTCATTCCCTAGTGATAGATCATAGATACAAGTAATTAATAATTTAAAATGACTTGAAGTAGTAATAAGCCAAAACAATCTGTTCAAAGTTAAAAATAACTATGAACTTATAAATTTGAAGTTAAGATAGCTTATAAATTTTAAACTTAATTTTGCCAATCATAACTGAGACCTGAATGTTTGGAAGGCACAAACCAAGACACTAAAAATGCAGAAAAAATGAACATTTTCAGAGATCATTATGAACTCTGAAATACTGAACACCAAACACGAGTTTTGATATTAATGCAGGTGGACAAAAGTGCAGGAGAAGCACGAACACTGGTAGTTCTTGTTATTCTTTCTTCTTTCTCTTCTCCTCTAACTCAAGAAGATCATCCAACACCTTGTCATCCAAATACTCAAACTCAATAACTTCTCCTTGTGTAGTTGAAGAACTTCCAATGACCCTAGTAGAAGAAGAAGACGACGATGATGATGACAAGAACGGGAGATGACAATGGTACTCATCAGGGAAATTAAGGATTGCAAGAGCACCCCTCAAACCAATGGCTGCACGATCATAAGCTCTAGCTGCTGCTTCTGCTGTGTCAAATGTCCCCAACCATTGTCTTCCCGTAGGTTTTGTTGGGTCTCTGATCTCTGCT
Organism: Macrotyloma uniflorum; assembly: GCA_016859785.1. Taxonomy (NCBI): domain Eukaryota; kingdom Viridiplantae; phylum Streptophyta; class Magnoliopsida; order Fabales; family Fabaceae; genus Macrotyloma; species Macrotyloma uniflorum. The sequence continues at coordinate 7,675,230 of BDMB01000001.1, forward strand.
CCAAACTTACCCCATGGCCTCCTTCTCACACCACGGTACCTCCCTTCTTCCCCTCCCTTCTCCTTCTCCACTTTACGTCGCTCGTCCATGTTGTTATATCTTGTTCTTCAGTTCTTCCCAGGTAACAGAAACAATCTTATTCGAGACAAAGTTGGATATTAACTATGAATATCACTTTTAGCAGAAACTCCAACGTTGATTCACTATATTGAGAAAGACTAGCCTTTTGGTTAGAACTCACCAGTTGATACGTTACCTGTTTGCTTATCAAAACCTTGTTCTCTTCTATTACCACTTTTCAAGTTTTCTTTTGCACTTTTTTGTGCAGGGTCAGATATGCCTATGCTATACATTTATGCATACATATATATGAGTATTCTGTCACTTTTTCTAACAATCTTTGGCGATGAAGTGTAAAAACTCGATTCGTCAACTTATAACTTGAACGTAAATATTTAAACCAGTTGACCGAGAAAATGAGACTTATTTGGCTCATATGATGTATGTGGTCCGTGGCTTTAACAGCGATTGTTCAGTGCACTTTTCTATTAGGTCTATGTGGGGTTGTGATAGCTTAATGCGCGTATTGAAGTGATTATTACATTAATTATCTGTGACCTAATTCAAATTTGCTAAGAACAATGGACTTGCATGTTAACAACATGTTTTGACCTAGATCATTCGGGTGTTTACTAGATAGACCTATTTGCAATAATAAGATTCCTTTCATTCTTGGTTTTTCAGTAGAAGATTCCTTTCATCCTACAATAATCTTCTTTTGGTTAGAACAAAACGCTTTTGATTTTTCCTTTTTGCAATGATTGTGGCCAAAAAGCCCTTTATTTTATAAATTCATCTGATTAAAGGGGTCTAGACAATAACATTCAAGTGTGAGATTTTTGTTAATGATTAGATGTATGTTACTTTGTCTAGCTTAGATATTTATTTATTTCTTCTATCTAGAGTTTATTATTGGTCAGATTTTTTAAAGAATCGCAAGTGAAAACCTAGCAATTCATAAATATTGTAAAAGTCTATTGATTCAGATTTTGTTTTAGTTCATTGTAGATCGGATATTACAATTTCAACACTCATGTGTAGTTTGCAATCACTACTAGGTAGAATCATTCGTCAAAGAATATAAATTATACAATTCTACATCGGTTAGAAGTATATAACCTATATAGTAGATATTTATATCTGTATCAATTATTGTTACAACTAAATAAAATTTTATATTTCTACACTGGTTCATAAGTAATGTAGTAAATATTTATTTTTGTTTTTTTATAATAATTTTTTTTAATTTAGGAGCTTCCTAACTTAAAATTAGTTAAATTTCATTTCATGTATGTTTTAAATTTGTATTTAAAAAACATGTTTTCGATAATAAATAACGTTGTCTGCAAATATATTACTTTTAAAAATCATATTAAGTGTATATAAAAAAAAAAAAAAATTACTAACCGAGAGTATGTCAATTTAACTTTGTTTTTTTTATAGGTAAGACTATGCGTGCTTGTGTCATGGATTTGCACAGCTTGATCATCGTAACTTCGTAAGTCAAATATTCAGATTGCTCATCATCAATTGCATCACTTTGTTCCGTTTCACAGGAATTGTGGAAGGCATTTTCCTAAGACACTCATAGGGGTGCCATTGGATGGATTGATTCAATCCAAACCTGAATAAAATAAAAGGGATAAAAATTCAAATCCATTTAATTATATAAAATTAATTTAATTTTTTTAATTTATGTTAGATTTGAATTTAAATTAAATTAAATCTATATTTATTTAATTATTAAATTTAGATAAAACTTATATTAAAAATTTGATTCAATCCAATATAATTTTTTATATAATTTTATACATTTTTATCTAAATCTAATTTAGTTAATTTAATTTAATTCATTCTACTTTAATATAAATTATTTTAATTTGACTTATTTAATTCTCTATATCACCTTATTTTGATATTATTTGACTTCTCTAATTTAATTTCACTTATTGTAATCAAGTTCAACAAAATTCAACCAAATTCGATAAGGTTTGACTAAACCTGATAAAACTCGACTTAACTTAATCCGTCTCGATTAATCCTAACTAGACTAATTCGCCTAGACTTATTCACCATAATCTATCTTGAATCGACTTTAACTTAACTCAACTCATTTGACCTGACCTAATTCAATCCTAATCCGATTTGTCGTAACCAATTTATTTTTAACTAATTATGTTTATCTTGATTCAATCAAGTTTGTCTTAATCTAATATTTTTGTGAAATTTTTTTTTTATCTTATGCACTTTTTCTTTTGTGAATTTGTTAGTTTTTTTAGGATAAACTAATTTGATAGGTTTAACTAAAATCAATAAAAAATTATCTTGATTGAATAATTTATTAGGATAAAGTTTTATTTTAAATTTTAAAAATTAAAAAAAATACAATTCATCTAATTGGTTGAATTTAAACAAAAAAAATATATAAATTTAAATTGATGATAATATAAATTGGATTTAGATAATTATGAACTGAATATTATTACGTAAGTGTGAAAATATATAGAGTAAGTAAATTTTTTAATTTCGTGAAATTACTTATAATATTTATGTGTTTTAGAGGAAATTAATTGTTTAAAATATATTATGGTGACACCCTCTAATATATCAGAACATATTCTTACACTGTGTTTATGTGAGAGGGTTAAAGTAATCATAAAAAAAAAAAGTATTGTGTCGAATGTAAACACCACGTAAAGAAGGAGTATGAGGTGGAACATATGAAACTCCATACATGTTCTTCCCTCTTTTTTTTTTTATTATTATTATTATTATTATTATTATTTTTTATTTTTTTTTATTTTGTTATCTCCTTCCAAGTCGACCTTTTGTTTCATTTTCTATTATTTATTTGGATTAAAGGGAGGTCAGAGCTTTTAAAAGGACTTGAAATGATTCATAAATTTCTTTCAGAGAAATCAATGGTTTTGATTTGTTTTGGAATTAAAGATATAAAAGGAAGTGCCACAAAAGGAAATTCATAAGTATTAAATTATATATAAATTGTATTCCTTTTCAAACATATGCATTACTTATAATTAAAATGTTATTGTTGATACTATTGCTGCAACTACATCTTTTATAACTTTAACCTACTTAATTTCAATAGAAACTATAGGAGAATCAAGCATGTTGAAAATCCTATATATTATTTTCTTTGGGTAGCTTTGGTTTAAATATACACTGAAAAGACATCGAATAAAATATTTTATTAAAAATTACTTTAAACTTCTTAACCAATACCCTAATTTTTACTTAAATATTGTAATATTTTAGGTTTATTGGGTGATCATTTATATGGACCAAGTATATACATGTCGAAAGAAAAAGAAGTCAGACGAATAGAAAAGAAAATGGTGCTTTTTCATTCTGTTTTAGTGGAGGCTTTTATTTTTGTCTCAATCACTCACAATACGACAATTACGCATGTTGCTTCCATGAATCTTCTTCATAAAAGTTCCTCCATTATTACAATATTTTTTTCTTTTTGTGTTACCTCTTACTGTTCCATACGAGAGGCAAACGCAAAAATAATTAAATAAATAATTAAATAAATAAAAATAAAAATATTTATGTAACTATTTTATAAAAGTTTTTCTTTTTGTTTGATAATTTTTATTAATGGTAATGAAAATAGTTCTTTTCTTTTTATTTTATAATAACTACTTTCGGAAATGAATAAAGGTAAGAATAGAAACAGTGACATGTTAGTTTTATCATTTTTTTTTTCTTAACACCTTAATGCGAAACATAAATATTTACAAATTAGGTTATACTTTTTATAACGAATAAAGGAAAAAAAAATCATAATTTATATATGTTGGTTAAAAATATAATATAAATATGATCTAGTGACCGTTTTTACGTTGACTTTGGAAAAAAATTAATATAAGATTAAATTACATCTATGATAATTAAACATTCTTAAATAATTAGATCTTTAAAGGAAAAATATTAAATTTATGTGTATATGACTTTTAGATAAATAAATTTCAAATTCGTCTTTTTTTTAATGAAAAATTTACCAAAATTTAGTTTAATTTATAAAAGATAGTCTGAATTGAATTGAATAATTATTAGTTTAATTTATAAAAAATAGTGTGAATTGAATTGAATAATTATTTAATGTAATTCACATTTAATTATTAAATTAAATTTTAATTAAATCTAATTTAAATTTTAAAATATAAAAAATTAAATTATAATTATATAATTTTGTAAATTAGAGAAGAAAGAAAATACTTGAAACACGTATAAATTAATTTATATGATTTTTAATTTGAATTGTAGAGGAGAAAATAGAAAATAAAAAAAAAAAAAAATTCTCAAATATCAAACTTAAATATGAAATATCTCTATAAATATTAAAAAATATTTATATTTTTCATGAAACAAATTTGAAGGTAGTATTTAAAATTAATACGAAATATAATATTTTTTACAAACTTTCTACAAATTTTTTTGTAATAATAAATTTTAATAAAAAATTATTTTTTATTATTTTTCAAAAAAATCATATGTTATAATCATTATTTAATTTATAAGTTATTATTTAATTTATTAAAATTATAAAGTAATTTATTTAATATTAAATTTATGATTAAAAATATAATTATCCTAAAAGTTTGTTATATAAATAATTATATAATATTTTATTTTTAACGAGAAATTAAATTTATAATTATATATGTAAAGAGGAATTATGATTCCGAGAGAAAAATATACTGTTTGTATTTTTTTTTATCAGACAAAAACATACAATTTTATTTATTTGAAAAATTAGATATTCACGTCAATTTCACTATCATTATTTCTAATAACAAATTCAGATAAATTTTGACTTTTTCTTATAATGAATAAAATATGAATTTATAAAGAATTATTTATAATTATATTATAATATTTATTATAATAAAAAGATGTGATTAAATATAGTTATTAATTATTAAAAAAATATGATAAAACACGAGTTTGTTTGTTTTTTTTATTAAAATTATGTTTCATATAATGATTTTAATATTTTCTTTTTAACAAAATTTGTGCCTACGATTTTTTAGTTTTATTTATATTCCCATAGACCTTCCCCCATGTTTCGAGAATTTGTGGGAGCCATCTACTCCTACTTCGATATCGATGCCACCGCTTCAAAAGTAGGCTTTCGATAGGACGAGGTGATCTTCATCCTTCTCCCACTATGCTCATTACATACGAATTTCATTAAAAAATACACTGCTGTGAAATCGTGCTTAAAAGAAAAATAGAAGGTAAAATCATAGTATATAACACCATAGAAAGTACCATTAATAAGTCTAGCAAAATAATAACTTAAACAACAAAAGATAAAAATAATTAATAAAATTTAAAAATAAATTATAAATAAAAAAACTTTATTTTTTAATCTTTCTTATCTTAAGTTTATTATTTCTATAAAAAATCTTTTTTCACTTTTTTTTTAATTAATTTTCTCATCTTCCATCCTTTTTCAGATTTAACTAATATATTATAATAAAATAGATATATTATATTTTTTTAAATTCGTAATTTTTTTAAATTTTACCTAAATACATAAATAGTAAAAAATTTATCACCTAAAACTAAATGAGCCAACACATACACATGTTAATTAATGTCTTACATGCAATCAACTGTCACACCCATGATGGGTCTAGTTAGGACGCAAAAAAAAGTTGTACAACCATATTACTCAAAATCAATTAGTGAAGACATACATATATTCAGATCACCCTTAGCTGAATACCAATAACAGAATAAATGGGAAAGTTATGAAGAAAATAGAATAAATAATTTCAAAGTGACTGTTATGACACTAATAAACAATGTAAAGTCAAGTCAAGCATGATAAAAAAAAATTAGTATGCAACATTCAATGAATGACATTACATACAAAAACATGAAAAAAAAAATTAAAAAATGGACGCAAGTAGTAGGTAGGCATATATCACAAATTTAATAAATCAATGTATATACAATCTAAGAAAAAAAAAACACTTAAATCTTAATCCTACGTCTGATAACAACAATTAAATATCTATAATTAACTTTATAATTATATATAAAATATTATAAATATTATATATGCTTTATGTTTTAAGTTAATTTTTTTAGTATATCATTTTTTATTTTAGAGAATTAAGATTTGATACTAGAGAATTTTCTATGTGAGTAATAATTGGATGTTAATATTATTTTCATGTTTCCTCTGTCGTATTTTACTAACAAAAATCAATGAAATACTTGCAAACACAATAAAAAAAAAGGAAGACGTGATGAAATGTTAGGGTTTAAAAAGGAGGTAACGATTCTCATTTTCTTATTTCCAAAATAATCAATAAATTAAAATTTAAAAATAAAAAACATTTGACAAAAACATTTGAAAATTAAATATAAAAGAATTACCACAAAAGTTTTCAGTTCTACTTTCATTTGTATCCTTTGATGTCTCAAAATAAATAAGTTTATATATTTATTTATCATACTTTTAAAAATACGGTTCAATGTAATAATAAACTTATTTATAATAATAAACTTATTTATGAAATATTTTTTATAGATTTCTTTTTTATAAAAAAATTAATTACTCATTAAAATTTTTTTATAAATTTATTTTTATAAAAAATTTATAAATTTATTTGTGAAATTTTTTTATTGATTTATATGTAAAAAAAATTTCATAAATTTGTTTTTAAAATTTTTTTATGATTTTTTTTTAAATAATTTCTTACTAATCTATTATTTATAAATTTATGATGGTGAGAAATTTGTTGAAAGTTTATGAAAAAAATTATATTTTTTTATTAATTTTAAATATTATTTAAAATTTTGTTTTATGGAAAATATGAAATTTTTTCTATAATGATTATATAAGATAGTTAAGATTTCTTTTTAAGTTTTATTAATTTAAGTTCCTTCGTATGATTTCCACCTTATATCTATGGATTTTGAGAGACTATACTGGTTCAACCATTTTTTTAATGTTGTTTGAGAGTTAGGAAAGTTAAAGTGATTTTAGGTTGGATTTGTATGGGCTTACATGTAGCCCAAAGTCCAGAGGAATCAAAATCCATGAGATTTGTGGAATCTGTAATACAAAAACATGTCATAATCATATTGTTATTAGAAAAATAACCCTTCAAGTATCATATGATATATTTAATTATAATAATCGATATTATAAAAATTAAAATATTTAAGAAGCTTAATATATTAGTTATAATAGCTTTATATGTTGAATATCTCATCTTGTACTTATTATACGTGATTCGAATTTAACTATGAAATTTTATCCATGAGAAAACTATATTATTCAAAGAAACATAATATATTTCAAATAAAGCTATATAAGATCAAGATTACTTAATTCAATTTAAACTAATTTATAATTCAAATAAGTTAAACTAAAAAATTTATTTTAATTATTAATATTATTCATATGTGAAAGGGTTTAGTTAAATAATTATTTATATTTACGTAAATGCAAACTTAGGAATTAATAATATAGCTATACCTATTTTTATTAAATTCTGTAGATAAATTCTGTTTTTAAACTCATTGAACAAATATTTACTATCATCATAAGAAATATTTTGTTTAATTTCTTTATGATTTTTTTAATCTATATATATATATATATATATATATTTATGTGTGATTGCACATCACCCTTTTGATTAGAAATTTTTTTTTAATTAATTTAAGCTATAAGATTTGAGAGAGTAAGTAAAATAATTTGAATCTAATTAAACATAAAAAAATTGAAATATTTATTCAATTGAGAATTTTTAATATTATACAAAATAAATTAATAATAAAGTCACGAAAAATGAAGAGTAGATTTATATGAAAGATGATTTTATAAAATACAAATTTATAAAAGAATTTTGTAATTAATACAATTTAATATTTTTATAATTAATAATATTATTATCAATTAAAATTTATTAATAAAATTTCTAAATACATAATACTGAATCAAATCTAATAATATTAATTTATTGAGTAAAAAATTATATATAATGAAAATAATATTTACAAAATAAAGAAATATTAAAAATTTGCCATAAATACAGATTATATAATACTTATTATAAGCTTTTAATTATATAATATTAAGATAAGGTTAATATTGTTATTAATAAAATTAATTTGGTTTATGTTATTTTATTAATTAATTTTAATATTATACATTAAAATATTAATAAATATAGATGATTAAATTTAAATGTAAATAATAAATTTATATATTAATTTCAAATTTTATATTATATTTTTATTATTGATATGAAAAAATTTCACTATTATGATTTTTATTTGGACAAAATAATATTTTTTTATTTACGTTTATTAATTTATTTTATTGTAAATTTGAGTAACGATTAATCTTTTATATAATATTCATGTTGAGTATTTTGATTTAGAAATAAAATTTGAACTAATATAAAATCAATAATTTTCCTTTTAAATTATATGAAATTCAAGTTGATTTACTAAAATATTTGTACTTATATATGAGATCAATAAATTTCTTCTCAATTTATAAATGATAAAAAGAACAAAGAGTAATCACATAAAAAAAAAAGCTTAAACTTCTCACAATCACACTATTAATCATTTTATTTGAATGTATAATATATTGGTTATAGACTAAATTGAATATTTAATAACTCTTAAACATTAAATCATGATATTTATTTTGAACATAACAATATTTATTTGTATTTTTATCTAAGTAAGAGGGTAATAAAAGGAGATATTTTAAAATTCGTGGTAAAATAAGATTATATATAATTTATTAGATATCTTATATCAACAATAATAAAAAAAATATATTAAATATTGATTTGCATTGACTAAATATAAATATTTTTTTCGTTGACTCACACTCCACAATATTATGTCCACCATTTTTTTAGGATGCATCTATAAATTATATTATTAAAAAATTACAATAATTATATATAAATAAGAAATACAAATTTCACATCTATATATTAATCTTTAAATGGGATATGATATTACAAATACTTAAAATTTCTCAAATTTTCTCAAATTTTTATCTACGTATAATGAGAAAGATGTATAGTTTCAATACCTTTTCCTAAATTATTTAAGATATAATATGATCGTACATTCATTTTATTGAGGAAAGAATATATATTATTTTATTCTTTTTAATTACACACAATTTAAGAAATTTAATTACTATCGACCTAAACAACTCATATGTAAAATATAATACTACTAAAGTCTCAATTTTCTTTGATATAATCATTGAATTGTATATGATATTTAGAAGACCAATTAAAGAAATTATAATACTTCATAACTCACTTCACCAACCTCTTGGACAAATCTTAAAACTTATCCCTTCCATCAAAATACTAATTTATTTTGCTATATTTATGTACTAATATTTTTACACTACAAAAATGGTGGTTTATAATTTTATTATGTATTACCTTTAATTTTCTTTATTTCTTATTTATTATTAAGTACTAAATCAATTAAAATTAAAAAATTAAAATAATAAATTAATGAATAATTTTTTTTAAATATTACAACAAAAACTATAATAATTTTTGAAAAAAATAAAATTAAAATAGTATTACATGACATAATTTTATTTTATTATATACTTACATAAAAGTCTGTGTTACAAATTTATATATATATATATAAATCATATTTTAAAACATATCTTTAATTTAAAATAAAATTATAAAAATTATATTTTATGACTTTAATATTAAAATTTTAATTAAAATAAAGTTATACTTTAAAATATGATTTTTATAGGGTTGAAGTCATGTTTAAAAAAAAAAAACAATTAGATAATATTTGAACCTCCAACATCTAATTAAGTAAAAATATTTTTAGAAATACGTAATAATAATATATATTAAATATAGACAACTTTGACACAATTATCAAATCCGCGTGAATTAAAGTCTAATAAATCCAAAATGGACTTAAAAAACTTTATAAAATGATAAAATTTGAATAGTGTTCTAATTTTCGTAAATATTTTAAAGAACAAATTATTAGATGATTCAAGTTAGATGATTTATATTAGGGGTGTTTAGAACCGAACCGACCCAAAAAAAAACCGAAAATCGATCCAAAAAACTGCAAACCGATTAAAACCGCAAATTTTTGGATTACTTTGGATTTTTTTTTTCCAGATCAATTTTCATCACATCATTTCACCCTCTCCATGGTCAATAGAGATTGAAGAATACTTGCAAGATATTGAAAGAATTGAAATGGGTATTTTTCATATTCTACCTAAACTTTTTTATTGTCTAATTATTTTTTATCTACTTTTTTAATTCTATTGATTATTATATTTTATATGTTTTTAGAAATTGGTCCAGTCCTACCACTACATGAAGAGAATTCTGATGTTGAGTCTGATTAGTTATTACAGAGATTAATTTTTATATGGTATGATGATTTCTTGACAAATTATGTTTTTTTCTTATAAAAAGTGTCAAGAAATGTTGCAATTTGAATTTAACTAATCATGTTTTATTTTGTACAGGTTGTAATTATTGATATTTGACAATTGATCTACTTGGATTTTTTTTGTGTATTTTTGTTAGTGGTTTTGTCAAATATTATAGTGTTATTTTGTTGGTATTAAATTAAAACAATATATGATTTGATGGTTAAAAAGATACATTTTTTCTATTTCATGTTTTTTTTTAATCGGTAATGACAAATATATTGATAAAAATTGGTATTAAAAATACAAAAAATATAAAATATAATTGAGCAAAAGTGTGCAAAAAAATTAAATAGTAATATTATCATTTTTTTGTTTTCAATCTTTTATCTAACCATATGAAATCTAGTCAATGATATAATTTTATTAGTTTATTATTTAAAAAGATAAAAATAGTCAATTATTAATAAAAAAATAAAATTAAAAAAAAAACCGCAAAAACCGATCCAAATCAAACTGCTAAAATTGGTTTGGTTTGGTTCGGATTTTTTTTTATTTCAAACCGAACCAAACCGAACCGCAAATAATTTTTATATTTGATTTGGATAAATTTTAGCAAAAAATCGAACCAAACCACACCGCGAACACCCCTAATTTATATAATGTCTAATATTTAAAAAAAAATATATAAAAACAGTTTAAATAAAAACATTAGGAAAATAAATAATAAAAATATAGACTTATTTATTTATATATATATATATTTGTTTTAATTAAGTTAGATAGATACTTAATTTTCTCTAAGTTAAAGATTCAACATATTGGTTTTATAATACCAAGTCTTTTTTTTTTTTTTAATAAAAAATTTACATAAAATTTGACTCTTTTATAAAAGATATAAAAATTATAAAATATTTTTATAATGAAATTATTTATTAAAAAATAAGAAATAATATTGTTTATGTAATACTGAATTTACATCAATTCAATCTTATAAAATATTTCACAAATATTTCATCTTAGAAAAAAAATTATTACTTAAAAAAATGTAATATTATGATTTATTTGATTAAAAAAATGATATGATAAAAAAATTTGATTTATTTTTTTATAATAGTATTAATTAATTGAATTAACCTCTAGCCTTGAGTTCGGCAAGGCGGCGAGACAAGTCGTCCTCGTCGACCTTGTCGGCTTCCTTGAACGGAACGGCGTGAGTGGCGGGCTGAGGGAGGCCGACGAAGACCTCGAGGCCGTAGTCGTCGGCTACCTGCTGCATGAGGCTGTTGACCTCTCCTTCAGGAGTGGAGAGAGAGGTGGATCCGGCCATGGCGCTCTCCATGAACTCAGCCTGGACCTCCATGTTCACGAACTGCTTCTCGAACTGATCCATCGTCTCCGACATCTTCTGCAGGTTCTCCGTCGACGAATCCAGCGATTTGACGATGTTTCCCATCGACTTGCTGATTGTCGTCATCTTCGCCTGGGTGTCCAGCCGCGCCACCACGGCGTCGAGGCGCGAGGCCAGGCGGAGGTAGTTCATCTGCTCCGTGCGCTTCCGGATCGCGTTCTCGGCGTAGATCCGCGCGCCGTCCATGTTGCCTTTCTCGATGGCCTTTTTAACCTTGAGCTTCTCCGCTTTCTCCTCCTTCTCGCACTTTCGCGATTGACGCTGCAGCGACTTCGACATGAATTTCAACTCCATGATCTGATTCACGAGCTTCTCCGTGTTCCCCATCGTATTCGCTTAGCTTAGGGTTTTTCGATTCCCAAAATTCAGAGAAACGGAAAGAGAAAGAAGAGGAATGGATTATGATATATAATAATATTTACTAATATAAATTAATTAATTTTAATAAAATAAATAAATATTTTTAAAAACTAAATACTTTTTTATTTTTTAATAAAAAATTAAATATATTTTTTTGGAAAATAAATAATTAATTGAATAATTGATAAAAATAATATTTCATTTAAACTCAATTTTATTTCTTCTAATAAAATCATTCATTCTATTCATATATATATATATATATATATATTCCTTTTATTTATAAATAAGATTTTTATAATAAAACATCTTATCTTATATTATATTTAATTTATCTAAGTATGAAAAACGGGATGAATACAATATGTTGGAGAAAATGAAAAATAAGGAATTGAGAGCTTACAGTTAATATTATAAATAAAGTTCATATCATATAATGAAAAGAAAAACTGAGTGATGATAGTTGATAACAGATGATAATGAGTAACGGTTTTTTAGTTAAGTAACAAAAAGCATTGTTGTTTATACGTTTCTACTTAATAATTCCGGTATAAGAATTCTGGATACTATAACTTTATATTTAAATTCCATGAACTTTAAGATTAAATATGATTTTAGTTTTAGTCACTTGATATTCTGATGGGAGATAAATTAGTTGAACAACTTTTTTTTTTCATCCCGTCACGAACAAAATAAAGATCCAATTCAGACTGTTTTATTTATGAGTGAAATATTTGGGGAGTATTAATTGAACTTGATGTTCTATGAGAAAAAAGTGTATCCATTTGAGGTCATTAAGAATAGGTGCTATGTTACAATATTCAACCTTTGTATTGCTGCATGAAATCACCTTCTATTTATTTGAATACCATTAAATGATATTGGAACAAGTATTCGGTGGTTGATCTGTGATCATATAAGTTTGATTCCCATGAAAAATTATAATATTTAGTGAGGTGGTACACCATGATATTGTTGAAGATTATGTATGACATGTTTTTTTAATATTATAAATCAATTCAGGTCTTGTTATAGTTACATATTGAAATATTTAATAATTGATCGATAAAGAAAAAGATCATCAACAATAATAGATCCATTTGTAATGAATTTCAATGATGAAACCATTAGAGTTGACTGAAGATTGACATAATGCATGTTGACTTTATGAAAAATATCATAAAATATATTTAGATTGAGAACATATATGTTTGCACCATGTTTGCACTTGAAAACTTCAATTCCAAGAAAGTAATGAAGAAATCTAAGATCTTTTAAAACAAACTTAGCATGCAGATAAGAGATAGGAGTTTTAATATCAATAAGGAGTTTCTAGTAATTATGATATCATTTTATATATTAGGATAAAGATAATTAAGGATTTGTTGAACCTAGTGAATAAGGATGTGTCACTTTTAGTGAGAGTAAAGCCAAGAGATGTGAGAGTGTTGCTTAATTTTTGAAAGAAGCCAAGTGGTTGTGGCATGAAAATAATTTCTTCAAATTCTCAATGAAGAAAGACAATTGAGAATGCTTGGCAAAATATCCAAAAAGCCTTTAGACACACCCAGCTATTCGAATGAAGTTGGGTGGGACAACATTCAAAGCACGCAACACCGACCGTAAAGTCATTGAAGGGGAATGCGTACATGAATATCCAAGAATAAACACAAATACATGTAAAAGAAGTCTTTGTCGAAACCCTTTCGGCCATGACAAACATGGTCAATTGGTTTGCATCGACGTGCTACAACTATGCCATCCCCAAAAATCATGATCCTAGACGAAGTCCCAGATGATTTTGGTTCTGCTAAATAGGGGAAAACTACTCGGTTACATTGGACGAAACTCATTTGTACCCTGATTGTTCAGGAAGGTCATGACGTAACTACTCGTCCTCCAACAAAGAATCAATAGAAGCCTCACTTACTACCCCCAAACAGACTTAGTCGGTATAGGATTGAGAACCTCCTCGACGACAAGTTTCCCATCATGACCTCAACAAGACTTGACGATGACCCACTCTCCCCCATCGATGACCCCGAAAGCTTTCCAAAGCTCGAACAAGAAAAAGAAAACATACCGAAAACAATCTTTCAAGAACAAGTAGAAGTAAAACCACTAGTCTTCTCCCATTAAAACCATACTCATCTAACTAGCAAAAATCATCATTATCTTAGGCCTTGGCGAAACCGTTCAACTTCCCAGTACCAAAACGTTCAACTAACAAATCTCTTCATTTCTCCTCAGGCCTCAAGCAACCTTAAGACTCTCGACCTCACGATTCATTTAAGATTTAGGGGACTAGTGTATGGATAGGTTACTTGATAACCTCCAAGATAACCCTAAACCTACCTTAATTATAGATTATTTAAGCATAAATAGTAGGTTATTTTGTAACCTCTTGAATTACCCTAAACCTACCCTAACCATGGATTACTTAAGTATAAACTAGAAGGTTAGGTCACATGAACAACTTTATGTGATACTGACCTAAACCCAGTCACTTAGTCTATTTTATGATATTATAAATAGGTATTAAACAATAAGGTAAAATAAAATTCTTTTAATGATTTTTCATTTTTGGAGTGTAATTAATAGAAATCTAATTATGGTTGAAGAAATAAATAAATGTCACTGTAAAAAATTATAATCTATAACTATTAATAAAAGAAATTGATTTTTTTTAACTGTTATATTAATATAAATATTTTTTATTATATTATTTTAAATATTTTATAATTATTTTACACCTATATAATTGAGTTTGTATTTTCACTAAGTATTTATTTTCATAAAAATACAGTTGACGAAAATAGATCTACGAGAATTTTTTTTAGAATTAAAAAAAAAATATTATGAATTTTAAGATGAATTTATATATATATATATATATATTTTCTTTTTTTAAATTGTGAAAACTTATAAAAAAAATTATATATATAATATTAATATTATAATATATCAAAAGACATAATTAATTATATATCAAAAGATATAATTAATTATATAAAATTAGATGCATGTATATGTATATGTTATGATAAAAAAAAAAATTTATTTATTTATTATTTTATTATAATAATAATTAAAATTAAAAATAATAAATAAAATTAAAATAATAAATAATTATTAATAAAAAAAATTATTTATAATAATATTATATATTAATAATATTTATGTTTTTATAATAATAATTAATTAAAAAATAATAATAAAATATAAAATTAAAATAATTAATTTATTTTAATAATAATAAATAATTAAAAATAATATAAAAATATAAAATAATTATTTAATTTTCTTCTTTTTTTATTTTATTTATTTTTTTATTTAAATAATCTTATTTTCTCTTTCTTTTTTTTTTCTTCATTTTTTTTTCTTTACCTTAAATGAGAATAAAAAAATTTAAAGAAAATAAAACTAAAAAATCACCGCCTCTTTAATTTTGGTTTATGATCAGAAGTCCCATTATAACAGACTGGCGTCTATTTATACCTGACGGCGTCTGTTTGTACTTAAAAGTAGCACTGAAAATCTTGCGTATCCAAAATAAAATAAGTTTTTACGATACCGTTTGACTCTGTAAGGCACGTGACAACCTCCGATTGTTAACTTTGACTAAATCTATAATAAAAATATAGATGTATTATTTTTTATTTTTTTATCATCTATCTTAGTTAAAATTTAATAATTATATTAATTTAAATTCATATTTTTTAAATTATATGTATTATAATTTTATTTTATATGATTTTATTTACAATATAAAATAATTTAATTAAATATGTTGTTTATCGTGTACTTAATTAAAGTTCAAATTTCATACAATTTGTGAATATGAAATTCTTTTTATTATCATTATTAAACACGTTAACTATATATTTTTATAGTAGTGATTATCTTTCATTTCCGTTTTGTGGGATAATAAAATCAGATACCGGAAAATTTACATACTGCAATGAATATTTTATTAATATTACACACCTGAAAATATTTTGTTTTTTCTTTTATATATAAAGAAATATTTTAATACTGTTATACACACATTAAAATTTCAACCAACAAATAGTAAGTAAAAGGTGAGTTATCGAGACAAAAATATTTTTATTTTAAAATATTATTTTAAGAATAAAATAAAAAATTGATTTGTATAGAGAAAAAACTTTATTATATATTATTTTAATAATATAATATATAATATTCCCGTTACGCTGTGAGAAAATAAACGGAGGGAACATAAAACTAACACGGTTGACGGTTTCTCTGGTTCAGTGTCTTCAAAACCTTAACAAGACTTGTTGCTCAAGCCATGCACCTTAATAACCTCTCTGCACGTTTCGTTTACACACACAAATGTTTCTGTAAATCACCATACTTTGCTTCGGAACCTACTGATTATTTTATTACTGTTTTTATTTTCATGGACCAAGAATTGTCATCTTTTTTAACATATACATGTGATGTGAGAGATATCACAGTACTCATATAAATGAATATAAATTTTATCTCAGTAAGAATAAATTACATCTATGGAATCACCTGATATCAAACAGATGGAAGAAATACCAACAGTTTATTTTAGAAATGAAATAATATAAAACTCAATGTTTAATTCATTGAGAATTTCGTTAGAACTAATAAGAAAAACATAATGAAGCCTTTTAATGAATGGAAGAAAATATATAAGTTTGCCATGGAGATAGTTGCTCTATTTCTTCTTCTCATACTTTCTTGAAAAGACTTTCTGAATAGTTGGCGACGGAGTTGCAGAGAATGTAGTAGATTTGGTGTTATTGGTCTGAGGAGCAGGCCTTGTAGTGTACAAAAGAGCACTTTGAATGGTTGTGTTTTTAGAACTCATGGTGCTTTGTAGATGGAGAGTTGTGAATTGGTGGTGGTGGTGGTGGCTGAGGGAATCGACGTATAGATGCTGAAAAAGAAACTGTTGGAGTTGCTACGAGAAACAATGTAAGATTTTGTGCCTTGGATTTTGATGAAATATAGAGGCGTATTTATAGGTTTAGAGAACGTAAAGATGTGTATTGTAGAAGGAAAATGCCACGTAATTGAATTGATAAACGGTAGCTTCAGCTACAAGCTTATTCCAGCGGTTTCATTGCCAACTATGCAGACAGAGATATTGGTCGCAAAGTTCTTGTGAATTACTCTCTCTTTTCATTCTGAATAGTCAAAGAATTCAGAAAACTGTATAAGGTTTAAGTATATTGACTTCATAAAATAACTTTTTTTTTTTTTTTACTTTCTCATTCTTAAAAATGTGTCAGATGTCAGAAATCAGAAAAACTGAAAGAGAGGTTATGTGTTTTTTCTTTCTTTCTGGGCTTTCCTTTAATGCGATTAGAGTTATAAAAAAGAGAAAAAAAAGAGTCTAATTATTGCTTAAATATAATTATAATATATATATATATATATTTGTATATTGGTATTTTTAAAAAATAGGAAAATATAAATCTTCTAAATGGAATAAACATGATTAAAAGGAAAAATTAGCCAATCAACTACTCGAATGGAAATTAATCTTAAAAAATAAATAAATATTTTATGTCAATAAAATGATTTAAAAAAACAATAATAAGAATGAGAGGGCAAAAGTGAAGGAAAGCACCAAACCTAAAAAATAAACGCCGTTTGACTCCGTTGTTCTGAGGCAAGCCGTGTGGTAAGCGCGGATGGTTGATAATTATAATATTCATTCACGTCGTTAGGTTCTGAGAAAATGGAGGGAAAATACAACTCAGACCACATTTCAAATCTTTGACTGTTTCTCTCATTCAGCATGCAAGCTAGCTGTCCCAAAAACCTTAACTTATTCACCAAGCTACCTTAATAACCGACCATGCTGTGTTTTCACACAGAAATATTATGGCAAATCACCATGTTTTGCTTGGAAACTACTAGGACTCAATTCCATCATGACTCGTTTTATTCTTTTCTTTTATTTTCATAATCTTTAAACTCTACGTAGTTATTGCATTTTAATTTCATTAGAGCAAAGGAATTTTCATAAAATCTATTTTTTGTTCTCCTAGGACCTTGCTGGGAAGCTATAACGAAATTTCGTACAAAACGAATGAGGGTTGTTTTAATTTCATTGACTTGCATATTTTTGGTGTTCTTACTCGGACAGATTCAAGCCAGAATGTTATGTTTATTCGTCTTTGTATTGAAAAAAGTTAAGTTATTATGAGTTAAATACATATATTGGAAGCAGATTCAGTGCCAATCACTTTGCTCAACCTTCGAACAACGTATAGAAGCTTAAAACTAAACTCTTCAAGTTGTTGTAGGAAACAATCTCTGGTTCTCTGCATTGAATTTCGAGGAAATATATGGACATATTTATAGGTTTGGAGAGCGTAAACAAATGTGTCATAGAAAGAACTTGCCATGCAAATAACTGGATGTGAATGAACTAAAAATTGCTTCGGGTGCAAGCTATTGCAAACGTGGCAAGCTTCTACGCATTTATTTCGTTTCGAATTGTCAAACATTTGAAAAAGTAAATGACTTGTTGCTGTTTACGACGTTGTTTTGCTTTCACACCATATATTTCATATCACATGCAATGCCTAGGTTCTTCAGCGAGTTTTTGGTGGGAAATTTTCTTACATAAACTTGTTAGATGTGAAGTAAATTCATTTCATTCATTATTTACAGGTATGATATATATATATATATATATATATATATATAATTAATTAATTAATTTAAAAAAAGAGAAAATATATGGTAGTTGATTTTTTGTATGGCATAACAATAATGTCTTTTTTTTTTTTTATATATATATATATATATATATTTATATTTGTGTTGGACATATATAATTAAATATCAGTCAGCATAATCATGTAGGTTCCTAAAATATTTTATATTGATATTTAAAGTTATATAATGGATTATATATAGTTATTAATTTGTGGAATTAAATTAAAATAAATCTTACATGAATTAACTTAACAAGCTATTTTGAACATAGAACGAAAGTTAATTGATTATCTCTTAAATTTTACTTTCTTAAAAACAATATTAGTCGAATGAATTACACATATTTTTTTTCTTCAATTTCTGCTTCAATCACTTGAAACAAACCATCCATAATATAATTTTAGTCGTCGTCTTCCTCCAACATAATACTTTTATAAGTGTAAATTCACCAATAATGCCCCTCTTTTTATTATTGGATACTTCTAATAAATCTATTTTATAATTATTTTTAAAACTTCATACTACTTCTCAAAATTAAAGAATGTTTCTTTAATTAAGAATGTCCTATGCAATTTATGCACATTTTCATAATCACACGAAACAGAATAAATTTGAATTCCTGACTCAATTCTCAAGGGTTTAAATTGAGATGAAATTGTGATGGTTATAACAATTCAAACTTTCAAACATTACCATGTTTTACAAGAAATTGTGAATTGCTGCTTTATTTATTAGAATGGAAATTATTTCATTATTTCCATTTCTTTTATAAATATAAGAAGGATCCACATAGTATAAGAATAAAAATTAAAAATTTTGTTCTTAATTCCAAAATTCGGTAATTCAATAATATAATATTCTAATTTATCTTAATTATTAGATTATAAAAATAAAGATTAAGTATATTTATAGTTAATCTTAATAGATTAAGTGAATTTTTTCTCTTATATTCTTTCTATATATAATATTTATTAGATCAAATAATCTATTAGTCCAATATTGAATTTGTTTTTTTAATGGTCAAATTCAGTTCAACACCATCTGAGTCATCTTTTATTGATTATATAACAAGTTTCGTATATTAAACTTAAGAGTTAATTTAATTTGATCAAAATTATTAAATATGATTAATGATGATAATAACAATAACTTAAATTCAGTTTTGATAACTTGTGAGCTCTTTTTGGTTTCTGTCTTCTATTTATTTTTGTGATTTTGTATGTAACTTAGTGAATAACTTTCAAATTTTTTGGAACAGGTTTTCCAACAAGACGGAGTTAAATATTTAGGGTTTATTTCTAACATTAAATACGACTATTCAAGAATTCTTGAAGATGCTTCCAAGTATGTTTAATTAATTAGTTTATTATTACAAAAACTAATTATATTATTATATTTTTTAAAATGTCTAGTTAATTTAGATGATAATTGAAAAGTGATGATAAAAAATCCCTAAACAACCCATAAATAAGAATGTCTTTAATAGATATTACCAATAACAGTATTGTGCATGTCTTTAATATCAATTTTATATATGTTAATATCCCTACTAATATGTTACTATGTTATTATTATTAAATGAACTTTTCTTTTATGGAAACTAGTCTGGCGTGATGATAAATTTCTTATAATGTATGAATTCTGTAAGTGAATTATATCATTATAATTGAAGGTTTTATTTACAATAATTTTTATAATATTTAATAAATTTTATAATTATTTTTAAATTTTTTAATAAAAAAATAATTTAACAATAAATATAAATATATTAAAATTAAATTTTACCTATTATCTTTTTTTTTTTATATTTTTTAAAAATATTTTTATTTATTAAAGTTCTTTATTATTTTTTAAAAATTTCCTTATTATATAAATTTTTAAGAATAATTAATATAATAATTAATTTTTTAAATTATTTTAATAATTATTTCGTATTAAAATGATTAAAAACACTATCGATATTAATTATGTAATGTTTTTAATATTAAAACTATTAAAATTATCATATATAAAAATTATTCGTAAACCAATACAAATACAAGCTTCTGTAAAAATAAACAAAGACACGTGAATATGAAAACTAACAAAAGAAATATAGACTTATTTTCTTAACTCAAATTATATGGTAAATATTATAATTAATTTCGATTTTGGCTTTTCTTCGAACCCTTCTTTCTTGCGGAATCTTTCTTATGGCTAAGGTCCTCTTCTCCCGAATAAGTTGATTTTCCATTGCCATGATTAGAACCCTTCTTGCCCTTAGGATCTCCTTTTGGACCCAGGTTTTCGCTTATGTCATCAATCTTTTTATCACCATTCCTAGAGCAGGATAAAAAGTTTGAGAGGATAAAATAATTATAACTATGAATTTAAATATCATATTTTCAGTTAATCAATTTCAACATTAAATAAAAATATGAAAAAATTACCTATAATTTTTTCAGTATAAATATAAGAAAAACATTAACTTTATGAAAAGCTTTCTAAGCACACCTATAATTTAAATTTTATTTATGCCATTTTCAACAAATTTAAATAATAGTTATATTTTTAATAAAAACCTGGTAAAATTGGTAGAGATTCTTATGAAAATATGTCAAAAATTAAAAAATATATAAAAAATTGATAAAAAAAATATTTTATTACATTTTCATTTTATTCTAACATTTCATTATAATTATAATTATTTTTATTTTTATTTTTTAATAAATTTATTTTAGAAACGTTAAAGAATATATATATATATATAGAATTGAATTAAAAGAAGGAAAAAAATGGAGAAGAAGAATACTAAGAGGATAGACATTTAAAGAATTACCTGGAGACATAACGACCATTTGAACCATTTGAACGACCATTTGAACCATTTGAACGACCATTTGAATCCATTCTTCCTTAACAAATATGAATACAAATTGTATTATGTATTCTTTTCTATGTGATTCTGTATACCACACTACTGCGAAATATTTATATACATGCTTCTCCTTGCATCAAGGAATTTCCCATGCAACTCACAGTAAATTAATCCTCTTTTTTAGAACTCTATTTTCATAACTGCATTTCGCCACACGAAACAGAGTAGTTGAGTTTGAAATGTTGAATGTTTGAGTCCGGTCTTAATAATTTTAATAAATATAAAATTGCCAATCTCTTTCATGGTTTTATCACACGACATGTTAATGGCATAATCACATGAAGCAGGGGTTTTTGTGATGTGAAACTTTGAATGTCTGAGTCCAGTCTTAACAGTTAAATTGATGTGAAATTAACAATCTTTTGCACATTTTCATAATCACCAAACAGAGTAAATTTGAATTGCTGAGTCAAGTCTTAATGGTTTAAATTTAGATGAAATTGCTCATGTTTCTTATAATTTCACTGTATGAATTAAAAGAACACCATTTTGACCTTTACTCACGATTCGCTATCTCATTAATTTATTTTTTCTTTTGAAAATTAGATATATAATTTGATTTTAAATTAGGTTAATGAGTAATTTTTGTAAGAGAAATTGCTGGCAAGTTTAAGAGATTTTTGAACTGAATTGAATTGTAGGAAAATGAAAGGAGATTCGAAGGAAAATGAAAGAAGGTTTAAAGTGTTTGAAGAATTAGTTAAAGAGTTGTATTGTTTCCAAAATATGAATACGGAAACTGCAATTAACTGCCACACCGCGTTTTCCTTTACCTTGTTTTTCATCATCATACAATTTCATGTTAACGTAAATCTATATAAATTATTTTTAATATAATAATTTTTATTATTATTATGTTTATAAATTTATAATTAATTTTAATATTTTTATTAAGATATTCTTATTTGATGTAATTTATTTATTTTAAAATTAATATTATATCTTACGAGAATATGATTGTTAATAGATTAGAAAGATAAAAAAAAAAAAAAGAGAAATATTAAAATTTGAAGAAAAAATTATAAATAAATAAAAAACTATTAACGTGGACAAGATCAAATAACAAATTTAAATTAATGTTATGTAATAGATTATGATAATTAAAAAATATTAATATGTTAATTAATAAGTTAAAAAATATAATCAGCTTAAACTTTAATTATAGTTATCTAATCATGGCCTCTTCTATTGAGTATTGTTCTTTTGTTGAAGGTTGTTCTCTTATTATTCATAATCATTTTATTGCTTGTTATCATGTTATTGGTTTTACAGGTAGAAATTACATTACTATATTGATAAAGCCTAAAGGATTGAAATTCTTACATCAATAGTTCATTTTTCTTCCTTGTTCAAACAATCTCTTAAATTGGTTTATCTCTTTGGAGTGAAAAATGTAATATCCTTCTATTTCAATATATTTTTAATTAATAAATATAAAATTTATAAAAAATAAAAAATAAAAAAATTGACTTATATTTATTTTATAAATAAAAACTTATAAAATTAAGAAAATAAAATTTCAAATAAATTTTTTGTTTTTAATTTTCTTAACAATACAATAATAATTATGGTTTATAAATTAGTGAATTAGTACGAAATAAGTTTTAAAAAAATAATTAATTTTCTATTTTACGCACCATTATGTAAAAATATAAGATTCTCTTCAATTACTCCTCTGGTCTAAACTCTACATACGCATAGTTTTAAATATAAGTTGTTCTTTAGTTATACTGTGTTAGGCATTATTACATGAAAAATATATTTTTTATAATTACAAGATATAAAAAAATATCATGAAGATCAGCAAGAAAAAGATATATAAAAATTTGATAAATTACATGTAACGTTCTTAACTATTATTTTTAATATTATTTTTTTCTAAATAATTTTTTCAAAATAAATAAATAAATAATTTTTTAAAACTAATAATAACTTAAAATAAAATAGATATAAATATTTATTTTAAAAAAATATTTCATAAATTTCTTATGATTATAAAAAAAAAAAAATCTATATAATTTCATAATAATTTTATTATATCTTAAAACTAGACTATTTATAATAATATTATAATTAAAAAAATAAAAATAATTACATTTACTCCTATTATTTAACAAAAATACATCATATAAAATAAAGTATAGAAATTTTTAGGAGTTTTATCAAAAATAATATTATTTTAATATTTTATTATAAAATTTTATTTTGTTAATTAAAATTCAATTACAATACTAAATCTATTTTCTGACTTTTTTTTCCAAAGATAATATTATTTTAATATTTTATTACAAAATTATATCTTATTAAAATTTAACTACAAGACTAAATTTATTTATTAGATTTTTTTTTCAAAAATAATATTATTTTAATATTTATTACAGAATTATACCTTAATGAAATTTAATTACAAAACTAAACTTATTTCCTAATTTTAATTTTAAAATTTAAATAATATTTATATATAAAATAACAAAATTAATATATTATTTAAATATATTTAAATAATTATTAAAAATAATAAATAATAATTTTTTATAAAGGTTCAATTTCATCAAGAAATATGTAGAATTAAGAAATATGTTTAGTCTTGTAATTACATTTCATCAAGCTATAATTCTGTAATAAATATTAAAATAATATTATTTTTGAAAAAAAAATCTAAAAAATAGATTCAATCTTGTAATTAACAAAGTATAATTTTGTAATAAAATATTAAAATAATATTATTTTAAAAAAAAGTTCTAAATAATAGTTTAAGTGTTGTAACTAAATTTTAACAAAGTATAATTCTGTAATAAAATATTAAAATAATATTATTTTTAAAAAAATTCCAAATATCTATTTATACATATATAATGACATAAAATTTTATAGCAAGATCCAATGAACAAGAAGAAGTAGGATTGTCCTATTAGTCAATCCTCAACTAAGAGATGAACATCTTAGAAATCTTTCTATATAATTCCCTGAAAAATTAATTATAATGGTGAGTCTCTTTCTCATTATATTCTTCTAACAAATACAAAATATTTATGTTTAACAGTCATCAAAAGTAATTTTTTGAATAGAAGAAATAATCAATATTGTACTGGATAGGTATCGGTCAGTCTTATATCGGCCTCACTTCATGGTGTTCGACCGATGAGGTGTCGGCCTAAGCTGATGACCCCTTGGTTGGTCCTCGGCTCACTGACTCAAACTCACGATCAATTACCATAACTGGATTCCAGTACCGCAATTCTCGCATAGTGGGCAGTTAGTTGTCATCCACTCAGGTAATCTGTTACTTCCTACCCTATTATAAATTAGGGTCTAGGAAGCCAGGTAAAGCTATCTAATTCATTCACTTACTCTCTTTACACACATTAAACCCTGTTTATACTCTTTACTGACTTGGGCGTCGAAGTGTAATCATAGGTACCCTCTCCATTCGGTCCTAACTGTTGAAAGAGACTCGAAGCTTAGAAGGACATCTCTACGAGGTACTCGGTCCGTATAAGTACATTTTGGCGCCCACCGTGGGGCCGAGGTATTCTCAGATGATGGCCATAACTAGGAATCAATCAATACAGGAAGACGGAAGTCGAGTAGTTGATGCTCCCCCTCCCGACAATGCGCGAATGATGGAGGTCGTAATGAAGGAGCTTCAGGAAATCAAGTAAGGACTGAAGAGAACCGTTGATGAGGTGGGGCAGTTGCACGAATCCCACAATAAAATAAGGCGGAGGATGGATGATTACGAAGGGTCGATCTCTTGGACTGGAAAGTTGGCAGCTTCTCGGTCCGTCAGAACCCCTCCTCTCGCTACGGAGGCGTCCATTTCTCAGCCTCCCCCAACAGCACCTGCTCCGTCCAATAATCGGGCAGATTCCTGGCTAGAAGCCGCTAGTAATCGCCCTGTAGCTCAACCTGGAGACCACCTGATATCAAATCGGCCAATTAGACCTCGACATTTGCATCCATTCGTAAATGGCATAATGGAAGCCCCCTTACTGAAGGGGTGGAAGGGCCTCATAATGGAACCTTATAATGACTCTTCCTACCTAGAGGATGATGCAGGATATTAATTCAAAATGTTAGTAGCTGTTATTGATTGGGTTAGTGAGGGACACGTGTCATTAGGTGATTTAGTGAGTTGGTTAATTCTGTTAAATTTCCAGTTTGGAAGTTGTTAGTCTGATAGAGAATTACTGCTATATATAGCAGATTGTAAAGAGTAGCATTTAAGAAATAAATTCAGAGAAATATCTCTTAAATTCTTTTAATTCAATAATCTTCTCTGCTTCGGATTCCATTCAATTCTTTGGATTCCCTACCTTCTTGGTTGTTCTTCGGGGTAATTGATCTTACTAGAAGAACCCTAACAATTGGTATCAGGAGGTAACCTTCCAACCACCTTTTCGCCATGGCCGGCAATACACGCTTTGTTCGTGACGACTTTGAGAGCTTCAAGGCTTCAATGGAGATGCGTTTCTTAGATATGGGAACTTCATTGGAGGCCCGCTTCATGGACATTGGAGCCTCCCTGAAGAACAGTCTTGAGGAGATGTTCTATAACTGTGGAAACCACGCTTCTCTCGATATTGGTAATCAATCTCGCCCTTACTCTTGTAATACCCGGTTGGCTAGGCTTGATTTTCCTCGCTTCAATGGTGATGGTGTGAAACAATGTTCAATCCAATGTGAAACATTCTTTTCTGTCGATGGTACACCGGAGGATTACAAAGTTCGGTTGGTAGTGGTTCATTTCGAGGGCAAGGCCCTGCAATGGCACAGTGCCTATATCAAGAATGTAGGTTTACCAAATCTTCCATCTTGGGATGAGTACACCAAGATCTTGGTTGTTCGCTTTGGCGAGATATGCGAGGATCCTATGGCTGAATTGATGAGGTTAAGACAAAAGAGTTCTGTTCAGGACTATCATGAAGCTTTTGATTGAATAGTTTCTCAAGTGAAACTCTCGGAGGTCAATCAATTGAGCTGTTTTTTGGGTGGATTGAAGCAGGATGTGCAGATGATGGTTAGGATGTTCCAACCCACCTTTGTGATGAAGGCTTTTTCGTAGGCCAAAATGTATGAATATGCACACAACACTAATTCTCAACCTAAAAACATTCTCCAAACAACTTAAACTACCCTTATTACCTAACTCTCCCAAAAACCTGGAAACCAACCGACCAAAAACATAAGCTACTAGGAGTTTAACCCTTGCTTATATGAATGAAAGGAGAGCCAGAGGTCTCTGCTACTTTTGTGATGAACCATTCACCCCTGCTCATAGCCTAACCCACAAGAAATTATAGATCCATATCTTAGAGTTGGATGAGACCACTGATTATGATGAGAAAACCCCAACAGTAATGGAAACAGATGCAAGTAAGGTAGAACCTTTAATTTCAGTTAATGCCTTAACTGGAGTTACTAGCTTTAGAACAATGAGGTTCACTGGACTTTTCAAAAAGAAACCTCTGCATATCCTAATTGACAGTGGAAGCACTCATCATTTCTTGGACGTTCACATGGCCATTCTGTTGAGGAGTATCAATACACAAAATTTGATGAAGAGTATCATCAAAGGCAAGTAACTCACAAAATTTATTAGAAGTGTACTCATCACCAAAATCATAACGAAAAACACTTAATAACATCATTATGTTGGGTTTTAAGTAAAGTACGAAACATAATATATATATTAAAAAACTCATAACAATGTTTCATAAGATAAACCCAACAATAACGAGTGTAATCATCAATAAATGAAATATAATAATGAGATCCACCTTCGATAGGAACCGATGATGGACCCCATACATCATAATGAATCAAGTCGAAAGGTGCATGACAGGTAGAGACTTTTGGTAAAAGGTAAGGCAGTAAATTTGACAAGTTTACAACTACAACAATCAGAAATATCACTAGTTTGTAACTACTTGCCCAAAACTCCAATGGAGACTAAATAATTTAACCTGAAGAAGAAACATGTCCAAGGCGAGAGTGTCATAAATAAAAATCAGATGATGCTGAATTCAAATTAAAAGATGATAAATCAACACTGGAAGCTACAACAGTTGGAACTTTCAACTCATCCAATATATAAAGTTCCCCCTGTTTATGGCTAGTCCCAATCACTCTCCTTGATTGAGGATCCTGTATAGAACAATTAGTAGAAGAAAACAAAACTGAGTAAACAGATTCACATAATTGACTAATAGAGACAAGATTTAAAGTGAGATTAGGAATATAGTAAACATTTGAGAGAGACAAATTAGATGTAGAGACAAATCTAATACTTACTAATGGCATTGAGGAACCATCAACAGTCATAACAAATATAGTTGGAATAGAATTTAAAGATACAAAAGACTTAGGATCGTATGACATATGATGTGAGGCATCAGAATGAAGGATCCATAAGGAAGGAGACATACTTGAAGAGTTCAAAGAAGACAAACCTTTTAAGGATGAGGCAGACATGACATGAGATTGGGTAGTAAGGAATTGTTGAAATTTTTCTATAAGATCAACTACTTGAGAGCTGGTACCAAAATTGGAGGAATGCTCAATGGGAGAAGTAATAACAACATATCACTATGGAGGTATTTGTTGAAACTTTAATAATTTTGGGCAGTGTGCTTTCTAACAGAAGTGAACTTTAATCCTAACTCAACCTCATAAAACTAACTTAATAAGGTGAGGTTTACACCCACTTTATATACATTAATTTGGTCTTATCTCTAGTCGATATGAGATTTCTAACACGCCACCCTCACGTCGAGACGTCCCAACTCGAATGTGGGCCAACATATGGGTGGTCAAATAATAGCTCGATAGCGGGTGACCCAACAGGGCTAACAAACTTGCTAGAACCTGGCTCTAATACCATAACACTTTCCAATGACCTTTTTTCTTTACAATAACTACATTAATCACGATTAACTTTTCTTTAAAATTTACCCTTATCAGTAACAAATATTGATGGAGGAGTAGAGAAAATTCCTTTATCAGAAATATCCTTCTTTTTATCAACCATTTTTAATTACATAGTAGAATAACAAGGATCAACAAACCAAAAATAATATAACCAAAATAGATTATTAAATTATCGTACCAAATTACATAGCGAAAATTATAAATAGTGTTAAGACAAATTATATTATCTTATAGCAACTCTAATTACGAACCTAATTTTAAATAACATGATAACATAAAAATAAGAAAAGAAAAGACAAAAAAAAGGAAAAATAAAAAATAGAATTTCTGATAATAATAAATAAGAAAACTCTGAAAAATAAATAAAAATTAAATTACCTTAACTAATAAATACTAATAAATATATAATATTCTAACCATTAAACCTCATTTTTATTTTTTTTAGAATAACCTATATTGTATTTTAACTCAAAGTATTTTTACTAAGACTAATAATATAAGTAAAAAAATGACATATACTGGTTTAATATTTACTTATTAGTGGAATTACTTAAATGTTTGTGTGAAAATAAACATTCATTTTTTTAACTACACATATTTACTATTATTTTATTTAAACTAATTTTAAAAAATTTGGTGTGTATTAGATGATATTTACAAATCGTCTAACCCTTACTTACAATGTCTAATAATAAACTTCTAGTTATTTAATTTTTTTTAAAAAAACTCTATTCAATCCCCTACTTTCTTTTTTTGATTTTTTATTTATTTCAATTTCTAACATTTTTATTAAATATTATTTATAATCATAATCAATTTATTCTTATTTGATGTACATATTTGATGTACTTGTTTTATTCTTAAATAAATATTAATATCATATGACAAATATATATGTGGTGATAGATTAGAGTTTGTGAGATAAAAAGAAAGAAAAAAAATTATTAGAACAATTGAAAAGAACGAATCCAAATGAAGAATATGTTCAAGTGGAGAAGATTAAATGGTTAGTTAAGAATTTTGATTAAATATTGTTAGTTTTTCTTCAATAAATGGATTATCAAAATTAAGAGATGATTAACATGTTAATCAATCAGACTTACCAACAATAACATGAAACGTTGAAAATAATAGTACACTTAGTGGATACACAACAAAATGAGAATATTGACAATGGTAAAAGTATTCGAAATCAACATGATAGAGGATTTTTTTTAATAAATTAAAATTAAAATGTAAATAATATTATTTATAAGACGCAAGAAAAATAGGTATATGGTAAAAAATAAAATCTGTATGTTTAATGTGAATCCTAAGAATCCATATCATGAAAATGTGTAAATCTAAAATATATATATATATACTAACAATATGATTAAAAAGAGAAAATGAGAGAACAAATATAAAAAGAAAACATGTCTAAATCATTCTTAAGATGAAATTTATCTTTTACTTTTATAATATAATTAAACCTTATATTTAATTAATAATGAATCTTTTTAATAAAGTTATTATAAATTTAATTCATTCTTAAAATCAGTTTAAAATATAAAATTTATTCCTTATTTATATACTAGTATCATGTTTAATAAACGTGAAATCTTTACAATCACAAAAGAAAATAAAATTACCCAACCTGAAAAATAAACGCCGTTTGTCTCAGGCAAGGCGTGTGGTAAGAGCGGATGGTTAATTTATTATAAAATTCATTCACGTCGTTACGTTCTGAGA
Source organism: Macrotyloma uniflorum (assembly GCA_016859785.1). NCBI lineage: Eukaryota > Viridiplantae > Streptophyta > Magnoliopsida > Fabales > Fabaceae > Macrotyloma > Macrotyloma uniflorum. The sequence goes on from BDMB01000001.1 coordinate 7,705,830, forward strand.
AAATGGAGGGAAAACACAACTCAGAGACCATTTCAAATCTTTGACTATTTCTCTCATTCAGCATGCAAGCTAGCTGTCCCAAAAACCTTAACTCAACTTCTTCATCAAGCTACCTTAATAACCGACCACGCTGTGTTTTACACAGAAATGTTATATGGTAAATCACCATCCTTTGCTTGGAAACTAGTAGATCTCAATTCCATCATCACTCATTTTATTCTTTTCTTTTATTTTCATAAGCTTTAAACTCTACATAGTTATTGCATTTTAATTTCATTAGAGCAAAGGAATTTTCATAAAATCTATTTTTTGTTCTCGTAAGACCTCGCTGGGAAGCTATAACGAAATTTCGTACAAAATGAAGGAGGGATGTTTTAATTTCATTGACTTGCATAATGTTTTTGTGTTCCTACTCGGACATATATTCAATCCAGAATGTTATGTTTGTTTATTCGTCCTCCTATTGAAACGCGTTAAGTTATTATCAGCTAAATATATATTTGGAAGCATATTCAATGTCAATCACTTACTGTACTTTGTGTTCGGTTAAAACATGTTATTTTGAAAAAAATTGTGATTTGACAACACACTACTAGAAAATTGTAAATTTACATTGTTAAATTTACATCGATTATTAGATAAATCGATGTAAATATAAACACGGTAACATTTTTATAAATAAAAGAAAAATTGATCCTATATTTACATCGGTTCTTAAAAGAACCGATGTAAATTTTTTGAATTTTTTTGAATATTTACATCGATTCTTAAAAGAACCGATGTAACATACATATTTACATCGGTTATTAGAAGAACCAATGTAAATATTCACGTTTATCCGGTAAAACCAACTCAAAACGCACCTTGCAAATGCTACCTTATGAAAACTACCAAGAGAAGCAACGAAAACAGCAAATGTTGCCTTATGCAAATGCGTGAGTCCGACGATCAATCCCACAGCAGGAGGAGGGCTGATGATCCTAATCGAAACCTTGTCGTCATTGTTCACGGCGTCGGGGGCGGGCTGATTATGGTGGCTGGGCGAGCGCGACGGAAGAATGCTGGAATATTCCAAGAGCGCCGATAACGGAGCCTGAATGATATTAGATGGTGACAAAATCCCAAAAATCCTTCTGGAGTTGGGGGAAGACGAGGGAGAAGAGGAAGGTCAGAAAACGTTAGCGTTGTTGGGTTCCATAACCCTAACTACAAATCATGAAAGAGGGGCTAGGGTTTGGGGTTATGGGAGAGGAAGATTAGGGATTGTTGAGGCTTGTGTTATGGTAGGAAAGTGAGGAGTGATGAGAGTGAAGGCGGTAGTTGAAGGAAGCGAGGGTGGGTGGTGGGTGGTGGGTGGTGGATGGTGTTGTTCGGTGTGCAGGGAAAAACGTCACAGAGAGAGAGAATGATGAAAGAGAGAGACAAAGATTTACATCGGTTATTTTATAACCGATGTAAATTGGTTTTTAAATTTACATCGGTTGTTTCATAACCGATGTAAATTTGTTTTTAAATTTACATCGGTCTTATTTACATCGGTTCCATAACCGATGTAAATAACAAAAAATAACCGATGTAAATCTTGATTTTTCTAGTAGTGAGAATGATGTAATTTAATTATGTATATAATATTATCATTATATATCTAATATTCTTAGCAGATTTATAAAAATGAAGTATAAAAAATAATAAATGATAAAAATAATGCACTTAATGTGTAATAATACACTAGTGAAAAAATTGGATTTAAAATTGCACTTTTAAAATCAATTGTTTAATATATGATTTTAAAAATCAAGCGGTGACAATTTCGTAAATAATTACAATAATTTTAAAATCGGTTGTTTAATATACGATTTTAAAAATTAAGCCGTGGTAATTTCGTAAATAATTACAATAGTTTTAAAATCGGTTATTTAATATATGATTTTAAAAAATTAAACGGTGGCAATTTCGTAAATAATTACAATAGTTTTAAAATCAGTTATTTAATATATGGTTTTAAAAGTTATGCAGTGGCAATTTTGTAAATATTTACAATAGTTTTAAAATCGGTTGTTTAATATACGATTTTAAAAATTTGTACAATGACAAAGTTGTAATTAATTATAATAGTTATAAAATCAAGTGTTTTATAACCGATTTAAAATCATATATACAAAACTTATTTTATTTTAATACTGCTCTGTTTGTTTAGTGGAACCCTAAAACATCACACTACTCAGTGGTGTAAGTGGGGACAACTATGAAGGTGGTGGCGCTCGTTAACGGCGACAAAACCGATTTAAAATCATATATACAAAACTTATTTTATTTTAATGCTGCTTTGTTTGTTTAGTGGAACCCTAAAACGTCACACTACTCAGTGGTGTAAGTGGGGACAACTATGAAGGTGGTGGCGCTCGTTAACGGCGACAAAGATAGTTGCTATGCCATGATGAAGGCTACTTTTTTTTTTACTATTTAGAACTATAGAATAGATGTGTTCATTTCTTTTTCTTTCTTTTTTGCTACAATAGGTACGCTCTCTGGAAGATTTGCTCGAGAATGTTCATTTTCACTTGGTCGCCTAATATCTTTTTCCATTTTCCTGTATTGTTAGTGAAAGAAGAAAACATGGGAGTGGTGCAGCAGGTGGCGTCACGGCTGCTTGTGATTCCAATGGCAGCAAACCTCTTGCAAAACGTCGTCGTAATGGGCCGCAACAACATGAGCAGAATGGGAGGGAAGAGGATAAGCTCAGGTTTGAGATGGTTGGTGGGCAATGCAAGATGTTATCGAAAATTGTGAAAGCCGGAGAGCCTGTTTTGCACGAGCGTGTCCTAGCAGTTGAGGCAACAGAGATGAAATCAGAGAAAGTGCAGAAGATCATCTGACGACATGATTCGAGTCATGCGAGACTTTTAAAATCGGTTTAAAACTAACTGATTTAAAAAATAAAGACTTTTAAAATCAGTTTAAAAATAACCGATTTAAAAAGTAGAGACTTTTAAAATCGGTTGTTTTCCGATTTTAAAACTCCTACCTTTTAAAATCGGCTGCATCAAAATCATTAAAACAACCGATTTTAAAAGTACAAAACAACCGATTTTAAATCCAATTTTTCCACTAGTGAATATATATATATATATATATATATATATATTTGATTTGAGAAGGATGAATAAAATAGAACAATATTCCATTTTGTTCTAACATGATATTAGAGCCATATTAGAAATACTAAAACATTTATTATCTGTTATCATGACAGGAACAAAACAGACAAAAATGAAGGGAGGATCATAAGGAGAAATAGTTCTTCTTATAATAAAATTCGAAATTTAGCAAAGGACAAAAATGTCCTATGTACTCATTGTCATTGTCTTATACATGACTCAAATAATTGTTTTCATATCATAGGCTATCCAAATTGGTGGGAGAGACACACTTCTATCTTAGGCACATAGTCATCTCATCTCATTGGTACCATTGTCATCTCAATCTCATTCTTACTACTATTATCACAAACTCATTGACACAATTGTTATAAAAATTCCTTGTAACATCAATCACAACTCATAATTATAATTTACATCACTATCACATTCCTCATTTCATAATCTAATTCCAATCATAATACATAACCAAATAATTTAATCGTTTAATTATACAACAAATATTTTATTACATTTTATCATATGTCACATCTATATATTCTTTTAATACAAATTAGAACATAAATAATTATCCATAAATTATAAAATTTTGCTCAAATAAAAACAATTTCGTAAGCATTTCGCTCATCCTGACAACATGACCTTTAATCACTAAAAAAATTCATATCTTTAAATATATTATAATATGACACAATGTTTGTAGAAAAACTTAATTCTATTCTTCAGCCTCCCTTTTTTAAATAAGTGGCAGAGCATATTTTTTACATTAATATGACAGATTCTTAAGAATATATAATTAAGAGAGGGATTATAGAGAGGGATTACAGGAGATTTGTTATTATAATAATAATTATCGAACATTCCTAACAACTAATCTGTAAAAGATAATTAAATATATTTATGCCCATTAACAATCTTAAAATATATATATAATTTTTGTTTGAAGCAAAAAGCACTAGTTAGCTAACATTTAGAGCTAAAACTTTGATGAATGACACTTTTTCAAATTTGTAACAAAAACATGCCAAAAGAGTTCATAATTTCAAAGAAAATTAATTTTCTGAGAGCTTGACCTTTAATTACCAAAAACTTCATATATTGAGTTATACATGTTATTTTTACATGACATAAAAACTTTTAGTTAGATAACATTTAGGGTTACAACTTTTATGAGTATCACTTTTCGAAATTAAAAATAAAAACATGCTAAAATGAGATCACAATCTTAGAGCGAAATAATTTCTATCTCCATCTAATATAATTCTCACAATTAATCCATTAATTCACTCAATTCATACTTTCACATATAATTATTTTATTAAATACAAGAAAAACATTTAATTAACTTCCTTCCCCTTTGAATCAAGTTTTGCCCAAATTGAGATGAATGACATATGTCTTTAAAGGATCTGAAAACAAAACATCTATATTATTATAAATTTATATTCTTAAATTCCATATAAAATTAATATTTTAAGCATTTTGATCAAAATGTTATAAAAATTAGGGGAACTTAAAATTTACTCAAAACGAAATTCTATTTGAATATGATTAATTTACTTTTCACACTTTTCTTTTGGTATTTTCGAATCTTCAAAGAGATAAGAATTGAACGAAAATTTTGAGAGAATTGAGAGAGATTTGAAGGAAGTTTAAAGAAAGATTAAAGAAAAGAAGGGATAAATTTTTTTAGAAATAATGTGAAAATGAGAACATTAGAGAAAATTAGATTTTTTATAATCTCTTCCTTTCCTTTCCTAAGTAAGTTTAAAATTTACCTAAGACCTTATCTTACCATTTTATGTTCTTTTCATGTGTTAAATCACAAATTTAAATAGCTAAATATATTTATAAGAAACCAATTTATTAGTTCTTGCAAGGTATTAACACACCCATTCATATAGCTAAAGATATCATTTTATTAAATTTTTAATTCCATGCAGTTATTAAACACCCATTCATATAGCTAAACATATAATAGCCATCAATTTATTATGTTCTTTACCTTCTTCACATGCAGGGTATTAAAGCACTCATTCAGATAGCTAAGCATATTATAGCAAAGCAATGAGCAATAGAAAGTTTGGAGATAAAATAAAAAATAAAAATTCAAGAAACCCTGACAATCCAAAGCAAGAAACCGAATTATTTGGATATTCAAGTTAAGTTAAATAAAAAATAGTGTAACTAGAGGTAACAAGCAGAAAAAGTTGCCTAAGGTGGCTCAAATTTGTCTAACAAAAATATAGGAAAACAATCTTAAATTTTAATCTTGAATTAAACACAGGATTTATTTTATTTTATTTTATTCTATTCTATTCTATTCTGGTTTGGTGTTCATGATTCAAATTTGATGTATACTCAAAACTCTAAACATGTATAGCCTTTGATTCAAATTTGGTGTTCATGGATTATTATTCTTTGACGGAGACCACAATTTTCTTATATCATCTTCTTCTATCCGTTTCATTCTTGTTTATTTAGTTTTACTTTATTTATTATATTATTTTAGAAAATAAAAATGCATAGAATTTTTTATTAGTTTTTAAAAATGTTATTTTGATTTTTGAACATTTTTCTTAAAAAAAATATCACGGCTTGAACTAATCAACTTAAGTTTATTGAAATGGATTGGATTAGTTAAAAAAATCCACGAGAAAAAAAATTATATATTAGAACGAATTTTTTAAAATATTATGAATTTCTTGTAATTTAGATTAATAAATATATCTATATTAGAGAATGAATTAAATATATATTACAAAAAATTACATGAACAAAAACATTTCGACATCATTTGAATAGTACTCAACTTACATAATGACTGAACACATGTTGACGTATCTCTTAATAAATAGTCGTCTCAACCTTTCAAGCTTCACTATTAAAGGGATTTGTGTATTGGAATAATCCAATTTCACCAAATCTAATAACTTAGACACAATAGATTACATCTCACAAGATAAACATATTAGTTAATATCAATTAAATACATTAAAGTAATTTTTTACTAAATCATATTATAAATAAGTGTTACCAAATATATATAATTTACCTCTCTAATAACATACAAAACCTTTTATATATTATTTACTGACTTAATCGTTAAAGTATAATCGTAGATACACTCTCAGTAATAATAAGAAGATTATCTTGAGATACTCGATCTATATAAATATATTATCAATTTATTTAATATAAATATTTATTATGTATATGATAAAATTAAGGATAAGAATTCAAAAGAATGTGATGAATTTGCACTTCATTCATTCATTGAGGAAGAATTTGTTCGAATATAAGCAAAAACTTGTGAATCCCATTAACTAACAAGGAAGATAAATTGTAGAATTCTAGTTAATAAAGGTTAGGTGTCAAGTCTCTTTCTCTGAGCAAACATATACAGGGTAAAGGAGGACAAATTACTCTGACCACCAAACTCATTTCAACAACCAATTGGGAGGAGTGAAAAGAAAATTGTGTTCACAACAGAAACATTTGATTTTGACCATCAAATTAAAAATCTGAAGAAATTCCTTCCATGTGTTGACCATGGACTAACAGCAAAAACAGAAAAGACGCATATGAAGATGCTACGGAACTTTCCACACTCTAAACTATAAATTGCATTATCTTAATGAGGAAGATAAAATAGTTTCTTTGGACAATATTTATTCTAATTTATGAATAATTATGACAATTAATAACAATCTCTTTTAATGTTTTATAATTTTTTTACCTAAAACATCTTTTAAATAAAATAAAGAAAAACAAAACAACGATAGTTAATGAACTCTTGCATGGTATCATTCAAAAACTAATTCACATATGGTGACTCGGTCTTAATTGTCCCCCAAAAAATTAGATATATAAAAGGATAATTTTGAAAGATTTTCATAAATAAAAAATAATATAATTTTATATTTTATAAAAAAATCTTAAAATTAAATATCGTTTAATTTTTCATCTCTATTCAATTCATCTTAACTTTAATAATAGAAAAAATGTAAGCAAAAAGACGTTTAATTTCCCTCTAATATTAAAAAGTTTCACACATGAATCCAAACAGTCAAAGATTCTATTTGATCAAAGTCCTCTGCAAATGATATTTCCACGGAAAATTATGTGTTTTCTACAAACCAAAGAGGAGAAGAAAATAGCACACGACACGACCTTTACTTGGTCACCATAAATCAAGTGTACTTTTTGCTTCCCACATGCATGGTCAAACTTGACTAATAGTTTAAGCTTCTGTAAAATAAATAATTTATGACGATAAAAACCGTATATGTGGAAAGAAAAATATAAATTCCCTATTAATCATAATCAAATTACGTGGTAAGTTCCTTCTTTGAATGTTCTTGAATGTTGACACATGGAGGTTTGAAATTTCATTATAAATACCTCTGTGTGATGCTGGAAGCAATGTGCCAATTACACAACTGTGAAACAAACCATTACTTCAGAAACTTCACTTTTGTGTTCATAAACACCCTTACATAAAATGAGTTCCAACACCGATATTCAGAAGGCCATTTGCCCTACAAAACCCCCACCTACGTCCACTGGCTCAACTTCTTCATCAAGCTCCGGTGGTAAGAAGCCACCAACTGCAAAGGACATATTTTATCCCAAGAATAGAAAATGATTTCTCCAAAGGTACTATCTATGATGATTAGGAATGATCCCTTTTTTCATTTTGTCTTGTTCAAAATATACATCGTTTACCTTTAGCTATAAATTGTTTCGTATGCATTTGTTAGAGAGTCTTTCTTATTTCGTTTTGATCTTCATGCAGGTTTACGTGGAAGGTTATTGGAAGAATTGTTACTAAAAGTAACCGAAGCATGTTGCTATAGATTATCGTAGTCACTTTTTGTTCCTTTATTTGTTTCTTTTTCCCTGCTCCTGCGCTTAGGGTTCCCATATATTTGTTTCTAATAATGGAGATTACAGTAGCGCAGTTCGTAATCTTATTGACCTACCAATAGTCTTTTGGTCTGTGTTCTTTGTACTTATCAAAATTAAAGTGCACCAATTGTACGAGGTATGACGACTAATAAATAAATTAATCATTGGTGTTTCCCAACCATGTGTGATGGTAATTAACTATCATCGAAATCAATTTAAAAAATGTCAAATTCATTTTTTTTATTCATATATTATAATTAAATCTTATTTTTAAATGTTATTTTTAATAATTTAATGTTTTTTAATAATTTAATTTTAATATTAAATTATTTTTTATTAATTCTTTCTACAATAAATTCAAGTCCTTAATATAACATAAGAATAAAAAGATCTATATATATATATTCGTTGATTTTCAGTCATATATCTTGTAACATAATAATTGTGAGGAAAGTACTTCCGAAGAAAGATGAATGGAAGAATAATTTCTTTCTTTTCTTTTGATTGGAAACTGATAGCAGAAGGTCTAATTTGAGGGTTCCTATATGTCGCTAACGTTGACTTCAAAGTCAATAATGTCAATGACTAAATAATAAATAATTAAAAAGGTTCTTGTGATTTTTTATTCACTGGTTGACTTGGTTGCTAAAAATGTTGGCCAGAGTAGGATTTTATTTTAATTTTTTTACAACCAACATTCTAGTGTTGGACAATTTGGCGTTAATTATATATATATATATATATATATATATATATATATATATATAAAGCTTATATAGATACAAATACGGAATTAATAATATAGTTATACCTTGTAGATAAATTCTGTTTTTAAACTCACTGAAAAAAAAATTTAAGAGCAATAATATATGTATATTCATATTTTTTATAACATAAATATAATATTTATATATGACTGAGTGGAATATATTTATGTCGGTGTATAAAAAACTAATATTTAATAAAATTAAGTTAAAAAAAAAGTAATAAAATTAAGTTAAAAAAAAAGTAATAAAATTAAGTTAAAAAAAAATTAATAAAATTAAGTTAAAAAAAAAAAAAACTTCTTTAAAGAATTTTATTCGTTGTAAGTTATTTATGTTTAACGCAAAATTCAGCGTTTAAAGACAGGTTTTAATACATAAAGACACCTTTAATACATAATTTTGTGTCGTAGTTTTTTTTCCTGTGATATTTTAATTAGTAGCGATGATTTGGATAGTTTTAACAAGTTGCTAGTCTGAATTAAAGTAAAATCAATTTATTGAAGTTTATGTTTGAATTGCATTCAATTTGTACTTCACTTGAGGCCCTGGGATTTGCAGTGCAATGCCAAGTTCAAATCATTATCTACCTAAAACATTGCAATAATTACTTAAGTTTTTTTTTAAAACAGGAATGGTATTCGTTATTTTCGCTTTACTTAAGCTCTGTTTTTTTTTTCTCATGAGTTTATTTTAATTTCTTTATGATTTTTTTTAAATGTAAATAACTGATATTTAAAGTGGAAAATAATAACATGAAATAATAATTTTTTTATCCGTAATTATAAGCTATTATTTTTTTAAAAACAAGAATGATCTTGGTTATTTTCGTTTTTGCATAGGCTTCTTTTAATTTTGGTCTAATTTTGTCCTGATTTGTTATTTTGTTTTTATTGTATGTTTGCACATAAGTCTTTTGATTAAAAAAAAAAGTTAAATTAATCTAAACTAAGATTTGAGAGGATAAAGAAAATAATTTCAATATAATTAAAAAAATTTAAAACATTTATTCATTAAACAATTTTAATACTTTACAAAATAAATTAATAATGAAGTCAGGAGAAGAAGTGAGCACAATAAACCAATTGAGTCTTTGTATTATATAAAAAATGAAGAGTCGATTTATATTGTGTGTTAGATGATCTTGTAAAATACAAATTCACAAGAGAATGATGTAAAATCCAATTCAAAAGTAAAAAGAAAGAAATAAATTGATCCCATACAATAATGTAGATTCGACTGAGTATTACTAAAAATAACTTTTGACTTGACTGTATAGTAACTTAAATAATACTTGAACCTCCACTGTCTAATTGAGAAAAATATTTTTAGTTTATAAAAAAAAAAAAAATCATCCCATAAAATAATCCATTTAAGAGTTATAATAATAATAATAATAATAAAAAAAAAAAAATAATAATGTATGTTGAATAAAGAAAAGTTTGACACAATTCAAACGTGAACTACCTCTTTGTCCATGTACACAAATCAAATCCGCGTGAATTACAGTCTATTGAATCCAAAATGCACGACATGACCAACCTAGTACTCACCCATTTCCATATTTCAATTTTTCGTATCTTTATTATTTATTTTCAACCTTATTTTTCTCACAAAATATATATATATATATATATATATATATATATGAAAATGAAATTTCCATGTCCATGCCATTACATTTCTTATGGTTTTTTCATTTAAATAAAAATGTTTTAAAGAACATTTTCCTCATCTTTAATAATATGACTTTCAAAATTTTCATATTTTAAATTATAAACATTAATTTTAGGTGAAACAAAACTTATTAATTATCTAATATTTAGGATTAAAATTTTGATATAAGTTACTTTCCAAATTCGTAAAAAAAAAATATGTAAAAAAGTTCATAATTTTAAAAAGAACTAATTTCTTTCTTGACCGCTGGACTTTTAATTATAGAAAAAAAAAATTAATGTATTGAGTTATATTATTTTTTATGTGAAACAAAAAAAATTTAGTTAACTAACCTTTAGGATTACAAGTTTTATGAAAATTATTTTTGGAAAAAAAATAATTTCTCATTCTATCTAATATAATTCATTAATTCACTCAATTTATACTTTCACGTATAATAATTCATTTTATCAAATACTTATAATGCATGAAAAATACTTAATTAACTTTTGTTATCTCAATATATTTTTTTCTAAATTGACATAAATGAAACATGTTTTATCTTGTTTTAAATCATCTAAATACAAAATTATTTATATTAATAAGAATCTAAAATAAATTATTTTTTAATCTCAATTTTTATTTTAAGCATCTTATTAATAGAAGTATTCTAAAAATTAAGAAAATTTAAAACTTATTTAAAACAACATTATATTCGGATATTCGGATATTCGGATATTCGGATATGATTAATTTATTCTTCACGTTTTTTTTTTCTTGATGTTCTCGAACTTTTAAAAAAATAAAAATTGAATGTAAATTCTTGAAAAAAATTGAAAGATATTAGAAAAAAGTTTAAAGAGAGATTAGAAAGGATGAGGAATAGAATTTTCTAAAAACAAATATAAAAATGAAAAGAATATATAATTTTTCTCATTTCTAAACAAGTGAACACATGATTTATCCAATTACTTGAAAAAATATAATCTTAATCTTACATCAGTGATGATTAGATAAGTCTTATGATAATTTAAAATTGTGATTGATATAATTATTGTTGAAAGTACACACATTTAACCATAATTCATGTGTTATGATGAGGATTATGGTAATTGATGATGATTATGGTAATGGTTGACAATGATAGAGTTGCATTAATAATTTAATAATTCCAACTCAATGAAATGAAGTGTTTATTTGGATTGATCTCAACCCATTTGAATTATAAGAATTTGTCATTCTAATTCTTAAATTATAATTAATTAATTTATAAGAATTTTGTTTGAATTGTAATTAACTAATTTAAAAGAGTTTTGTTTGAATGGTAATTAATTAACTTAAAAGAGTATGTTATCAGATTAAAAATTCCAGAGAACAAAAAATTTCCAGAAATTTTTAATTAATTAAAATTATGTTAATTTTATTTAAGAATAAATATAAAAAAACAGTTCTTTCTAAATTAATTCATTAATTCACATTTTTAATCAATCAAAAATACTTAACAATATTAAATTAAATGATTTTAATAAATTAAAATTTTGAATTAAAAAATTAATTTTACATGAGTTTTTACCTTTTGTTAATTTAATTTATTAAAATTAATTTTAAAATAATAATAATAAATATAAATTTATTCTAACTCTTTTAAGAATTCATACATACAGATTATAAACATTTTTCTAACAATTTCAAAGAGAAATTGGACTAGTATAGAAATGCACTTTTGTTGTAAAATTCTAGAATATCTATTTTTTTTCTTTTTAGATCATAAATTAGTTTTATCTCAAATCAATTTTATTATTTTTCACATTGTACATCAAATAGATTGATATTTTTTATATTTTCTTTTTAATTTTTTTTAAAAAGTAATTATAAATTTAATTCACTCTCATAACTAGTTTAAATCTAGACTCAATAATTTTATTAATTAAATTCTAATATTATATAAAAAATTATTATAAATTTAATTCACTTTAAAATCGGTTGATATTTTCTTGTATCAAATAATCAATTACGTCATCATATTAAGCATTTAATTGTTTTCCCTTGTAGATGATATGCCAAACGATTTCTGCATCCAGACATGGTGGCACCATATGACTATATTTTTGTATGGGATGAAAACTTGGGTGTTTTAATGCAGAGGAGTGAGTATTTACTATGATACAATCCGCAGTTTAATTTTTTATATCCATGTAAAGTTTTACAATTTAATCTTATTATTAGTTAATTTTTCTAAAAAGATCGTATTTAAGTTTGTCAGTCATGATCTTACCTTTCAAATTTGGTTATGTGATTAGATGACGGTGTTAGAATTTGAGGGTTTCAAATTTATTACTCATGAATGTGATTAGATCTCGGTGTTAGTAATTGATTTTGATAAGTAATTCAATTATTGATTCAGTTACATATTTGATGATTTATTCGATTATTAATTTAGTTATCATTAATTCAATTATTATTTCAAATATTATTTAATCATTGATGTAATTTTTTATTTGGTTAATGATTTACTCACTAATTTGTCATTAAACATTAATACTAATAAAAGAGGGACTAACCGAGGTTGGTCACTATTTTAATTAGTGACTGATTTTTTTATAATTTAGCAATTAAAATTTTAGTTATTATTTACTTTTTTTTTTTAGTATTTGTTTCTCTCTCCTTGTATCTATATGTTTGTGCATGTATATGTGAGTCTTTCCTTACAATGATTTATGCATACAATTATTCAATTCTTACATTAATTTGATTTACCTTCAAATTTATTTGTAGATGATGATGATACGAAGGAGATTTAGTTGTGGGAGGGACATCCTTGTGATTCATGGGCAATTAAGTCTTTATATCACGTCCAACTCTAAATTTTGTAGGACATTTATTTATTCATTTATGACATATATTCATACTTGGATTTAGATAAAAGATTATTTTTTTTCGTTGATCATAATTTCAAAATTTTTCATTTCTATGTATATTTACATATATTACTTGTATATTATTTACGTATATTTATATATTTTAAATTTGTTATATTCTTCCTATTATTGCCTACATGAACATTTATACAATTTAAAAGATATTCATAAATATTATATCTATAGAACAGAAGGATCAAAGATTTGTATGGATTATTAGAAGAAGAAGGTTACTACAATCAGTTCTTCCAAATTTATTAGGTCATTTACAAAAGGAAAATACAAGGTAGATAGTTTTGTTTTTCGAAAAGTCACAGAATTGACGAAAATATTAACATTCCAATTTGTGTCCAAGAATTCAGTTGAGAGTAAAGTAGTAAAAGGATTTTTTTCATGAGGATATCCATTTATTTAATGTTTATATTTTTATAAATGTTCCCTAAACAAAATATTTTGATATTTTGCTTAAAATTTTGGATAATAGAAAGATTTTAATTAATTATATAGGAATTAATAAAGAGAAATAAATTTTTAATGATAATTGTTTAGTTGTGTTAAAGCAATTCTTACTTAATTAAATTTTTAAAAAATTTCGATTATAATAATTTTAAACTTTTTTCTTAATTAATAATTCAAAGAAAATGATAATATATAAAATGTTTTTTAAAGTATCATGAAAAATATTAATGATTAGTTCGTTAGTGTATGATAAAAAATATTAATGTTTAGTGTAATAATTATAAATTTATAAGACATTTGTAATTATTAGAAAATAAATTCTTATTGGAGATATTTATTCATATTATAATATAATAACTACACATTTTTCTCTATTCCAAATTTTGTCTCCTCCTTTATAAAGAATATATGATAAATTATGCATTTAAATTATAATATAATATCATATAAAATAAAATCACCTAATTCAAACAAAACAAACGCTTTTACAATCTATTTATTTATTATTTAATAATAATAATAATAATAATAATAATAATAATAATAATAATAATAATAATAATAATAGAATCAAAATTAAATAAATTTTTAAGATTGGAAAAGATTATAAATAGTTAAATTTTTTTCATTATCTCATTTTTATTTATTTTCATAAAACACTTTTTTTAATCTCTTTCAAATTCTCTCTTTTCTTCAAACAGATTTTCGACCATTTTTAGATTAATTAAAAATTTGATAGTATAAAAGAATTAATTATGATATAAGGAATAAATTATATTGATTGAAATATTTAATTATGTATGTTTTAAAATTCCTAAATCTTTAAGATTTTTACTCGAGCGAATTTTAAGATTTATTTTCTTTAGAATACTTTTACTTGAACGGTGAAATTTTCACTTAAGCGACAAATTTTATTTGAACAAAAATTTTCTGATAATACTTGAAACTATTTTTGATTGAGTCATAGATCTTCACTTCAACAATGAGTTTTGATTGAGTAAGAAATTTAGATCCAAATATGTATTATCAAATAATGCACATAAATCTTATAAAAATATATGAAAAATTCAAATCTTTGATAAATCTGATAAGAAAATAAAATACTTTATTTATACATAATTTTTACCATCATTTTCTTGATACTTAGTATTTTTTATAGACCATATAAGTATATGAAATTATCACTAAGGCTAAACACCAAATACAAAAAGATTTTGCTTAATTTGGTTGCTTAATATGATTTTATTTAAAGTGTATTTTTTATTTGTTAATTTAATAAAATTTTTTACATTGATCTTGGTATTGATTCAAGGTGTATATGAATTGCATTAGAACTCACTATAAATACAATAATTACGAAACAAATCAAAGGTAGGCATTGTTGGTGGAGAAAATAAAATTGTTGTAGGAACAATTATTTATAATGTTGGAATGCCAACATGATTAGAAGTAATGTAAATGAAGTTAGAAATTAGAATTGACCCACAACTCATTAACTTGAAATTTGATATAACATCTTACTTTATTGCTAAACCAATACAAATAAACAAAGACATGTGAAAATGAAAACTAACAAAAAAAAATATAGACTTATTTTCTTAACCCAAATTAGATGGTAAACATTATAATTAATTTGGAGTTTGGCTTCTCTCCGAACCCTTGTTTTTTGGGACATCTTTCTTATAGCCCAAGTCTTCTTCTCCCGAATCAGTTGATTTCTCTTTGGCATTGTTAGAACCCTTCTTGGCATTAGAATCTTTCTTTAAACCCAGTACATCACTTATGTCTTCATTCTCTTCCTCACCATCATTCCTAGACCAGGATAAAAAGTTTGAGAGGATAAAATTAATTATAATTATGAATTTAAACATGAAATTTTCAGTTAATCAATTTTAACATGAAATAAAAATATGAAAAAAAATTACCTATAATTTTTTCAGTATAAATCTAAGAAAAACATTAAGTTTATGAAAATATTTTTGAGCACAACTATTTTATTACATTTTCATTTTATTCTAACATTTCATTATAACTATAATTATTTTTATTATTATTTTTTAATAAATTTATTTTAGAAACGTTAAAGAATACAATATATA